>CM043016.1:164443009-164988231 GCA_023690525.1 Holotrichia oblita
ATAATCTAAGCTAGCAATTTAACTTTAAGTTAAGATTAACTACCAGCCAGTTAACAGAAACAATTAACCGCAGATTGAAAAACCGGGTCATAGTCTGTAACCGAAAAGCATAACCAAAAAACAATTTTTTCGCTCTCTCTCTAATGAGAACAAAGCAATAATCTTACATCGTAATGGGATCCCACCTACCGTGATATCGTTTTTCCATTTCTGCAAGTCCTTGATGGAATCTTTCCCATGTTCATCACTCATCTTTCCTAAATTAGCAGGAAAAGAAATTTGATTTCCAAAAAAATGTTTGTAAATATTTTCTAAGACAAGCCAGATCTAAGTCATTCATGGTGCGTTCAAAATTTGCATCTTTGAAAACCTTCCTAATTTGTGGAACAAAAAGCTTTTGTATCAGAGAGCTTTGGCAACTTATAGCTTAAGTATTTAAAACAGTTTCCTTCTTTTTCTAGCTCTCAAGTTGTTACAATATTCTTTTAATTCTAAATTTTACGTAAATTTTAATTAAAATGATAAAAATATTATTTTGAAAATGCGATGCGGTACTCTGTTAAAATACAGCTTTTATGTTTAAAAAATGCAAAATACTGTAGATTGTTAAGCTGTGCTTATACGCTTTCTGAGATGTTCTGGGAATGTAGATATTTCTCGTAGCAGCTATCCTGATGTGTTAATTATATTTGTGCGCTATTTTTAATTGAATTATATAAACATACAAAAATGTACACAAGCTACCTCAGAAATCAATTATTCATAAAAATTATCAAATAAAAAAAATTTGCGTGATATCACACAAGTGTAAAGACCAATAAATTGTACGTCGTCAACCAATCTTCTATTGAAAGATATAATAAAGCAATTACAAACACGAAAACTGTAATATGTTAGCGTGCCACCATGGAATATACATTATTAGTACATTATTTTATTACATTATATTTATTAATCTAGTAGTTGTTTCTGTGCAATTCTATAACATCTATATAGAAACTACCGAATAATAATCTCTTCCAATTTGATATAAAATTTACATAAATTAATTAATGTTATTAATTTGATTTAATTGAATGCCATATCTTTAAGTTATTCGAGTATCATTTCTTTAATGCGATTATCGGTGGGGCAGGTAAACCTAACATATTCGTTCATTGATTTACATTTTATAAGCGGGATCACGTTAAATACACCATATGTAATCTTTTACCTCGGATCCTAATGAGATGGCACTAATCACTTGACATAAATCACACCAGAGCTTAAACTCGACTAATTTCCTACATGAATTGCACTACCGTAATTGCCATAAAATAATTTTTAATAAGTAATGTTTAATTTAACAAATATTTATAGGGCAATATCGTTACGCATGCAAACAAAATATCTTACTGAAGAATAGAAAATACAGTTTAAGTGGTTGTAAATTTCAATATCAAATAAATTATTTAGCAAGTACTATATTGCTAATCAACCAATAAACGTAACTATAATTTATCCATATTGATCCGTCTAGAGAAAATAAAGTATTGTAAATGTAACTTAGGAGAAAGAACGCTGTTAAAGTTCAGATAAAAATGGAAATCCATGTCTCTCAAATTTTATTACGGTTATTAGGAAATATAAATACAGACCTGATCACTGTCATCAATTTCAGTATTAAAGTTTCGTACAGGAAATAGTTCATTCTCAAATGTTTGTGCGATATTTTAATATGGTGTGCAAGAATTATTGAAATGAAATCGCTTGATGTAATAACTAAACGTAATATAAGAAAAAATACATTGGTTCATAAATAAATTAGTTTGACAACTGTTAAAAGGTGTTTACGCAAAGCAGACTAGCGGAGACAAATTATGCAATAAAATGAAGTTAAACCGCTAGGCTGGGCACGACATCATAAAAACTGAAGTAGAAAGACTGTAAATAATCTTTTGGACCGACGACTCTAAGTTTGAAGTAGCTTTAAGGTAATTTTGCGAGAACAGCTATGGCGCTTTTGTTAAAATAGATTAAATATATAGAACGCTACAGAGAATACAACTAATCTATGCAAACTTAGTATTCCACCAAGATTATGCTGATTAGAACAAATGCAACGAAAATTATAATTACGATCAGCTGACCTAGGTTCTATATAGCTTTTGTAGGAGGAACTAGATTGGCAGATACCAAAATCTATCCCAACATCTTGACAAATGCTTTGAGAACAACTGCAGGATGCGTGGTCTAGCTCACAACCAATAAGTCTTGCGAATGGATGAATGGAGACTGGACAATATCAGGGTAGAAGTAATTTCCTTGAATTTAGAAATATTGCAACTAATAGATCTTTATATCTCTCTAATATAATTTCATGCCATGTAAGTCCCGATAACTGCTCTTGGCAAAAGAAACCAAATATCAAAGAACAAGTTCTACAATAGTATATGACAATATACGTTTCTCAAAGTTAAAAAAATTTGATAAAAAAGTAAAATCTCAACAACTTGGCTCTCTCTAACTCACTCAGATGATGCTAGCAATCCTCCGATCCGATTTCACACGTAACATAAGGTACATACTCTGCTTTGTGAAACAACAGCCCGCCCACATTCCTTCTCGCTCTAATGATAGCAGCATTATTATTTATTATTGTTTCACGACGAGCTTCCAGATGGTATCTACACAGCAGGAATAGGCGTACTGTGCTCCTTTGTTTTTTGTGGATAGCATGATCCTTACCTCCACACACGTTAACTTCTTAACATCCAAAGTTTACTTCCTGATGCAAACTTTCAATTGCATCAATCTGCGCCAATTTTTTTATATTATAAGTGAATACATTCCTAGTCCTACTACTGGATGGTCAATAAACAATATTTTTTTTCTTCCTCCACTTTTGCTCCATTCCCGATATCCTTCACTGGTCCACTTCTCTTTACTTGGAGTACTAACTTCAAAAGGTTTGGTGAAGCAGAAAGTTTTTTTTATGATGTTCGTCAGTATATCTAGTATGGGACAACGAGAGGTGAGATCAAGAATTGAGGAGTATCCTGAGTGGGTAGGTTCTAGCCCTTATTTTATCGCTAGAACAATATACAATTGTGAATCTTGTTGACTCAAGTCGCAAGCTGCCATAGCTATTGTAGATCAAAGATTCCTTAGAAATTCTACATAATATACATATATTACTACTGTCTGTTAAAAATATATTGGAAGTAGCAATTTATGCGGTATTAACAATGCCAACAATATACATATCTTTTCTCTTAATTATTTTGTTGATTTTGCTAGTAATAGTAAATGTTGATTAGCATTTATATTTGCACGCAAGATACAAAATCAACGGTTGTTTTCGATATAATGGACTATTAAAGTATTAAGCTTTCCAACTGTATGGATTTAGAGTTATGATATTGCTTAAGTGCTACATATGAATCTAATTAATAATAAATTATATGTTGCAAGTGAAAATTATAAAGCTTTTAGTAAATTAACAAAAACTAATTAAACTGAAGTCAAATAAAAATTATGAAATCGTTACATTGATGCTAATATATTAGTTGTTTTAAACGATTTGCATATAGGATGTAAAAAAATGTCATTATATCAATAGAATCACGTTAAATGAAGTTGAAGGCCAAACACTCAACTATGAATAGGACACTTTTACTTTATTAAACGTTTGCTTCGTATTTCTGTATATCCACATGATCGAATAGGTTTACTTTTTAATAAATAATGCAGCAAAGTATACATATATAAAAATATATATTTATCGCCAGTTCACATTTATATATAATTTTGGAGAACACAAGAAGAATTCCTCGTAGGAATTTGATAACCTCGCAGTAGATCCTGATGGTATCCTTTCTATTTAAAGGTCCTCTATATTTCTCACTGAAAAGCTAGTTTATTATAATATCATGACAGGGAGTTGCTACTCGTATTCTGCTATACATAGTATTGATTTTAACTTGGAGCTTCTTGCTTTCGGTAAGAGATGACCCGGATTGTCCCTCGTAGCTACTCTTGATCCCTCTGGACAAATGGATATAATTACACATTTGTCTCAAATATAAAATGTCCATGGACATCTTTAGCTTTTCTATTATTTTATATGGAATGTAAGGTTAATATGATATTCAGAAAATTACACATTCAATCGAAAGCAAAAAAAAAGTTAACAAAAACAGTTTCCAATAATATGTTTCCTCAAAATAATTGTGTGTAATTGCGACTTCAAAGTTACTTATTAATATTTTGTAATATATCAAAATTAGCTGCCATAAGATTCCCATTGTATAAATCATATAATTTAACGCTTATTTGCATTATAAAGTTGAAACTTAAAAAGCCAGCATTTGGTATGTTATGGACTCCCTAAGATCCATAAATATAATACATCAGTAAAACTGATAGGTTTTCAACATCTTTTTAAATGCATTTTCAAAATGTTGTCAAAGACATTTCTGATCAGGACTGGATATAATATCAAGAACGGTTTCACTCTTCCCGATAATATCAAAAACCTTGTACTGCCTCCAGATTTCGTACTTAGATCTCTGTGTAGATGATTTTTTGACACGGTTTTAGTTTTAATAGTAAGATATATAAACAATTGTTTGACGTTCTGATGAGCAGTCCTTTGGACCCTATCTTAATAACCATTGTAGTGAATAAACTCTTTGACACAGTCCCGTTAACTAAACAAAGAGCAAATTTTCTTTAACTGGATACATTTTCCCCAATATTTTTTGTTTCTTTGCTATTGTACTATCTACACCATGTCTATCACCATGTACTCTAACCTCAACTTATTTTGGTCTTTAGGAATCAAACAACTCATAAGGTGATATCTCAGGTAAATATAAACAATTAGACTTGTTAGTTTCGGGTAAATAAATAATGGGCTATCCGCTCCGTTATCTATTTTTCCCACAATAATTCGTCATATGTGTTTACAAATATGTGTTTCTTATATAGCTACACAAAATTTAGAAAAAATGCAAAACTGTTGCCTAATAGTGGTGCACCATTCACTATGTAAATAAAACTGCGAAATGAACAGCTAGCAAAAAGCAGTGACTCAGTCGTTCTCCAACCGTATACCATATCAAGATTATCAACTACGTTTTAAACCGATTAGAAAGAAACAGGATTCTTCTTCCATTAACTCATAATTAAAATAAAATTTGCGGTAACAAAAAAGACACCATAGGAAACCGAAGTTTTAATTTCGGTTGAATACTAAAGTTTAAATAAAAACACGTGTGGCAGACGTAGAATGATTCATTCTACATGTTTAGGATATTTGTTACTTAAACTACAGATATGATCCAATAAAATCATTGTTATAACAAAAACATGCTCGCCTTCAAAAATATATGCTTGATTCTACCGACAAACAATAATCTATAAATAATTAATATCAATTTATAACGAGTTTTCAACTGGCCGTTATAAACATTATATAAACACAACAGAAAAAAATCCACTAATCAATTTTCTACTAATTCAGCAACCAATCAAAGTGGACAATGATGTAATGTGGACAGGCAATGTATACACTTCTATGTATATAAATACATCACTGCATAAAAAACGAAGGCTGCAATATAATCACTATTATTTCATCCAATTATTCATACGTAAGAATCATCCCATACGTACGTACAGTAATAATCAAGAAATCTAAGAAATAAATAATAATTCAATTCGACAATAAGTGATTAAGAATGAGACGGTGAAGGCTATGCTATTCTTGTGCGTTGGGGCGACGGATAATAAACAATCTAGTGATGCAATGTGAGAATTAACCGACACAAATAATCATTATAATACAAGCTAAATATTTTATTGGCAATCGTAAAGAGAATTTTTGTCTGCTGCATAGCCTTGAATAACGAAGAATATAAATTTCTCCTCCCTTGTGCTAAGAAAGAATATATATACATACATATATACCCACATCACACAGGCGATCTTGGTGTATGAAGCTGAGGGCTATACAAAGAAACATCTAACATGACCTTTAAATATATACATTTATAAGTGGCTAGGATGTAGGATCTAGCTTAATATGAATTATGGATTATATTTCACGAAATAAGTTTGCTGCAAGCATTAAATTCAAATTAATATTCTATATACTAATTAGGAGGAATATTTTTGTCATTATATTATGCGAAACACTTTTTTGTTATAATGCTTTTGATAACTAAAAGTGAGTAAACTTTCCGACTGTTAGTCAGTAATATGTATGTGTATTTATCCTACTTATATAAACAGTTAATTATGAAGTAAATCATATTATCATAAGTTCTAAGAGGATATTAAAATTGTAGGAAAAGCTAAACAGGTTTTGTACATATATTTGTACAGACAATACACTACAATAATCAGAAACCCGAGAATACCAAAACGAATTTTTATATATCAAATTAGAATCACCTTTCAATAGGAAGTAAGGCGTCGTCAAAAGAGAGGTCATTAACAACTACAATTTTATTAAGAAATAAAGGCTACTACAAAAAAACATCTGTCAAAGCACGTAAGATGAAGCAGGAAAAAAATGGGTAGACCAGGAATGTAGAAAAGAAATAGAGAAACGGCAAATCCTAAGACATAAATTACTACAATCTGGCAGAGAAGTACATAAAACAAAGTATCAAGAGCAAAGAAGGTGTGCAGACAGAAGAAAAGGAAATTCACAGAGATTAAGGCAATGGAAGAGAAATATAAAAGAAAATAAATAAGAGAGGCATACGACTGACTATCGTTCTGGCGGGACGATAGAAGCCGGGTTTCAATTCTCTGGAGGGACGGTGACATTTTTTCAGAGTTTGAAATCCGGATCGACTTACTATTCGCTGTTGGGAGCAGAGTGATTAACAGCGCGGCATTATAAAAGGTGATATGATGCTGTCACTAAGCCATTTAAACACTATTTATACACACAAAACTACACCGCGATAGTTGTAATGATAGCCAGACAAGTACAACAGCTTACGGACTCAGTGCAACTAAGCACCCACCATACATAAAAAAAAAGAAAAAAGCAGTAATAGCGGCCAATAAAAAGGGATTATACATAAAGGAAGACAAAAGAAACTAGGAAGTTAACCAGGAAAGAGAGATATGAAAACTACAGGTGAAAGTCAACGACAACAAAAGCTTGATATTTAGGAAAGTAGAGAGTGGCATGTACAGTACATACCTCGAAACATTAATAAACAGCAAACGCAGCGAAGAAGCCGAAATAAATCCAAGAAGGATCAAAAGTAATAGATGTGTTAGTGAATTACATAACGTTTTGGAATCAAAAGAAGTGTCAGAAAAAGCCAAAATAAGGGTGTAGGGTTGGTCTTGAGACCAACCTTATTATACGGATCCGAAAGTAATGATCAAAAAATGCAAAGAAAAGACGATTGCAGTGGGCAGAACATCTGGAAAAAAATGATGGACGATAGACTAATGAAAACAATAACATGGAAGGAACCCGAAGGGAAAAGGAAAAGAGGACGACCCAGAAGAAAGTGAAGAGAAGCTGTAGAGGAAGATATAAGGGAGAAGCGGATAAAGGATACACAGCTATGGACTTAAAGACCTCCGAACGCTCTAGTATATAAAGTTAACAAGACATAGATCATGTCAAATAAACAACCACAAGATATGCTAGCAAGATATTTTTGTAACTACCCTGGTTTCGATTTTTAAAATAAGTTTGCATATCTTTCAAAACATCTAAAATCATCTATCAATAAAAGATTTGTTTTTGTTTCTTCATTTTGCAACACCTTCACGAGCATCCAATATAAAGTTCTGCATATATTTTTTACCCTTCTTTATACGTAATTTCAAATTATTTCGCACTACGTCATGGCTTTCTTGAATTAGGGTCTGTTATAGAGAGGTCTGTAAAAGTCAGTTTCTGACTTTAATAACAAATAAACTAAAAGACTGTTAACTTCAGCGGTCTCGTAATTGAAATATTTCTGGTCGAATCGTTCACTAACCACTATACTAACTACTATATTATTTTATTTATTATATAAATTTATTATACAATGAAAACCTATACTTAGCATTAACCGATAGTGACAATCTCTGCAATACATAAGAACCTAAAACGGTTTCAGCCTTGCAGGTGTAATGTATAATCAATATCAAAAACAACGTACATATCTATTTACATAACGTTTTATATTTAATAAATCTAATCAATTAGTTTGATACATGCACGATAGGAACATTTCCGAAAATAAAAAAAAAATCATGTAATTTGTGAGTTTTTTTCATTCTTTATGCTTTCAGATCTACTCACTCCTAAACCACAAAGTGGGGAAATGGAAAAGTAGAAGTGGCTACAAGGTTACAGGTGTGGATTTTAATACCATGATCAAATAAAAATATTGACTATTGTATGATATAATATGAATAATAATAAATATATGAACATATTCAAAGATATAAATAACACATGTTTTAAAACAATAAAGTTTGCTAGTAGCGTTATAACTAGAAAAGAAACAGTAGTAGTATTAAAAATAGTTTCAAATATTTCCAAAGACCTTCAATCTGCTTGTCACTTTAGATACATATGTATACGTTTTAAGTGAAAACAAATATGAATATAAAACTCAAATTATTCACTTTATTGCTTATTTTTTATTTCTAGATATCATTAACCTTTATTATGAAATCAAATCCAAGAATTCATCTCAAAGCCGCGGCACAGTCATTACTGGGTGGGGATGGGTTAAGGTTTTATTAATCTTCATTTCCACAAACTATTTAAATTTACATGCGGTGTTAGTAACTTCTTCCCGGTGTTTACAACAGGACAAACATTGCAACATTTTTGTGCCAACGACACACACTTCCCAACGAATGTTCTCAATCAGTTATCTAGTCAACTGCAATCTGATACAGTAGTCTCTCTGATTCACTACAAATACTTCAAGCAACAATGTTCTCTTTAGAAGATATAAAAGTAAGTATGCTAACAACAGAAACAATTAAATTACTGGTTCATTCTAGTTATTATCGCTAGCTGCCGTAACTCATTTCTTGATAACCCAGATAACAGTTACATCTTGGTATCTGTTTGCACAGATTTCTATGTATGAATAAAAAAAAACTTAACATGGTGTATATCACTACTAAAATATGACCTGCAAATTGTTTCTAATTTAAAAATTTAACACGTATTTTCTTTTTTGACGAATGCATATAATTAACTCGTATTAATAATACCTTGTAATATTCTCTTCACAAATACTCATGAATATGTAAATTTCTACAATTAAGTTTTAGAATTTAAAAATGGATATTCTTTCTATGTATATTTATTTATTTATGAATATTACGTTGAACGAAAACCCAAATACCATGGTATGTCGTAATATGTAAATTAGTATTCTTTTACATAATACTTCCTGAAATTAAAAATAATACACCAAAAAATATTCAAATTATTTCATCATTTTTTAAGCATATTTGCCAATGTCACGATTTAAACGCTTCACATGTTTTTGCAAATTTCTCATAATAATTTGTCATATTTAATATACCTAAACGAGATCGGAATGTTCTACTAACCCTTACCTTTGTAAAGCGATTTACATTTATATTTTTGTATATTCAATATACATTTCTGTACACGAAAGATGTGCTTACATATATAAATATTTATTTTAGTTCTAACGCAACTAAAAGATTAAAAAACATTTCATCGTAGATACAGTGAAATGTTTTATCTCCTTATTCATTTCATCTACTCTGCACATCAGAATAAAGGAGAATTTTCTACTTTTCAATAGAAGTGGTCGATACAAAATATTCCAGAATATAATATTAATTTTGCTATATTTTTGTCCTTGTAGTTACAAAAATGACCAATCCAATAATTTTACATTTGCTAACAACATAAATTATAAATTAAAAATTTCTCTTACACTGAACGGAAGTCTTCTCGGTATTGTTGCGTAAATAAGTTTTCTCCTTTGTTACGAAAATTTCATTAATACGTCAAAAAAGGATAAGGTGATATCATTGCCATAATATGGGGTGCAAAGTTAGCTCGTCTCCACGTGGTACACCCTGGGTTACGCTAAAGAGCTAACAGTACTGGTAGCCAAACAAGCCTTGGACCTTCTGCCTAAAGCACATGATGCCTGACATGATAGCGAACTCAACCAGTCTCTCTCAGTATCTTAGAAATCTTTGGGCACTAGGCCTGTTATGTAACTATAATACACCACACTAAACTAAACATAGAATCTATTTGTAAAATTAAACGACAGATTAAAAAAAAAATCACCAACTATACCGAAAGAAGAACAGAAAGATTTCATAGAACTTGGGCTGCACCCACTTCTTATGGAATCGGAATCTTTATGGACAGAAGTGTAGTGTAGCAATAGAATCATCAGTATCACCGGTCATCGCTAGCATCTTCATAGAAGCTTTCGTTGTATGGTTGTATGGCAGTTTCTGGACGATAAATATTGGATTACTTTCTGCAATATTTGGACAGACAACACACAAACATTAAATTCACGACGGGGATTAAGAATAAACACTGACGGATACCTACATCTAGCATCACCTGCAACAAGAAAGATCTGGTAAACACGTTGCGAAGATGAGCAGCGACGATTACCGATAAATAAGACAGACAATTTGAGGTTCACCAACACACGAATACCTACAAAACAAATTACATATTTTAAAGACGGAAAGAGAAGAAGAAATAAGATACATTTCAATGAGAATTAATAACTGTCGGATACAACGAAATGGAAAATAAGATCACCCTTGTCACTAAAAATATCCTACGTATCCTACATCGTTGGAATGTACAACAGATTAGAGAACTACGTTAGACAAAAAAGACATAACCACATAGTGCACCACAGTCAATATGGTACATTCTTGTAACTACCCTTCAATGTTATCTAGAAACTTAAATTTTTATTATCTATAGCTGACCATTATCACATTATCTAACATTGGTCTGTATTTCTTTCAAGTTACCTTTGATTCTTAGCCTCCCATTTGCCGTAATTAGACGAACAGCTTAGTTTTCCTCAAATTTTTAATTTCACAGAGAAAGTTACCCCATTTCGAGTACCAGCACTAGTCCCACATCTTCTCAACGAAAGGAGTAAGTACATTCTGGTACATTTCTTGGTTTGTTAATGTGTCTAGAACTGTCTACACAATCTAATAAATTCTGTGTAATTAGCTTTGAAAATGTAAACATTAAATTGTAAGGTATCTATATACTAGCATTTACTAAAAGATTAAATTAAATGTAACTGTTTTATTGCAACTAACCTGTTAATTTATGCTGTGAATTAATGCTGATATCCAATTTTCATGTTCGAATTAATGCGTGTACTATAGTTTCGTAACATAACAGATGACACAGTTTCAACTTCTGCCCCATTTGGATATTCATTCGCCAAGAATATTATTTAGATAATGTGTTGAAATTTAGGGCCCTATTCTATAATATTCTAATTCTATAATAAATAGCTGTTACACATAAATCAATATTCTTCCAAATTTGTAAATATTAAATAAAGGAAAAGGAAGCTATTAACCGACAAATATATGATTTTTATAGTTCCACAGGCTAATTGTTTAGCTGATATAAATCTATAATGCAACAATTATTATTATACTTCCATTCTGTTCTTATGTGCAGTACACAGCATCATTGTCTCACAAATTCCAGCGAAGTTAATAAACAATATCCTTTGCCTACATCCTCATATTAATTTCGAATAACAGATAGATATCGCAGGAAATATTTCCTGTTAGGCAGGCGGCACCTTTTTATGTCGGATATCTTCCTTTGAGCGTAAATACCAAATGTTAAATTGAGCGTCTAACATCCGTCAACAAACATAACGATTACAATTAATGAAGCCGTAATGATAAACGTAATTACAATAATAATATCAAAATAATATAAATGTATTTATTTAGTAAGTATGCATATACAAGTATCAATAATACAATAAAACATTTCCATTTATATTCTGGTATTGTATGCATAGTGAATTTGCTATACAAATACATATACATATGTACAATGCGTATATTCCCATATGGATGTAACAAAGTTAGAAAACTAACATCAGATCGTGCAAAACTTAGCGCTAATGATACGTTCTAATGTCAAATACAAAACCTAACGTTTACTTTAATTTAATATATGATACAATTACATATATGTAGTTGCGAATTGTGGTTGAGAAACACCTGTTTGCCTAGATTTTAAAACGGAGAGCTGATGTAGAATATGTATGTATGTTAACGTTTCAATTAAATCGATTACTACGTCTAGCACGACTCTCATAAAACTATGGATAGTGTGCGTTTAAAGCATAGTGAGAAGTTCCCTTTCCCTTTTCTACTATGATACATTCATTGATTTGCAGTATTGATTGGAATAGTTAATAATGAGAATTATAGAGCCTAAAAATTCCGATTTTAAGTACGAGTATAGAGACTATATTAGATATGTACTTAAGATGAGCAATTTAAAAACATTTCCTCATAATCTGACATTTATACTTTTTTTTTGTTTGTTGAGATGTAATTGAGCTAATATATTTAAAATATATAAGATTCAGGAATATCTTTTTATTGTAATGTAAATTATAGAGTGTGCAGTCGAAAATAGAAAAGTCACAATAGTAACTTACTCTGTATCTCTTTTCTGTATTTTTTCTATATTTTGCCTTCAAAGCAACCTACTATAAAAAATTCTGTTTCGCAAAAATAGGACATCCTGTCCAAAATTCAAACAGTGATTTATTACTAAATTATCTTTTCATTTCACCACGTACCATGAAATCTATGAATATTACATTTTCGATAATTGTGAGACCTTCAGGTGTATTTTCAACTGTGTTCCTAATACACTTACATAAACGCTATAAACTTGTCGTCAGCAACAAAATATTTTTCAAAATTATTTATCAAAGTAATTAAATGATTTTCAATAGTTACGAAAATAACTTTAATATTATTTATTCTAACTTCTGTTTCACAATTCCAATTTTCTAGAAAAATCAATTACTTCATCCAAGATATCCAAGATATGTACATACGTTTCCTTTTTGCACTTGAAGAATTAACGTATTTGGTTTCTCGAGTGTGTCTATTAAGTAGCTCAATTTTATTTAAAATAAGTTATTTCAAAATCCTAAATAGACTAGTAGCTGAGTAAGTTCTGATCATCTTGATGTTCTAGAAAAAAATGGTGATTTTGTCTCTTAATTCTTACACACATTACAACTTTCCCGTGTGGTAACCATCTTGTCTCGGTATAAAATACTTAAATGTCTGATTTTGATATAATTTACTACGATTACACGATTACGACGTGAGCACAATATTAAGAGCAGAACTAGAAATCTAGTAGTAGTAATTCATACAAAGACACACTATAGAAATTTTTGTTTCACAAGTAGTTTCAAGTGTTAGTGTTTTTCAGACAGTACCGAGGTATATATTCCGATGAATTTTTTCCCTTTATCTGTTGCTTCATTAAGATGAATTGAAAACAATTTCTTTGTCGTACAACTTCCCAAAATGATTTATATTTTCGCTGGGCAACAGTATGATATGAAATATGGACTGCAATTATTTAACAAAATTATCTCCAAACGTAGTTTCCACAATCTCAATCGCAGCTGGCAGAATAACTTCTTCACCAATCTGTACCAATTTTGTAAGAATCAAGTGAAGCTCTTTTACTAGCAATGTTTTTTTAAAGTGTTTTTCATGATATTAATAATAATTAGACACATTTTCTAGTTAACGTACTTATCAAGAAGCATTTGCACAAATTGTTTAATTTTATTAGAATTTATGCTCACCGATGCCAAAATTTTTAGTGCAAAATTATACGAAATAATGGCTGTTACATCTAGTTATGACAATAGTACATAGATTGGAATGTAACAACTACCAATACTAAGTAACTTTGTATATCAACAAATATAAACGTGTAGTAGTAGTACATAATATTCACTTTCTTCCCACTTTCAAAAAAAAGAACTGTAATTGAAAATGTATCGGCACTCCATTCTATTAAGGGCTAAAATGAAATACTTTTATAACATCAATTATATGACAACATTTCTTTCTATGCATTTACGTATTTGCTGGCACTATGTTTATTACCCAAATTTTAATAGAAATTCTAAATATACAAGTAGAACCGTATAATTCAGTATTATACAATAAGATACATTGAGATAGTGCTTAAAGAATATGCAGCTAAGGGCGGCAAAATATTAATTAAATCATAATTGTAAAGATTTTATATTTATACCTACATCATTATAAACTAAATTATAAAGCACAAAAAATATTGTTTTATGGCATTTCGTGTTGACAGCCAATCAAGTCAACAAGCAGTAGAATGATAATCAGTAACTCTGTACCGTTGGGGCAATACATGACAACATTCTGCAACATTACGCTTATATATGGTATCTTGTATGAATGGTTTCGTGTTAGGAGAACTCATACGTTTTTATGTCGATTTCTGTATGTTTAGGTTAACAGTGAAAGGCATTTACTAAGGAAACTCTGTATAGAACTCGGTTAGACTCTTATTTATGCAACGAGATAATTGAGTTTAAGTTTGTGTAAAATAAAATTATTCGTTTGGTAGACCTCAGAAATATGAAAATCTGTCCTACGATAGCACCACAGTGCAAATTTATAAGCTTTTATGTTGCAATTTTATACCAAACCGGTTATATTTCTCTAATATACCACGTGTTCAAATTCATTGCACTTGTAACGTGAGATGAATTTTGTTAATAAAACCGAATATTCAAGCTTGAATATTCGGTGTTTTGTAGGTGAAATAGTGCTCTTTGTATTTAACTTTTGCGCAAATAAATTCAGTAGGTAAAGACCTGCGCAAAATAAATTGAATTTCATAATGATCACAAATGTACAAACTTATTTTTTTATAAGTTTGTAGGTGTTACTTTCTTTATATTAAAATAGTACTACCCAACCTAACTTATACGTCCAGCACATTTACGTTTATTTTCTCTTATAATTTAGCGAATTCTTATCGTCCACACTTTCTCGTCTATAAAGACTCTTAATTGCATACACGTCAAGTAAGTTCCTCAGGTGCGTCAAAACTTGTGCACGTTACCCACGTTCGTTCTTCTGCTCTTCTCGAGTCCAAGGACAAGTCTTGCACTATAATCAATTATTGCACAACAATATTCAAGTTAGTTTAGAGTTGATATGGTTGATTAGCATTTCGAATATAGTATCGTATATAAATTTTGATTATGACCAAAATACATAATTTACTCTTCTTTAATTTTCAGGAACTTTTACGTACCTTTTCTCTATTCAAAATTTCAGAATAGAATCAGTTCGTACTTGTGAAGCCTACAGGTGCTATTATGCGTAGATATATAATTACTTCCAAGACCCGTACCAATCGAATCATTCAGTGGAGTTAATCATCATTAGCTGCTTTCTATTTGCCTCTAAAGTGAAGTGAGGTGAGTGTGAGTAAGTGAGTGTGCTATCAAGCATGTGCTTGAGTGGGAAGGGGAAAGCAAAACATATCACTTACTCATATGCTTACTCACTTGCAAATAGAACGATGCTTATTAGTGAGAAAACTGAAGTGAGATGAGGAAAAGTGAGAATTGTGGCAAATAGAAAGCAGCTATTGTATTGTGTTGAACTCTTCAGAATGTTGTCGTGTAGATTTTGACGTGTCGCTGATTATGCTGTCAGCTTTTTCAGAAGGTTTTTAACAACATCACTAGTCTATAGAAACCTTGTGGAGAAGCTGCGAGCATGACAAAAACATAAAAAACACTACTACTCTTTCATAACATTTATTTATTTCTTCAAAGTATGCGCTGGAATAAAACAATAAAACAAACTTTCGAAGTATGAAGATCGCGTTTTCCTAAATGCTCTGTTAGGTGTTTGTTAATAGTTCTAATACTAGCCGGTTCTACGTGCGCATGTTAGAGGCAGTGAAGCTTCTGCCGGGCCATCGCCTCGCAGTTGCACATAATGTGTTCCATCGTCTCGCTGTGCTTCCAACAGAATCAGCATTTACCGCAGTACACCTTGCCCATCTTCGTCAGGTGGTACCTAAAAGGGCAGTGGCTAGTGAGTAAGCCGTGATGGTGCTGAGGTCTCTTCTGTTGAGCTGCAGCAAAGATTTAGCCCTAATGACTGAAAAAGTAATATACTTTTTTGATTGTCTTAGTTTTGTGGTGTTGGTTCAATACGAGATTTTTTGTTCATTTTCCCACTGTTGGAGATGAGCTCTTATATAGCTTTTGGTGAGATCACAAAATGCCTGTGGTTCAATAAATCGGAACGCCGTGCCTTTCCTTGCAAGATCATCGGCAGTTTCGTTGCCTTCACACCTCCAATGACCTGGTACGCACATGATTGTGACTGTGTTTCTTTAAATCAGAGCACTGAAAGTGAGCAGACAGTTAATTTGAATTTAAAAGTGTAGGCCCTTAGAGCCTTTAGTGTTGACTGGTTGTTGAGAAGATAAATATACATGCACCTTGGTAGCGTCCTTCCCAGACATTCCTGGACACATAATATGTACTTAACAAATAAAACAAAAAATAAAGACAAAGGATACGGTGAAAACAAATTGCATTCTTTTATTGTCTTTTCTAGCGGATATTCCAAAGAAGCAAATAAATTATGCGGAAGTTTGATAGCAAAAAACTGGTTTCAAGTGTATCCTATTATCTTCCGCAATTAATTATAAATTTTACACTATGATTTCCGGTTTATGTTGTAAGGATCAATAGATGAATTGTAATAATTGCCCAGTGATCCAATAAATCATCGCATAACAAGTAACGTTAATGTAATTCTTGTATAACTCCGGATGACTGTATGCAGTTGACTTTACCTGAATGAATCCTGACTGAAATGAGTGGCTTTACCAATGCCTATGTATAATCGCTCGCTTAGTAAAGTATTTTAATTACTGGAAATAATAAAATGTAATTAATTGCTGCTATATATTTATATTTATTTAATAAATTATATAAAATGTATATATAGATCTCCTACTTTTTAAAGTAGATTGAAATGTTAGACAATAGAACAAATAGAAGCAAATTTCCATGTTCACATAAAATATTGATGCGACATCTAATGTTAACTTGTGAAATTCCGGAACTCCTTGTGTTTTAAAGAGCAGGCTGGCAGATGGAGCCACCAACTGGAAATTGGACATTTAAATTTGTGTTTGCAGTTGAATAACATTCAAGGGCGAAGGGTCTAAGTTGTATGTAAAGTATGTCGTTTAGTTGAGCTTTTCTGCTTTTACAACATAATGTATTACAGTTATACAGTTATCTAGATATACATATCTAGATGAATTAATAATTATGCAAGGGTTACTACTTTATAAGGAAACATTAAAAGAAAATGTTATGATATAATTTCGTTTAATATATTTTTTAGTTTGCTCTCTTCTCTCCTTCTCTCTTTTAAACATTTTACATCTATATTCAATAAATTATTTAATAGATTAATTATACAATAATCACAACCACAACATAATATTTACAAAGAACATATCGAGTGTACATTCATCACCAAAAATCATCTATACATAATTCGTTAAAGCAATACTCATCCACAAGAAGGTTTATTGCAATATTCTTCCTTAAGGCCTTATGACAGAAGTTCCTTTATTTTTATAATCGTTGTTCAAAATATTTAATAGACAAGTAGGCAAGAAAATATTTTTAAGTGCGTAATTCATATACAGTTGACGAATGAATTTATTTACATTTATCCTAGTTCGAATTTAGAAACAGATTGAATACACCCATGACAAACTTCATATACGAGAAAAAGTATATGTTAGATGCTATATGTTGACTTTTCCGACAATGTCTATTTTAGGGTAACGTGATATCATGCGGACTTGTAATTATATACACTGGTAGTAATCCTTTAGAAAGTGATCTTTTATTTAAAAAATGTCCTCCCATCGATATTGTACCATAATTGCTGCTGATTGTATCCTCCATTGTGTCTAATTTTTATACATATCACACAGCACTTTCTCCATGGGCGTGTTGCCTATTGTTTTTTGAAAAAACACCGTTTCGATTCGTGATGCCGGTACAATACGAAGTAGAGGAAGCATGAGTAAGAGACGTCCAAATCGGGCTACCTGTCCCGGAAGCTGTGCCCTGCAGTGTTGCCATAACATTACTTGCGCTTGGTCTTGTAAGTTTTCTATTTGGCTAGGATCTTTTAAACCACGCGTTTCTGAAAAAAAGAGTAAACGTTGTATTGTGTATATGTTACAGTTACATCTGTATGGTACAGAAAACAATAACAATATTATTTGTTGTAAATGGGTTATTCTGTTGGGCAAGGGTTATTGCTTCTTTTATTAAAGAGGCGTATGCTAGTTATTTGTATTTAAACAAAAGGAAGTTGAGAAAGATATATGTATTACAATAAAAATATGATTTTTAAATTTAAATGGGGAGCTTGCCCTGGTAAAATCTACTCTGCGTTCACGCGACGTTAGGCTAAAGCTGATGTCTAACATAACTTATTAAAGAAAAATATTGTAAACGAAATCTGCAGTAACGAATGGAGTTCTCGTTCTCATTAGAAAGACGAACTCGATAACCGCGAAAACAATATTGAAAAAAACATGTAAAGCACCCAAACAAATATTTATTCATAAAAGACATTTATTATGTTAATTTCACCTTCAGAAAGCACAGGCAGACTTTCAATAGACTTCTTGTAGTTCTTTTTTGTCATTTGCAGTCGTAACTATATGATTTACATATATGTACATATTTATCTATTGATATGTGTAATCGTATCTCATCTACATTTTAAAAATTTGACTTGTATGTTGTTAAAAGTTACCGCCAATACTGGCTCTGGCACAATGAAATATTTTTATAAACGCTGCAAAAGAATTGGGGATATTAAGCAAATAGAACAAGTTATATAAAAAACTATGGATGTACTTCATTGTTCCAAGCAATTTATGTCACAATTTATTGAACTGTAAAAAGCATTACGATGTCGTTAAAAAGTAAGACTTAAAAAATATACCGACCGAAATAAAAAGAAATTATGTAGCATGAAAATTTCAACCCTGTATGGCCAAGGATCAGTTTGATTGTGTGTTTTATGCATCACCTTCTAAGCAGAATTTGTGTGTTGTTTTCACTTACTTTTTACTTGTGTACGTTATGTAATGTTCTCTTAACGAACGTTTTGTATTATATTTATTGGAGTCTTTCTTAGTCTAGTTTAAATATTACTTTAATCGCTATGTTTTTATATCTAATATTATGTTTGTTTAATATCAATGTTAGTGATCGTCGTTTATCTCCGCTCAAAAGTCGTAAACGACTGTTCCATCAACTAGAAAGAGTTATAATATTAATGAAGGTATCACCTGTTCTAACCTTGTTTTCAAATGTGTGCTTCAAAATCTACATACAATGTGATTTTTTTGAATAATATTTCACCTGGAACGGATTATGTACATCTTACGTTGCTATGTTTGAGAAAGAAGCTAACGTTTATTCACATTTCAAAATTCAAACAAGGTAAGGTTTTGTATTAAAAATGACGTTTTAAGATATTTCCACGTTAAACGTTTCAACAACCGAATACGTGGTATTTTTGGTCGATACGAATCACCGTCTTTCAAAGCCATTGTAAAGCTACTAGAAAAATTTGAGTAAAATGCCCAAGTTACTCATTTAAAGTTATCGGTTCAAATTTGCTGAAACTGTTGCAGAAAACCCAGGTTCGTCTATCCCAAGGCGGTCACAGCAAGTAAGGATCTCACAAACTATAGTTTTTATCGCATTCTGATCTTAGCATACATCTTTATAAAGTGCAATTGATACAAGAACTTATGCCTGCTGATCATGAACAATGCCGAGCTTTCGCTTATTGGGTGTTTAGCAATGAAGTATATTTCCATCGTCAACGACTTACTATTTAGTGTGATTTTTGGGTTGGCGGAGTCTTCGGACTTTACTGTTTTAAGAATGGTGATAGTACTGCGATTACACTCAAATTTGTAATTTTTCTTACTTTATCTGATTTCTGGACAGTTGCGACTTTAAAACATGATCATTTGGTCAATGATCTACTAATTATTTCGCAAATGGAATTATGTCAACCAGTGATTATCTCCCGCATATAGAATTTGGAAAAAGGCAATTATAATTAATATCTATAAACGCGAAATTGTTTGCATACTATTAAGATTTAATTATAAACTACTAGTTGAATAATAAGTGTCTTAAAGAGGTGTTTAATAGAACAAATATTTATTTTACTTTTGGAAATAAAATATTTCTATACTTACGGGTATTAATTGATTCATTCCCTATTCTTAATAAGCATTATCGCGAACAAATGAAATGAGTTTCAAATTGCTCACCAGACGCAAAGCAAGAATTTAGTTTTGCTTCTGCGCAGTACGTGAACAAATTTTGAATTAATGAATATGATAAAAACTTGGTTCAGGTGAAGCGAAAGTATAAAATAAATGAATAAAAAGGTCATCTCTGTTTATAAACAATGAAATGCTGTTATCTTTACTTAAATATCTTCTTCCTGTATGAAACAGTTTTTGATTTTTCTATATTTCTTCTATTATTGTAGTCTACATAATAAATTATAGCCATTTTAAAATATAGAATAAAATTCTTCCGATCTTAAATATACAATTAGATATGTACTAGCCAACAAGGTAGGGCAATTTACTTTAACAGAAATAGCCAAGCAAACTAACATTTAATTTTATTTGTCTATAAATGCAACTATAAGTGCTTGTATATTTCTTGCGTACAACAACATAAATTACCTGCCCGGAAGAGAACAATGGCCTTGAGACAAGCGAACTCTGCTGGATCAACGTGTACTGCTTTGAAACGCATCAATGTGTCCGCCAATATTCGCACATCTGTGGTGGAATGTCCATTTTTGGCGTGTTCGTTGGCATTGAACAACGGACTGGCGGCAACATCCAGCGGCATGCACCACTGAATAGCGTTTAAAAGGAACAACTCGCTCCACGCTTCCTCCAACAAAATCACCTGAAACATTCGTAAAATTTCATCGTCTAACATTCAACTTAATGGATTACATTAACAACCGCCTCCAGTAATCGAGTAGCAAAAAAAATGAATAAAATTCGCTTCCCAATTCAACGACCTCAGTATAAAGTGTGTAAACACTTTAATCTTTAACCGTAAATGGTAAGGCGTAATTTAAATCTGAGAGCAATTCTAATGTAAATGTTTTAATACGGATGCTTCACATATTAAGAGGTCCATTACGTGTTTGATAAATGTGTGGAATTGCAGACATTCTTGACAACGCATGAGGTAATTGCATTTAAATAGGCCAAGACAATCCATTATAGAAGATAGTATGTGTTTTTATAAATAATAAATTAAATAATTAAATCATTGGTTCGTCTTGCCAATTGCATTGAAGATGTTAAATATAAATGTGGATATTTAATATAAAACAATGGGACAAACAATTACAATTACGCTATCTACATAGAAAACCGGTAAAGAGCAATTTTTTATTTAAAAATACACGAATAACGTTCATTGGTTAGGCGGCTACTCAGCGATGTGAGAGATTGCTGAGAGCTAGAGTACAATTCTCCGAGGAGACGGTCACATTTTGCTCGGAGACTTGTATACCAATCGATCTACCATCCATTGTTGGTGGCAAAGTGATTTACATCGCAACATTATAAACGGCGAGATAGTGGTGTCATAAAGCCATTGAATACATTTACACACACA
This sequence comes from Holotrichia oblita, assembly GCA_023690525.1. Lineage (NCBI taxonomy): Eukaryota > Metazoa > Arthropoda > Insecta > Coleoptera > Scarabaeidae > Holotrichia > Holotrichia oblita. Next base: position 164,464,888 of record CM043016.1, read on the forward strand.
TAAAGTACATAGCATGTGTTTCAACTTAAAAAGCCTGCTGCAACTAACGCCTAACACTACCAAAAAAAAATACTTAAAATAACCGACAATAACATACAGTGTAGTTACAGTGTGTTTGCAAAAGAAGTTGTGGTAGTGATTCTAACAATCTAAATAAAATTTTAACTAAAACGGTAGTTTCCCCTCAGATAGTGTAGTAGTGTATAACACTGCACAATGGAACTGTATGGATCAGTTAATCTAACGTAGTTGATGAGAATCGATGTCACGCCTATAAGGAGACCATTGCCCGAGAGAATGAATTAGTTTGTTCGGAAATTTATTAGCTTTAAATGTGATAGTCTCAAAATAATTTATAAAGTGTACGATAAATCCTTTGTGTATGTAATGGGAAACGAGCGAGAACAATCGACATTTATAGTCGATTTGGCGCTTATGTTGTTTATTTGTAATTTAAGTTTAATAGATGGGTTATCATACGAGCACCTCTGGAATAAAGATATTGTCAACCGCGGAAGCTACCACCATCGTGAAGGTGAGGTAGTATATAAACGCGTATCGTCCGGAGTGGACGCGACGAGTAAATGAAATAGTTTCTTTATTGACCTGGTAAATGGTATAGAATAATCAGCGAAGTAACTAACATGAAAAATAAGAAGCATAAATGATATGTACCGTACAACTTTAATTTTAAATTTAAACTGTTGCAAACACCTATATTCCACCACCATCTCCCTAAATCCATGACCTGTAGATATCTATTTAAAATATGAAAGTTGGTACTATGAAATTGATTGAAATACTACTTGTTACGCAAGACTTAAGTGCAAGCTGTTTCCTCCATTCCTTCAACTAAAGTAGCAATTGAACTCTGTGGGCGAATATAAACTAGGAATTGCGATTATTAAAGTAAATATCTGAGACAATGTTAATTAAAGCTTATAGTAAGCGTTTAAAACTAAAATATTCGGATGCACGTTTGAACTCTGTTACCTAATACATAAAAATTCCTAAGCTCTTGAATAAAGAGAAACATTAGATATCCATAATTTAATTACGAATTCCAAATCCGAAAGCATTTTTTCTATACGTTACAGTTCTGTGAGTCTTCAATTCGAATAAATAAGGTATTCTGTACAAAAGACTTGTATAAAATGTTACTAATAATGTGTTGGGAAGAAAGCAGAGATATAAAAATGTAATTCAAAATTTACCTGATCCCTAAACGGTAAGCTCGCAAAACTTGGTAAATTCTTAGCCCATTTTACTGCCATAAATAGTAATCTGGCTGATGTTTCATAGACAGTTTCGTGTGATGATGGATATAAGCCTGCAGGTGTCAGTCCACCGGCGGGATGTGGTTCTGGTCTAACAGGTCCACTACTAGAGGAAACACCACAGCCCGATGATGGTGTATCTTCTTCTTCATTTGTAACATCAATACTCTCCTCTAGAAACCAATAAAAAACAATTATTAAATATCTTGCTAATTAAAAATATTTTAATTGTGACTAAATTTTAGAATCTACAAATTTAGGTAAAAAAAAACTATTTGTACAAAAAAACTACAATAAATTAATAAAAATATGTTACTCGCCGACAAATATTTTATTTAATCTATCATTATTTAAAATCAAGCTAAAATATACATCAATCACTTTCAAGTATAATACATCACACGAGCCAGAGAGTAACGGTAGTCTCCGTAGAGACCAATAGAGTTTAATTAAATGCGATAACCCTTCTCTCCTATTTTGGTGTTTCGAATTTAGCGTTGCATTTTGGCTGTAGTCCCACGAGAATAATTAGCAGTAAACGTATAGCAATCCCAAAATTAAAGGGGAATAAAATTTGCTTCTCACTGATCGCGATATGATATGTTCTACCTAGAAAAGCTTTTCACGTTGATATGGCGCGTTACGAACTCAATTCAATCGATATTTAAAGTAGGTGTAGGCTTACAATTTGCGTAACTTGTTGAACTAAGTAAAATCGCGTTACAAGCGTTTGACCTGTTTTCAAATTTCTTCAGTCAATATAGAATAAAGCAGTAATTAATCATGTTTACGGAGTTATATTGTCAATATGATAAGCAGCTGAGTAATAATAATATGTAATGATAAGGTTAGTTAGGAATAAAAAGGAATGTATGAAGGTTGAATATGTAGTACATGTTATTAGTCATTAGTATTAATTAAAACAGAAACGTGTAAACACTATTTACAATTTAATTATAAAACTTAACAGTAGTAAATAGATGAAGAATTAAGCATATGTAATGGTATTAAGTAAAAGATGCAGTAAATTAATATACGAAATGTTGACTAATGTGAAATTTATTCACTAAATTTCTAGTACAAAAACTATAATAAGTGCCACTAAGATGATTTAAAATATTCTGTGTATTCTTAACAGTAACATTGGACTGGAACATATGAGATTAAACCATTAATTGCAAATATTTTAATATAAGAGTAATAAATACTAAAATTTAGAAACATTTTTTAAAGCAATGAATTATGGAGCAATAGCTATTACGAACAAAGACTTGACATATATCAAAATTATTTACAACCACCAAAGCACCCAAAATTGCATTTAAATGGTTATTTAAATTCCATTTAACATTTAGGTTTCCACAATCATGGGACAGTGAGAATTATACCCAAAACAAACTAATATTCGATAAGTTCGAAACAAAAACCCGAATTGCAGGACTAAAGTTGAAATTGCATCCCAATCATTCACATGGTATACAGGGCGCCCGGATTTCGTAGGGACAACATGAGTAACTTTTTTAATAATAATAATAAGAATAATAATAATTTATTCAGTATGTTGACACAAAGTGTATATAAATTGTCAAATAACCCATCACCAAAAGTAAAAGGGAAATAATGTACCTATGCTTCCTAATCCAAAACTAATTAAATTAGATTAAATAATAATAAGAGAAAAAAAACATTCAATAAAATGAAAGCAAAAAGAAATCCTCTATACTGTAAAATCTATAATTTAACAGTAACGCCTTAAGAGCCTTTCTAAAACCTTTATAAGTTGCTGTATCTTTAATATGACGAGGTAGATGATTAAATATACGGATCCCCAATTTGTCAGCAGAGAGACTAGTTATTGTCATTGTAGAAGGTAGCATATGGAAATCATCTTTGGTTCTCGTGTTATAACTATGTATTTCTGCATTTGTGATAATATTGCCTTTATGCTGGTAGATGTAGGATGCAGCTTCTAAAATATATATACAGGCTAGTGGCAGTAGTCGAAGTCTCTTAAATAGTGGTCCGCAAGATTCTGTGAACTTTAGAACACCAATAGTTCTAATGACAGCTTTTTGAGAAATAAACACTTTTTGCGCTCCGGAGGAAGTTTCTCAGAGTAATATTCCATATTGTATTCTGGAGTATATTTCAGCATAATATAAAGAAATTAATCATGATTCTGATATCTGCGTTCTAAGACATCTGAATGCGTAACAGCTACTACATAACTTTTTATACCATATATTTAGTCTTTTCTAAACTTAGTGATAGTTTATTTTCACTAAACCATGCTAACAAAATATAAAGTAGGTCGTTAGCTATAATTTCAGCGATGTCACTATTGGCGCTGTTAGTAATGAGCATAGAAATGTCATCTGCATATATTGTGAGGTAAACTTGTGACGCAAATAAAACAATATCATTAATATACAGAGAAAATAAGACAGGTCCAAGTACTGAACCCTGGAATACGCCGTTTTCTATCGGTAGCCAATATGATTATTAGTTGCAACACTCCAGATGTATCCAAAACTCTCAATCTGACCAATTGAATTCGGTCTTTTAGATATGACGCGAACCAGTTTGCAGCAGTTCCTCCAATCCCGTAGTTTATTTGATCCACGTCTCCAAATCCACGTCTTTTGATGAAAGAGCATTTCCGTCATAGTTAGTGGCGATATCGATATATGTACTTGCAAATAGCACTACGTTTGCTTTGTTAATATTCAGATGTAAGTCATTTTGGTTAAACCATATCTGAAAGTGATGTAATGCTTGGATAACCTCTTCGCAAAAGATATCCGCATACAGCGATCTGTTTACATTGAACACGTCTAGGAGGTATTTAACATAGACCAGAAATAGAATGGACCCAGTAATTGATCCTTGAAGCACGTCTTGTTCTATTGTACCCTATCTTGAATACGATCTATAATTCTCATATGTAATCATTGTGCACTGTTTCCGTGTTCTTAAGTGAGACTCCACTAAATTATATGCATTACCTCGGAAATCAGTAATTTCCATCTTCTATAGGAGAATGGCATGGTTTATTCTGTCAAAAGCTTTTGAGAGATCCACCTACTGCGTGCTCCCGTTTGGCTAGGATATCAAAAGTATCTGACACGACTTGATGTACTGTTATAGTAGTTCCTTTCCTGTAAGCGCTCCGTTTGATACTTATTATTTTTGCTGGATTTAAGAGCTCTTTATTCTATTACAAATAACTTTTTCAACAATTTTTGCGTTCGCCAATATCCTCATTCAGATTAAATGCTGGTTTGACCTGTGGCAGTTTTTCTTCTTTGGTGACGTTACCTTTTTTCTTGAGTGGTATTTCTTCTACCTACCCAATGACGATCCTGGACTTTTTGTTTGTCATATCCATGCGGTCAATATTTTCTGTAACTACGCGGGCCTTTGTGAGTGATCTTGTGTTATACGTTAAACTTTAATGATCTACCTTCTTTGTAAGTAATTAATTTATAAGTTTGCTTTAACTGTCAATTTTTTCATCCTGTTTAGTTATATAATGTAAGCACTACTAAATCAGTGCTTATTCTCTAATCTTTTAACGATAGCAAGAATATCACCAAGCTCACTGTAATATCTTTCTCGGGTATATTCCTCATAATTTGAATTGATTTGTTCCTTATTGTTTTCGAAAACTTTGGTTCTTCAGGATTGTAGGAGCTGCAGATATGATGTACGCCATAACGAGTACATTTATCACAATTTAGAAATTTCTTGTTTTTTGTACAACTTTTAATGTACTTTACACAACATACTTACCTACTTCTGCATTATTAAAAATACGAAAATTAAGACAATACATTGCAGTGTGAAAGTCGGTGAGGACTCTCAAAATTAGGAATTGAACCAGAAACCTGAATAAAATTTGTTGAATTATTTGTCGCCCGTTTGATAATTATAATCTTCTTGTAAAACATATTTATGTATAAAATCTTCCTGCTATATTAAAGCTGTGTTGCCATAACTTTCTCTTCATAACATATAACAAATCTTATATATCATATTTAACCCAATATGTTTCAAACTAGAGTCCAATGATCGGACATCCTAAAGTAAATTTAATGTAGCTTAAGTAATGTTTAGAATCGTTGATTTAAAAAAAGTCTATATGACTGTTTTCAAAATTTTAGTTTTTAGTTATCATATTTGAAATATTACAAAAATTTCAGTGCTTCAACGCGAGTCCACTAAACTGAAAATGTTCATAACGAAATGCGCAAATAATATGTGGTTGTGCTCTACTTACCATCATTATCGCTGGAATCTTGCTTGGGCGTTGGCTCTCTATTAAGCATAGGTGGTGGCGCTACAGGATGTAGAAGTCCTGGTCCATACCTGGCCGGTGACAAAGCCATCGTTAAAGAAACAGGAGGACTGCAATCAAATGACCTGCATATAATAACAATAAGTCAAACGATCTTGTTTTTATTCCTTCGCTTATTGATTTAACTGTTCACACTTTGGAGTGACTCTTCTATCATTTGCTGTCCAATAAAGCGTATCATTCGATAATATGTGTTCTCATCTATGTTAATAACCGTTCGATGCCGTAGCGCCGATCAAAAACCCGCACACCGTTTATGCTTTTGTAGCTTTAACGTATGATAGAAGGTGAATGTCGTAGCATCAGTCGCTTCTTTGAACTAATTTAACCTTAGAGGTATCAGGTTATGGTTGATTAGACGAGATCGATAAAGCGAAACGTCTACCTATACTGTGTTTCCACGTGTTAGCGCGAAAGCAGGAATGATATAAAATTAAAACGCTGATCTCGGCGCAGGTAAGATTACATCCATCAATACCTAACAACCCTTTTGTGAATTTCTGAAATTCATATAACCCAATATATTACGTTATTGTTGATCTCTGTTTGGACAAAGCCAAGAGTAGAACTTAATTTACTGTGGTATACTTCTACATGAAATCTCAAAGAAAATAGTAAAATTACAGTTTGGTTTGGTTAGTTAAAAAAGTACTTAAACTAAAATCACATTTAAATAGATAAACTTCATTTTACACATAAGCTCAAAAAATTTTTGTAAACATTATAACACTCGTGATGTATTTACAAGTTCTGCTTATTTTTTAAACTAAATACTGCATCATGTACTGTATAAGTTGTTTCAAAAGTAATGTCCCTCGTGCCTATAAGCTGTTCTTACCCTGATGGCAGCTACAGCAGCTTCATGAGCTACACTGCTTAATATGATTGCTACTACAACTCTAGATGTATAAATAAGTGTACTTAAATAAAAATAAACGCTCTGTTATATATACTTAATATATGTATTTTTTGACCTATATATATAGGTAATTAATTAATTAATTAATTTATTGGAATAAATACCAATTTATTCCAATAAATAATGTTACGAAAAAAAAAACACTAAAGTAGTCAACAGTCAAAAATTTGGATGTTTACCCAAAAACGCCAACAGCTACAGCAGCTTCTCTCAACGCTCGTTCTTGTTCAGCACTCATATCCCTAAGAGCTTCTGGTCGTATCGTTGCAGTATTTCGAGGTTGCCTTTCATTCTGGACAGCTGAAAACAATATAGATTAGTATCAGTTATATTAGTACAATTACTATTATTATTCATAAAATCAAAAACAAAGCTTTTAAAATAATTGCAACAATTGTTCGCTTCAGCATTCATTAGATTTGTGAAAGAAGAACCTTTCCATTACAGTAATAGATAGAATAAATAATCATGAACAGTGTCCTAAGTGAGAAACTGTTTTCTTTTTTACATTTTGAGATATAATAAATATGCATCCTTGCTGGAGAAAAACTTTTATTCTGTCAAAGTGCATTGTTCCCAATTTAGATTCTATGAAGAGTAAGTATATTTTTTGTCCTTGTATTCTAGGACTTTATATGGCCTGATACTCACTACTTTGGAAATAATCGATTTAATTTTTTATAATTACCCCGAATTACTAACTAAATAGATCTTCTATTTGATATTGTCTAATATCATATATTTTTTTATCCAAGAGAAAAATATAAGTATATACTCTATAACAAAAATAAAAAAAATAAAATAATATTTGGTACTTACAAGATCTCATCATTCTATTACTTGTCCTCGATATAGCTTTTATATAAAGTAAATTTAAATAAATAAATATATCGATCATAAATATTTCTTACAAGCCAATTTTCGAAGTTCGTTAAATCATAGAGATATCCTCCGATTGTTTTGGCTAATATAATAATTAAAAATTCATTAAATATAACCATTTTTGATTTTTTTGTGCTTGTAATTTACACTTATACATTCATATTATGTTGAAGTGGAGAGTAATATTACCAATCAATGTTTTAAAATCCTTTTTCTTGTCCAAAAGTCTAGAATTTATAACAAGTTTATAACACTTACATAATAATACTCAAAGTCAACAGGTCTCGAACGGTTTATGTCTTTGATACTATTCCATTAAATTTCAGAGGAAATAAGATAAGCTAAGGCAGTAATTTTTTTAATTAAGTTGCTATCAGTATAAGGTTTTAACCTTTGTCTGTATACCAGTATCACTATAAGTCGCGTAAAATTTATTTTGAATGAAATACCCGGTATAGTTTCATATTTATATTGATAATTAAAGACCAAATCCAGTAAGAAAAGCGAGGAAACGTTACCAACGACGATAGACTTACATAAATAGAAAAAAAATTTCTAAACAATGTTCCAAATAGAATTATTATTTATTGGCCAACTGTATAACCAAATTAGGGGCAAAACAAAAAGTACAATACCGCAATGTATTAATTTTATTTCGATTTCAAAGAAGTAATGGCGATTTACAAGACTCAGTATTGGGTTCTACACATCTTATACAACATATGGTTGTGGTCTCTACCGCCTACAGTGCTCGCGTCTTGGCTATGAAAAGGAAAAAAACACCTCGTGATGCAAACAAGGGCCTGCCCTGAGAAAACCGCGGCTGTCGTTATTAGTACAAAACCGAAGATCTCGCGGTCGTGTTTGAGGTTAAATAAATACGTCCTGGCAAAAAAAAACAAATACATTAAATATAAACTGTACACACGTAATCCATTTTGAATAGGTGAGGGAAAGCTTATCGCACTGTTAACAACAGTTCAGCGATCAACAAATATAACAACACACATAATACACAATACCGATGGTCAGCTTCTCACATTATAGTATTAATTATACAAAGAAGGCAAGATATGGTGCAAAATTGATAACTGACGCCAAAAACGGAGAACATTAAAGATGGCAGGAAAAGTAAAGGAACTGTTAAACCGCGAAGAATTATTCCGTACGGCAAATGTATACTAAGACCCTACAGTGCTATCAAAGAGTAGATTATTGTCTGATCGAACCGCTGTGGGGCGTATAGTCAAAATTTGTCCAAAGTGGGAGAATATCGGAGCTCCACGATAGAGGGACTAAAGACGCTATTTTTATGATGAAGTACTTCATGGCAATCGAAAATAATTGGCGACTATAATAAAGATTAACAAACAATATTAGGGTAAGTATAGATGGCACGTTGCTGAAAAAATATGGATCTGGGCACCAGCGTGAAGAAAGTAAGTTGAAAAAGTTGATAGGAAGAATCTAACATTGTTGTAATATATTAACCCAAAAGATATAAAAACGCAATACTGGTTATTAATATAATTGGATCAGAGCTTAGCAACGATATTTTTGTTACAGTCTGTCGTTCTGTCACTTTTGCATTGGTGAAAAATATATGGACTACTCTACTTAAAATTAAAAAGTTGATGAACTTCCGATGATATTAAAATCGGAATTAAATCATTCTTAATCTGAAAATGCCCGCTAAAATTAAAGTTGAGGAATACTTTCTTGCTGTATGAAGATGTAGTAATTTAAAATTTTAGTTTCTGTATTTTATAAGGAATTCTTATATTCGTGATTGTTGCAGTATTGCTGGACTTAATTATTAAGGATAAATAAAATGATACTTTATCACTTATCACGTAACACATAAGCACACACATTGTAAAAATAAAATAATTAAAGAAAATGCGTGAACTTCTACATGTAGAGACTGAAAGTTATTCTGTTGCCTTAATTTAACTTTCCCTTTCACATTCATATTCATACTGTATTGTTGTTAGAAGTAAATAAACATAGACACATAAGGGCATATAAGAAGAACAAGGAATTGAACTAACTATATTAATTGGAAACAATACGCAAGGATAAAATATCTTGCAAAAAGCGTGAGAGGAGCTGTATGGGTTGAGATCAGCTTAAATAAATAAAATAATAATAAACAATAAAAATAAAATGTACGTTTGCAGAACAAAAGAACAATGGAAGCATAAGCTAAATTACGACAACATAACAAGAAAATAAACAACAGAACAAATAACCCAAATTCACTAATAAGAAATAAGTTTAGAAAAGATACAGATACAGAAAACTTTAGAAAAATGTACAAAAGTGATAACAGTCTGTGTGTTGTTTGCTTGAACGTAGCTGGCTGGCAAGTGGCTTCCATGAACTACCCATTTCAAAGATCTTCACTCAGAAATATCTTTCAAGATTTCAGATCAGAGTGTTGGGCTGTCTTTCCATTTTATATCCCCCTACGTCTTCCCTCCACAGCATAAGTACCCAGGCTTAGGAGTTTGGGGAGTTTAAGATACCTTGTCGTTCACGTTGCTGGTCTTCTTTGATTTTCATTATTGTCCTAATCAGGTTGTGAATAGTTCTCCACTTCTGCTTTGGGAGTATCATTACTACTATCAGAATTCCTGGTCAGTTCCGTACCAGGTTCATTATAAGTTTTTTCACTCATATTGTGCTACTTGCAAACTAAATATTGTGGCAATAATCAATTGCATTATTAGGTATACAAGACACAATGCTAATGCTACGATATGTCTCAGTGCCGTATTGGGTATTATAAATATTGCTCCAGTTACAAGACATTTGTTTCATTGTGAAAAGGGCACATAAACACTAAGGATCTTACACTAAACAAAGGAGAGGAACTTATTGGAAATAAAAATAAAGCTATTTCTGAATAATTTTAAGCATAAACGAATAATAAAAATTGGATACAAGAAATGAGTGGAACAACTTTGTGACAAACACAAACGAGATGTAAACAATACTAAAAGATCTAGAAAATAACCGGATCCTAGGTGAGAATATAAATGGTGGGCGACATCTCAATGTATAGAAGACAGTTGTGTCCAAAATAAAGACAAGAGGTGCCGCTAGAGTAAACAAACGCAAAAAGCAAAGGCCACTGTTATACGGAACCTTTAAGATGCAGAAACAAAGATGAAGTAAAAGGAAACCTTTAAAGACATAGCATAAAGGCACATAAGTTCCTTATACTTAATTGTTGTCACAGCTTCGGTATATAATTTCAGAATAAGTGTACGACTGGCTTGCTGATGATAACTATTGAAATATTAATTGTTTTACAAATTGAATAAATTTTGTCAACTTTTTATTAATGGAATCAATGTAGAATTTTTGAAATTCGTTGTAAAAATTTGTGTTTATGTAGCTAATCCTCTGCATAAGTGCACGGGATTCAAAGCTAAATTCACATTTAAATCGGCAGATTGCTGTAGTTGCTATTTGCCTTACACTAATCCATGCAAAAAAGATAAATCATGAAACGACCGACTACGGTTATTACATAAGTAAACGAAGCCAATAAGGGAATAGAGAATCGGCTGCGGGCTAACACACGTCTCATCCGACGCTTAACGACGCCGGTGACGCCCAACGCCCTGCATATTTGCATGCCGTCCTTTGTCACCGTCACCGTTACCAATTATGTCAAAGTTACTTCCCTTTTAGCAACGGTCACGTCTCCTATATTTCTACTCCTTTCGGATTATGTATGCGGGCTTAACAGCGCGTAAGATAAAGATGCAAAGTGGAGGCGTATATCTAAATTAGCGCGAAAATACAACCCGGAGGAGAGGAACTTGCCGTTAACCGTTTTATTTTGCGTCTTTGTGGCGGCCATACCGTGTGGAAATTATTTTTAAGGGTTTTACACAAAGGACTCTTTAAATTTGAGTGAGTAATAACTAAAAGGAAGTTTCGAAAGTTGTTTGTTGCGATTCCCTTTGAGCTTCAAGTCGGGTATAGTCTCGTTTGATGTAAAATTTTAGCTGGAAAATGCGAGAACGTGCATGATGTTCTTTACCATAGAAAATAATTATGTTAACCGTAAATGTATCTAGTCAATTTTGGTGTGAGTTGTTACTTGCATTTTATTTTCTTCTATACATATATTTTTTAATAATAAACTTATGTATGAGATTCTAAATTAAATATACTTCCCATCTCATCTTTCTGATGTTTAAATTTAAATATGCATTAGCATATGGAAATAAATATGTTGCTCACATATCACGTAAATTCGTTTTAGATCCCATTTAATCCACTGTAACTTGTAGACATACGTTTTCATATAACGAACTTTAAAAGAATAAAAGAACAAATAAAAGCTAAACACCGTAAATAAATCCAAAAGACTTCTTCATTTAAATATTCCGCTCAATTATTTTGCATACACGCTAACATACACTCGTACACGTGCAGTGTTGGCACGTGTTGACCACGGGTGAACTCGTGTCTACCGCAGAAAGGGTAATTTGGTTGGCAAATAGGCACCCTGCAGTGAAAATCTGACATCTTCTGAGGACATTTTTTGGTATGTTGTAAATATATTAGTTTAATTACTGATGTTAGACAAATACTATAGGTACTCTGTTACTTGCATAGAGATAAAAGCCAAAATATTAATACAGCAGTTCATTAACTATCGATGCGTAAACACCGTGATTTTGTTAAAAATGTATATGAAATTGACATTACCATCACAAATAGTTTCTTGCACAATATAATGATCCGACATTTGGTTGAATATTAGGATTATTTGCTGTTGTTTATGATATCCATTACCTGCACAAAAGAAATACAAATAAGTACTTAAGAAATATCTTCAACGCAGGTATTCAACCAAGATTGAAACCAGACAAAATGGATTTTGATGTATTAGTATAAATTTTAAATTATTCAAATGTTTCCTTCCAATAAGCAAATATTTGGAATCTTACAGGAAATTATTTGACAACTTTAATTCCTTTATGAATCTCGGCAAATCGTTGCTAGCACATCAGTAACGAATTGAACTTCCACTTTATAGCCTAGAATTCATAGATTCAAAGATTTATAGATAGTGAAAGTTTTGAAAATTATGATAAGATATGAGTAGATCCAATTCGGCATTTAGCAATTACAATGTCCAAAAATGGAGAATCGAACAACAACCCATACAAATGATTATATGAACTTAAGATATTTTGCCAATGGTAGAAACAAAGTTTAAAGTAGGTTTTACTTATGCCACTATGGATTACATGTTGTATTATATTATTTTCGGAAGAAAAGTGAAACAGGATTAGCAGTTAGAAAATACAGGACAAGATAGAAAATATGTTTGGGAACTGACATGATAGATATTAGTAAGAAAAATCGGTTTAATGTAGAAGTTAGGAAGACCTAATGCCTAATGTGGAAAATAGGTTATTTCAGCTCAAATGCCAACTACTTTTTGGTTGCCAAAAAGCCAATCCAATGGTATCATAAAGTGGTTTTCGAATTGTTGCTGAATACAAGTATAATAAATGTTTAGTGAAACCTGCAAAAAAAAAAAAAAAAAAAACTATGCAAATATCTTCAAATTCAAAATATGGAGGCATCAAAAGACCACAAAGTAGCAGAAGAAGCCACAAGAGCCTCAGTCGTGAGATTACACAATAGAAAAGAAACTGAATGTATAAAGAGTGCTATAAATGATTTCGCTTTTTGAAAACATAAAAAACAATAAAAGTTTGTGTTATAACATATCAACATTAGTGGAAAATGCAACAGATGAGCATGATTTAAATAAATTTAGAAAATCTTAAGAAAAATAACTCACTTAACGTGCTACATACTAATCTCTTGTATATTTTTGTTTAGTATGTGATAATATTTCTTGTTTTTGTATTTCTGCAGTTCATTTTTTGTTGGCTTTTTTCCTCAGGTTACCTCAAGTGTGAAAGTTCTAATTTTTTCTACTTTTTCTTTCTAGTTTTGCTTTTGTTTTGCAACGAAAATATCTAGTAAAGGTCTTTCTTTTCACTAAGGCTGTACTTGTGGGTCCTTCTAAACTACACTACGCGGCTTGCGTTCTGGCGATAAGAATAACTTTCTGGTGTTCATTGAGAATCTTATTATTGAAAGTCCTTTCATGGCTGCGTTATGTGTCCGCGTCAAGAATTCGCCTAGTGGCGCCGCGGGGCGGAAGTCTGTCTAGATCTAGCTCCCCTAAGTGTCGTAACGCTCCGACCAAGCAACGCTTTGCAAGGTGTTTCTGGCCAGCGCCATCGCATAGTTCTTCAGAGTCAAAATTAGGAGATCTCTGTGAAGTTGTTCGTTAGTCATGAACTAGGGTGCGTTGACTATAACGCGTAGCACCCTGTCTTGTAAAACGTTAAGCCTCTTGCGATTTTGCGGCGTTGAACCAGGTAAAGGGCGCCAGAGGTCAATATCGGTCGGAGCAACACTATGTAGATTAATAATTTAATATTTAATCGTTAAACCCACCGCGCCTTCAAAAATCTGGAGGTAGTCATCGAGAAGTGGTGGCGAAACGTCGAGGACCATTCTCGAACTCCATCAGGGCAACACCCGTCCCTCTATGTTGACGTGCGAGGGAGGTGGATTACGTTTCCTTGAGAAGCAAAGGGCCACACGCTTATCAGAGTTTATAATAAGCCGCCGTTTCCGGATTCATTCTGTCAGTTGGTCAACAGACCTCTGTAAACTTCTTATTACCAGCGTGGAGTTGTGTAAACGGCAGTGTCATCGGCGTAAACCGCCAACCTCGTGCTGGGTCAATTGGGGATGTCGCTGGTGAAAAGAATAATAAGCTTAGGGCAAAAATATCGAATTAAGTATCGAATTTGGAATGAAACCCCGATACTATGACCTGGTAAAGTTTACTAAAATACATTTGTCAATTATAATTATTTTCACTTTCGTTGCAACATTATAATTTTCAAATACGTTCAAATATTTCATATAACAATAAACCCCAATATTTTTTCCTCTACGACTTCAAAGTTCAATTTCAACTTCAAGTTACACTGATGTTGAGTTTACATGCAGTTCTTACAAGGCTTCTTTGCGGTGACTGCACAACTTCATCAAAAACACGTCCTGTGTTTTCGTTGGTACACACTGTTTGTCGACGACCTGAAGAACGTTTACGTTGACACAATAGACTACCAGTGCGACGAAATTGCTTAACAACAGCTAATATCACACTTTCTTTATTAAACTGCGTGGTTAAGCTTAACAAAGAAAATCAGTGTTAAAATTTGGGTAAAAACCAAACCCATAAGCACCATCAAATCTTTTTAGGCATTGAATGACCTAAATTCAAGCTTAGATTCGCTGTACCGTTTTGTTGACGCACTATTTTTGGAACACGTGCAATTGACACTAATTCGATTTTCTATGTACCTCTTAAATATATCACACACATCTTATACATTCTTTCAATATAGTTTCACATTGCGATAACGTTCTTCTCGTAATATGCATGTATCAGATAGACTTTTCGTTCCTTTGAAACTGGTATACATAGATGCCTGCCAACTATAAGAGTTACGTCTTTTTATTTACGTGGAGAGCTCCTTTATTAGTAAATATATCTACAACCTTCTTCAACTTTAATTTTAATTCGAGTCTTCCTATTTCTCAACAATATTTATAAATGCAAATTAGAACAATTTGCATCCCTAGTAGGAATCGAACCTACAACCTCTACTTTATGCAAATTAGAAAAATTTGCATCCCTAGTAGGAATCAGAACCTACAACCTCTACTTTACGAACAATGTGCAAACCAATTACACTACATCTACTGGAGTTGCGAAGTTTGCTAATTTGCATTTATAGATGTTAGCGTGAAGCAGGAAGATTTTATAAATTAAGATTAACTTTCGCCAAAGACCTATCACTATCTGTATGAAAGATTATTTAGTCGAAAATTATTGTTTAAATTATAATTAACATTTAGAAGTTTAAACATGAAAGATATAATTGTTAACCGTTCTATTTTACTTAGATATCAAATCGCAATTACAAATTTTCTATTCCCCTCTACCACTATGAAAGTTTTTGTATCTCGAATAAAAATTTAAGAACAGGTTCTAAACAAAAAATGCTAGCGAAATTAATAGTACGAAAATTAATTTATCTCCTTTTACTATCCGAAGCGAAGGTACGCTGAATGTAAGAGGACCGCATAAAAATAATCTGAAATGGCGTCGGTCGTAATCCGGACGAAGAGGGTAAGAGCATCAAAAACAATTTCGTTCTAGTGAATAGCAGCAGTCTATGGCCGTTCCGTAGCCATCTATTCAAGATTGTAAATTACGCCAGTGTAATACGCATGCGATTTTAGCCTTTAACGCTTTGACTGTTGCGCAACCTGAATAGTGGTAGTCGTTGAACGATCACAGTCTATCGTCTCACCCCGGGAATTTTGGTAGAGTGTTTGGTGGGAATTAACCGGCTTTGAAACGCATTAATCAGCGTCTTCCAAATCCTGGCTATGGCTGTTTGTTACATAGAACGGCTGCTCTTCACTGCTAAACCTCCGAAGTGTCTCGATATTAGAGCGAATACACAATGGTGGATCAAATAATACTACGTCGGGTGAGAAAAAATACCGAACACCTACACTTCGAATTTATCATTGTCTCGTGCGATTCGTACGACTGTAATATTTACGAAATGTTTGTATTACTTTTTGGAATACAAAAAATGTGATATAATTTATAAGGGTTCTGTACACAAGTTTGGGTAAATAAATTTCTGTAAACGATTAAACTTGGTTAAATGTCGCAATGAACATTGTTGATTTCAACTGTTATTTCTAAAACTACATTACCTACATAAAGTATATCAGTATATTCAAGATGTATATATGATTCCAGAAAAGTTTCTAGTATACTATGTGCTACTTAAAAATGTTAAGAAATTTAAAGAAAATTTTGTACATTTTTGAAGTCAAGATAAACAACGTTTTCTGATGTTGCTGATTATAATGTCAACTATTTTACGACAGTCATAAAGTAGGTGACTTGTCGCTTATATTTAAGGTGCATTACCGATACTTGTCAACTTCCGTACTAGAATAGCTTACATATCTCGAACTAAACACAATATCATAATAACCAATTCAGATTAAAAGATCTTATACTGTCTTGTTATCTTCGCTAGTTAATCGCAAGTAATATCCCGTATATCTAGAGAAAAAGAAAGAAGTTAAAGTTTATTAAGAGATGCATGAAGAAGAGTGATAGTTTTGGAAAGTCGATAATGTGTTACTACAGATCATAAAAGAACAAAATAGAAGTGAACATCTATAAGCAACGTGAATTCTAGTAAGTAGACCACACTGTACTAATTCAAATAGGTAGTACATTGTTAATTTTGTACAATTAAAAATCTGCATTTTAGCTATATTACTCTTTCAGCAATACACTACTTCTCAATCATCAATAAACATCCACCTCAAAGAAAGGGCGTATGATCAAAATCTCTTCAATAAAACTGTTCAGATTGGAGCTAGAGCACTAGCATTTCTTAGAGAATGATACACGAATTAATGGTCTTCCAAATCATCATGACAATATTTTTGAAAAATTTGATAAACTTTTGACTCTTTCAAAATGCAATGCGACAAAAGTTTCTAACAAATTATTCACTGATGTATTTAAAACTATCCCACAAACTAATAGATTATTATCTTTACGCATGCGCGTCAATAAATCGTCTGCGTGAAGTAACACCCTACATTATTTAAAATTTTTTCCCGTTCAGGTAAATAAGAATAAGAATAATTTATTGTCCAACAGATGAACCGATTACAGGACAAAATTGCATATACCATAACGCTAGATTAAATAGTATAGAGTATAGAAATAGAAAAACGTTGTATAGAAAATATTATCATTTTTTAAAATCCCCCATATAAACCCGTTTTGTATGTAATAAAATCCTTTATTCATTTTAAATTATAAATTATGTATATTTGAATTTATTATTTTTTACACTCTTATTAATTTTTTTATTTAAACAAGCATATTTTGTTTATAGACATTTCTGAGGTTTCTTAATTTATTCACACTCTTCGCATTACAAACAGCAATAAAGTAAATAAATAAATAAATAAGCACAAAATATAATAATACTTAAGAAAGGCTTATATTTTTAATTAGAATCTATTCTGTATCTCTTTTATTTTACAATAGAATGATTTTATTGTTTGAAAGTTATCGTTATGACCTATTATAATTTTTCGGGTACGAGCGCTACCCCAATTGTATTCTTGCCAATACTCTTGAAAATGATCATACCTTAAATCCTATATGAAAAAAATAATGATTGCTAATCCACAATAACACAACAATCTCTTATTTATGAAAAAGAAGCAAGGAATACGACTTTTTCTGAATTTTCCTTTTCTCCCTTTTGTTTGATTTCACTCATTTTTATATTCCGAGCAACAAATAGTTAAACAAACAAACATACTAACACCTTTCATTGATGGAAAACCTGGAAGAAAGTGGTTCTACTCTCTTCTTAGGCGGCATCCAATAATTAGTCAGAACCATGGAGAATATTTAAACAAATATCGGGTAGCAGTTACTGAGCAAGGTATTCGCCTGTGGTTTGAAGAAACTAAGGAGCTCCTGGGAAAAGATACTGAACCAACAGAGTGTGGAACATGGATGACACTGCAGTATTTTTAAATCCTAAAGGTATATTGCTTTAGGCAGAAAAAGAGAAAGCGCTATATGACATTACATCTACATCGAAAAAAGAAAATGTAACAACTCTAATAACTGTCAATGCAGAAGGACAAATGGCTCCACCATTGACGATGTACAAATATGGTCGTTTACCAAATGCAGTGATTGAAGCAGTACCATCTGGCTGGGGCATTGGAAAAAGTGAGAATGGGTGGATGGTTAGTAAAACATTCTACGAATACTTTGCTAATGTTTTCTGCCCATTTCTTTTAGAAAAAGAAATTGAAATGCCAGTTATTGTATTTTTGGATGGCCATACTTCACATCTGTCATTAAATCTTAGTACATTTTGTGTGCAGCACAAAATTATCATTGTATGTTTACTAGCGAATGCGACACATACATATAATTCAGCCTCTTGATGTTGCTTTTTTCTATCCTTTAAAATATTGTTTTCTGGTTAGCCTACATTCCATTTAAATTCAATGATTTTGACAATGCTTTCTCTTCGTTAATTTTTTTATTTTCTTATTTTTGGTTGATTTTTTTACTTAGATTGTAAATAAACGCTGTGTGTGTTGGTGTCAGCGCGGTCGCCGAAATATTCACAAAAAGGATAAAAACGTCTCAGTTTTCATGAAAGACGGCAATAACTATACGTGTCAGAGTACAGGTGTCGCGTTTCAACGTGGATCTTAGATATTATTAACTGTACAGAGTGTCTCAAAAGTAGGTAAACACATACCTCCGTTACACATTGCTCCGTTATTTTAAATAGAATACCCTATATATTTTCGCATTTTTGAATAGTACGTTAAAAAATATAACCACTTCACTACCTTACCGCTATTCCTAATAGTTATGGAGATATTTTACGTTTTTGTAAAAACCGTCCCGATTCGCTGTTTTTCGTATGCCGCGATAGCTCCATCCTGAAAATAGGTATCGAAATGAAATCAGGAATATGAAAACTACATATTTTAGCCTAAACAACGACATCCAGAGATCATGATATACCTACTTCTTGTTGTCGGGAATGATTTAGCGCACTTCCGGAACTTCGGTCCTAAATAACGTCATTTTTTTACATGACACCCTACACGTTTTGTTATATAGATAAATTTTTTTAACGTTCTATTCAAAAATGTGAAAATATATAGGGTATCCCATTTAAAATAACGGAGCAAGTATGTGTTTACCTACTTCTGAGACACTCTGTATAGTTCAAATTATTTTTAGTTTATGCATAACATAAATTGGGATAATTCTTCTTCATGATTTTTTCTCTATTTTCACAAATGTGGCAGATATCAAAGATCTACGTTGAAACGGGACAGCCTGTACATACATGATGTGTTTTTCTAAATGAATTCTTTGCTTGTATCTTTTTTTGCCTTCTTTAAGATGAATCTATGCCTATAAGATCTTTACAAGGTGGGTCTCCAAATATTCCACCCATAAATTTAAACGGTAAATGGTACTTCTCAATATTTTACACGACAAACTTGACGTTTCTAAATACATTATGGAATCCTTCCATTTCACTGAAAAATTCAGTTTATCGAAAGTCAACAAGTCCAAATTTACGTTTTTGAGATAAACGGTATTATATGTTTTTGAAGAAACGCCATTACATCTTGGTTTCTTTTTTTTTTTTATAAGTTACATTAATTTTGTAGATTGTTTATACGAATTTTTGTAAATCACAAATGCCTATTTAAGAAAAAAAGAAATACTATGCGTTGGACTTGTTGCACTTTGCCAATGAACGATGGACTTGTAGAATTATGAAAAAACTCTTTTAATTGCTAATCGTGAATTATCAGAAACAAACAGTAATTTTGAAGAAAATATACAAAATAGTAGTATACTTTACAAAAGAAACCTAACATCAACAAGACCCAGCTCAACATGCATACATAGTAAAACCTGAAAACAGAAACTAGTTAATTTCCACAATTTTTAAGTTTTGAGTTCAGCATCTTCTTCCATACAAGCACAATTGTGTGTCTCCGCCGATTCAGTTGATGCATCCTTAATAAAATCTGTCGACACATTGAAGTATGTACCATATCAAGTTTTGATACCTTATCCAGTTTTCTCCTAAAGCTGCTTTCAGGAGGTTGTTAACTGATTTTCCTTTTTCTTGACTGATTCCATGCACATCTACAACTTCTGATAAAGTTACACGATTCACACTTTTTCCTCGTTTCAGTAATGTTTTGTATGGTTTTGATGGACCATTGTTCCGGTAGAAGACCTCAGAGTTCATTTGTATAGTACACACTATTCTCTGCCACAGTCACACCGTCTGAAGACGTTATAATCAAGGACTAAATCTTAATACATACACGCAAAGTTAACCGTTTCAGAACTGTCAAACTGGACATATTTCGCTTTGAAAACAACGCATTGTGGAGATGTTGCATTTTGATGGTGGAACACAAAGTTTTCGTCTACTTTTGAATAGGATTTGTTGCGTTTTGAAAAGAACTGATTAAATTATATTGAAAACTACCTTTTAATACACGTAACGCCATCTCTAACTCTAAAGTTGAAAAAATGGACTTGTTCACTTTTGAAAACGAGCTCCTCAAATAGTTACAACAAATGTGAATCATACAGGACATTCTCCTCGATGATTATTATACTGCAAATAAGTAACTCCTGCGGATAAACGTACAGAAAAAGTTTTAAACTAAAATGTTTGTTGAGTACGCTAGAACTTCTAACGAACAGTTTCAATAAAACAATTGTCTAGATGACAAATGAATAGGGTGTAGCGTAGATTAAATTATTATCTTTGTGTTTTATTAACCATAAAAAAAGTTGATTATTAAAACTGAGTTTACAAACTTACAGCCTATACTGTCGAAATTTATAACACCTTACGTCTTGTAGTTTAGTACCGAGCTTGTTTAGTATGCAGGACGTGCTCGAGTCGAAGAACTTCTCAGCTCGGGTAGTGTTCATCGGGAGCTTTCTCACTTCTCCCAGGACCTCTCCTTCCCAACTTTCATCCTTTATTCTCCGCCCTTCACTTCAACCCATTCTAATGCAATTTGAAATTTATTATTCGGCGCGTTCTCTTTATTATTTAACGAGTGCTTCTGTGGATACATTTAAAGTTGTGTAAAGCAATGAGTAGTTTAATATGTGAGTAGAATATTTAAACATATAGAATATAGAAAAAATATATATGTATGTAGTATGTCTGGTTCACAAATAAATTCAATCTTAGTGATTCATTTATGTAAACTATGTCTGGTTCATAATTACTTTAAATCATGATACCTGAATTAATTCCAATATGTGATTGCAATGTTTATTTACATACATATATCTTTCAGTACCTTCTTCTCAAGAACTGAATAGTTTTGGAGGACAGCGTGTCCGCATCAACAGACCAAGCTTCAAAATATCGTGAAGATCCGTCCCATTTAGTGGCAATCTTCCAAGAAGATGGTATTAAAAACTAGGAGTTTTGCGCTATGTTGATGAATTTTCTTAGTAACTGTCTGTTTCAATAAAAAATCATCTTTTTGCGAAAATGCGATCTGCATATCTTTTGGTAGACATTTAAACAGACTTAATAGCATATCATCCGATAATGATAAAGTAATTATGAAATGAATTTACCGTTAATCTCTGTTAGGAGGAGTTTTGACTGCGTCATAGTGAAGTAAAGATATACAATACAAAAATAAAACAAAAGTAAAAATTAAAACTAAAAATACAAAAATATACATAACAAATTTCGCCGCTAAAGTAAGTGGTTTATTCAGGACCAAAACTAGATGAGATGCTGAAGTTTTACAAAACAATATTATTATGAAACATTTGAAGGCGTCGTTATTTTGGGAGACTATAGTAGAAGTATTTTCTCAAATTACCATCAGCAATGTCCAATGTTGAAAATAAAATATTTTCAGTTTCTCTATAGCGTTAAAAATATCCCACTTTATAACTTCTTTATTCCACAGCCGTGATTTCAGTAACAAACTGTGTCGAACATTCTTTTTTGGACCCTCCATTGTAACAAAGGAATAATATCCTCCTCCTTAAAATGCACTTTGATGGGGTGAGGTTAGAGTTGTTTCCTTCGTTTCTATGAAGATTACAGCAAGAAGGCTGAAGTTCGTTAATGTTATCATCTTACTTCGTAATTATATCCAGGTCATTCTATAAGCTCTTCACTTTCCTACTAGGTGCTTAATCAAACAGATTATATTATTGATATTACTACTTTCATTTTTAGATAGCAGCCTTCGTTTTAACAACGTGTTATTTAAAAGTGCCAAGTTGATACGAGTGGTCGGCCTGATTATAATCCACAAATTTCTTTAAACCTTTCACTTATAGGGAATATCTCAAATGAACATAATCCATTATAGATATACTTGTACAAATCATGCACCTATGGTCGGTGCTTGGCTTAGTCACGAACAAAATTAGCTCGAGAACTTGAAAACCATAACAACTAGAATAGTGCTCTCCTAGAAATTTTGTAGAAAATTTCATGTTCTACAAAAAAGGTCTTACAAGTTTTCTTGATGTCTTGTACGGTTAAAGCTGGATTCGCAAAAAAAGGAAAATATCGCAAAAATAACCCTAATTGTTCCTTTCTTTGCAGACGTAGGCTTAACGACAGAAGATATCAAAACACTTTTAAGACTTTTTTTTGTAGAGCGTGAAATCTTCTCCAAAAAAGTCTGCAAGAGCACTATTCTAACTGTTATGGTTTTTAAGTTATCGAGCTAATTCTGTTCGTGATTATGTCGGGACCCGACCATAGGTTCAAGCTTTGTACCTACTATATAAACAAAGCATTGAAATTTTCTCCATTAGCCAAGCAGCCATAATGGCGCTGAGTTCTAATATAAACTCGAAATTAGTCTGGGAGTGCTTAAACAGATTAAACAACCTAGGCAAAGAAAACAGAGTTGCATTATGTTGGACAAGAACTAGAATCAGAGGCAACGAAGAAGCTAACCTATTAGCAAGCAAGGCCGCCACAATTTTATTTGTGGGACCGGGCCCGTTCTGCGGTACAGGGATGAGCACCTACAAAAAAGAACTCAAAGATAAAGAGGAGAGACTCAGAGTATCCCTCTGGGAGAACTTCTCTGGTCTGAGACACTCCAAGATATTCGTTGGAAACTGCAACAGGCATAGAGCAAAAACCTTGCTACAACTAAGTAAAAACAGACTACGCATCCTCCCAGGTTTTCTTACAGGGAATTGCCACCTTAGAGATCACATGACAAGGATATGTCTGATGCGGAATAGAGACTGCAGGATCTGCGGGACGGAAGATGAAAATTCGGAAAACTTGACAACTACCTGCACAGCTATTATGGAAACCCGAGCCAATTATCTCGGCGAAGACGTCATAGTCGGAGATGAAATACCATCTCTAAAATCATCACAGTTACTGCAGTTTATTAGAGCTCTTAGACTGTATGAGGAGCGTTGGAAGCGGGCAAACCCCAGCAGCTTACAGCTCATGCAAGGAGGCACAATAGATCAACAGGTCGCAATGTAATATCACACTTAATTAAATCTAAATCTGTATTACGTTTTACGAAATTTGCGTACAATACAAATTGTAGTAAAGAATAATATTTTCTGAAAGTTGAGGAGCTAAATAATTTAGTGCTTTTTTGAATACCTTTTTACGCAGCTAACTAACTTTTTCTAAATTATTGCTAATTTAAAATATTAATACATTATTGTTTTATTGTTTTATTCTAACCTTACGTAGTTATTTTCTACTATATAGGTATTTGTACTATCACTATTAACGACATATTACGCATACGTCCTGACATAGTAGATTCTCAGTAATCTTCGAAGTAAGTAATTACCCTGTCAGAAAATTACGCATTTTCAAATAGCAAATGTTAATTTTTTTATTGAACCGACCGACTACTATTTGTGCACTACATATTTGCATGCAATTATATAACGTTAAAAATGTGTAGTATATTTTTTTTAATGTAATGTATGTAGACACGTAAATTGTTAAATGTGAATAGTTGTTAAGGAACTGTTAAATATATGGATAAACTGTCCTTGTCTTATTCGATGTATAAACATATTTCTGCTATCAAAAGTTTCCACGGTATTTTTTGTACTCCATCAGAAATAATTGCAACAACCCCAATATTTTAATTATTGTGACATACATGTACATATGTACATCTTTTTGTGAAATAATACATACCATCCTTATTCATTCCCATGCCTAGGCATTTCTTCAATCGGCATGCCTGACATTGATTTCTGTGCGCTTTGTCCACCACACATCGTCCAGTTCCTGCTTGGCATCTGCAAAAATTAAAATTTTTAAATTTCAACATAAGAAAAGGATGTTTAATTCTAAATAGAAGCTCGTCTCTAACAATTAACATACTACTCTATAATACTCCAGTGTATGTATTTAATTATTTTATTATTAATTTGGGGGTATGATAGTATAAGAATAGTTGTGCGGTCACTACTCGGGTTTAATTGAGACTTAGCCAACGTATGTACACTTACATAGGTATTATTTGCACAAAATACAACCAACTCACCCTCCTCTGAAGGGATAATTAATGAAAATCTCTAAAATTAGAAAATATCTATATATGTTATGACCTTTATGTACTTATCTTTCAATACTTCATTAATTTGCTGTTTCATTGACCTACAGGTGGAAATAATTCAGGAATTGAAAGATAATTAAAAAAAAATAAAATTCTAAATATTTCAAACGCTTGACACACCGACTTTCGGTCTTGGAAGAAATTGGATATATTCTTATAAATTATTGTCATTTATACTTTTATCTACTGCGACATCTACTAGTTTCAGAGCATCCTACACAATCCTAACTCGTTTTTAGCCTTTCTTTGTATATGTATACATCCAAGCTCCAGAATTGAATTCTGTAAAATTTCTATTATTTATCTAATTCTCCCTAAATAATTCCACGAATACTCCTCTTTGAATAGGCTTAGATAACGAAAGCAAATTTTCATTGCAACTATCACTAATAGTTCCGAGTCAAGAGTTACGCCACCAAATGTTCATTATGACTAAGCAAGGCAAATTCGGTACACATGCCAGCAGCGTACGTATGCAATTTTGCATTTAATTTAAGTTATAAGAAAAAAAAACTGCACATAGGATAGTTAAGGGAGCTCACTGACCGTGGCATATTTATATATGACATGACTGCATACTAATTTGCAATTCAAGATTGCTATCATACGTACGACTAGTTGTCCGATCGCCAATCCGATAATGCTCGATAACGCTCACTACGTACACTCGGTATGACTTAGTCTTCGAACGATTTTAGTGAGTTACGTTATTAAAATCGTTCGAAGACTAAGTCGTACCGAGTGTATGTGGTACACATATGCCATGTTTAATTAGCAGACTCACTCAAGTTTCGCTTGTGTATTCTTGCTTCTCCTACACAAAATCTTTGTCATCGTACACACGGAGCACTATATAGTTTACGATCTAGGATATAAATCTGCAAAATCATCAATATTCATTTTTATATTATAGATAGAAATGTTATAACATACCATCGCAGTTAGTCGACTATTTAAAAAATGGAATAATTCAAAAACGGCTGGTTTTTTATATAGGCTGCCTTAATAAGTTTTGATGTAGAATTGCATGCGCGATTTAAACAACTCATAAAAATATACCATGCTATTTATGTTCAGAATGTTGATGTAAACTTCCGATAAACCATAAGTGATCCAAGAGCTTAAATAATTCACTAATAAAGCTGTCTCTAACTACAAGTATTTACAAAAGAGAATGAAAATGTAGTAATTTGTAGAAATGATAATTTCAAGAACTATTGCTACATATACCTAGGTACCGTTTTACTTGTGTCCTAGATTGTTATACTAGAACCAAAACGTGCATCTGAAAAGATACACAACACAAAATTTGACCTAAACTTTAAAGCATAAAATTTCGAAATTTTAGATCTGTGGTTTTAATTTTTAATTGAATATTAAACCATTCAACCATAATTTAAAAGTGTAGGCTTTTACTTTTTCTTTTGTTCATATAAGTACTTCTTGATAACGTTGTTCGCAGCTCATAATGTTCTGATGAAAACGTTCTCCTTGCTCTTTTGAATATGCTCCCATGTTGTTTTTAAATTTATCTAAATGAGTATGCAGCATATTATGTACCTTTAATGACATCCTGGAACCCATGGCCTTAAAATTTTTAGCACATCCGCAACTAACTTTTCGTTTTCAGCTTTGTTATTTCCTAAAAATCCAGAAGCTACTGCTGTAAAACTGTTCCAACTCGCTTTTTGAGTACAATTCAGCAACGTTGGAAATTCTTCATTGGCAAAAATATGTCTAATTTGCGGACCAACAAAAATCCCAACTTTAACTTTTGTTTCCGATAACTTCGGAAAAAAATTTTCCGGTATCCAAAAGCTTCTGAAGATTCTTCCAGTTTTTTAACAAATTGTTTCATCAACCCTAACTTAATGTGCAGAGGTGGCATTAAGACTTTTTCCGTTTCAACAATCGCCTCAAATGTTACGTTTTGTTTTCCGACACAAAGTTCTGTTCTTACAGGCCATGACGGTTAAATATAGTGCTACTATTCTCTGTTCTGTGTCATCTGTCAAAGAACGAAAATTTTTTTGTTGACCCGTGTAATCTGCGCTGTGAGAGGACTCTTATTATTGCGTTGAAAATGTTGCTAAGTTTGTTTGCGTTTTTAAAACAACTCTAGGCTTGGTTGACACACATTTATTGCAGTAAAAATAGGTGTTCCTGTAAAGAGAACGATCTAGCACACATATGTAACTAAAATAGTGTTTGAATTTCTTCTCTATGACACGTACTGAACATAAAAATGAAATCAAACAGAAATTCCACATAGCCTTTTTCTGCGTTCTTTTTTTTAAATGCTCTATTTAAATTGCACTATTCACAGCTATTCTACATATTTATTTGTCTATTCCAACATATTAGTATGGTCAAATCTTTGTAAGATGTAAATCATTTCTTTACCATAATATTTTAAGTCTGAGAAGTGCCATGAAATCCTTTTCACGGTATTAGCAGACAGGTGAATATTTACGGACGTTTGATTAGAAAAATAATAAGTAGTAATAATAAACTGAAACATTTGCTCATATACCATATACAAGCAAGCGCGCCGATTGGCAGTTTGAGTCACAGACAACGTAAACATATAGGAACCGAAAGTAATAAAACCTAATCTAGTAGACTGTAGACAATGCTATTTGCTAGAATAAGTTGCAATTTTCTGCGTGTCTGTTGCTTTATTCAGACACAAGACAAATTTCCATTCTTTGGACGTGTTCTGTGTGGGGCACATGCGGCCTTAATACCTTTTGGCAATCAACAGCGAAGTTCTTAATATTAGAGTCAATGATAGATAGAATCAACCGTCACCCACTTTGTTACAAGTGCTCTCATTTTTCCTGTTATTTTAGATCTTCAGCAAGAACTTCAAATTCTATGTTATTCTTCAAACTGTTATTTTCTGCTTCTGGTATTTCAGACAAATGGACCAAATCATAATTTTTTAAAATGGGTCTAGTAATTCTTTGAGGATGGTTTGAGAAACAAACTTCTAGTCTTCAATAACTCTATAATACTTCTTCTCTGAAATGCAGACCCTAAACATATATTTTCACATATTTAGTTGCTTCGATGCTTTCCGATGCGACTGTTGAGTTGGTATGAAGTCACTGTAGTATTAAAAGAAATGAAAACTAAAAGGTTTCAAAAAGTATTTGAATTCCCTTATATATATATCAGATACTCTAATTTATTTCGATTTGAACTATTTTAAATGAATTAATTTAACCAGTAATAGCATAAATTAATTTGTATCATAACTCGGTCTTTAAATCTGATAAATATTATCCTATTACTATCAGGCATCTGTTACAAATTCTCTATACAATTTATATTCCCTCTTGTATTCAGTTTCAGAAGTGGGATCAACGACACATTTAAAAGGGCGATGTGCATAATCCTAGGTAGTGGGTATCAGGTGGCAAATTTGATAGCGACAGTTGCTATTCTGACTAAAAGGGATCAACATAGATATGCAAATTTGACAGGCTCATGTAGTCGATATGTGGCAAAAGTAGTGGAATTTACCAATATGTAACGTGTGCAATTACTTCTTTTTTTATAGTACCAGCGAAATAGGTTAAACGATAGTAAAAAGAATTTATGTATTCAGAATATTCAGTTGAAAATTTTAACAGTATATTTAAAGTAGCTAACAAAGAAAAGAATTTACAGTATATTTAAAGGAACAGAGAAAAGAATTTATGGATTTAAAACATACCATTTTATGATTATGCTCTGTAATAAAACACATTGCATTCTAAGCGTACATTCACATTTTAAAGTTTTTTGATACCATACTTTACTACTAAATATATTATATAGTAATTTTGTACATATTTTATATCCTCGTCAATGTGTAGCTTCCGACAAATTCTCAGAACTTGACCATACACCAAATCGATGTGTAGAGCTTGACGTGTAAGGGATGTTGGCAATGTAGTATCGTCTATTGATTGGGGCCGCAGACTCGATTTCTGTAACCAGATTAGAACACAAAGGGCTCGGCAGGGCAGGGATTACGCGTCCCCTAATTGATTGCGGTTCACACTCAGCTCCGTCCACTTCAATCATAATTTAATACATGTTACGCTGTCGTCCATTGATACTGGATTTCGATGTTTATTCTCCAATATTTTCTGCATTACCAGAGTACCAGCTCAAGGGCAAAAATATTCCTAATATAAATAGATTCTAAACGAGCGGTAAAGGTTTCATTGCATGAACGGTTAAAGGTACTGACGTGATCAAATAGTTGACTGAGAGTGTAAATAACAGTCACATTTGCCTTCTATTTTAATCTAAGTATGTTAAAACACCCTAATATCACCAGAATATGTTGCGTTATATACACAAAGCAAGACTACAAATCGATTTATTGAATTTTGAAATTCATGTCGGGTAAATGTTCAAACACTTTGTCGCTTTAATATTTACAATGTGCTTTTTATATCTCTCAAAATATATATACACAAATCCTAAATTGAAATTCAAAAGAGACGTCAATGGATTGTAGGATATACATACATAACTTACAGCTACGTATAACAGTTTATAGGATTTTACATATCCTTGAAAAATATTACAGCGTTTATATTTTTCTTAAAATATAATATCTTTGGAAAAATTCTATTTTGGCCCATAAACAAGCAAACTAAAATATTATAAATAAATACTATTATCACAAATTAAGATTTTGTATACACCTAATGAGAATTAAAGGAATCTACTGCCAATATAACCGTCGTATTTGAAGGAATAAAATTACGAAACACAACGGCTTGCGGAGACCGTAACTTCACCCCCTTTTTCTTTGAAATTTTTTTGAAAGTTTTGAAAATTGTTTCCAGGTTTTCTTCTACAAGCCTAGAAGAAGAGAACGAAGTTTCGCAAACCAATATTAAAAGAAAATTACTGAAAAAATAGAATATTTTTTGATTGAACCCCGTTTTTAAAATTCGAAACATTGAAAGTTATTTTAGACGGTTCTACGATTAGCTCTCCAAACTTCTTATTTTTGAAAAATGAACAGCAAAAAATGTTGATTCGTATTGCTTCGTGAACTATATGCCTTAGGAGTTCAAAACTTTGGAATAACATGAAACAAACCTAGAACAACCTTCAAAATTTCAAATATCAAAAACGGACGGGTAACGAAACTTCTATTTTTCCTTATTATTTGCTGAACTATTCGTGATAAAACAGCATTCACCAACTTTCAAAATTGCTAATTTAAAAAAAGGAGGCTGTCCAAATTTAGTTTTTCTTAATTATTTTGTGAACTAGATATGGTAGCAGGGTAAAATGTGGACATAAAGTTTAGAACAACAAAAACAATCGGAAACAACTTCTAAAATGTTGAATTTCGGAAAAAAGGGGTGACTTACTTCACGCAGACCAAGCATTACAGTTGAAAGTACTTGGGAGTAACAAAAATCGAAGCATCTACTAAGTGGAATCAAACTGAGAGTCTACCATCGACGATTATACATTAATGTGAATGCTATGGAAAATATCAGATGATGTTTATTACATAGAATAAGTGTAATAAGAAAAGGACAAAGCAAGGAATTATAGAATTACGTCGGACACACTACGAGTACCTCAAAGATTACAGAGAATGTGCAAAAAGAAAGATACATGTGGCTGAGAAAAATGGATGATAGAATTGAAGAAAGAATGTAGGTGTTGATAAATGATAAGAGGAAGAAAGTATCAACAAACTTTGTCTTACTTATTTACAAATTGTTTCATTGTTATCGTAGTATTGGATATAATTGCAATTACAATATATTTTAGACGGTAAGGATATATAGTCGAAAAAGAAACAAAAGGCAAATATATTACAATCACATCAACCCCTAATGCTATTCCTCCATCTATATAAAGCCAAGGATGCCGACCCCAGCGTGCCCCCTTCTCATAACGAAATGGAAATGCAAATTTTCCGTACCAGCAATCATAAAGTATTACCAAAGAATCGCGAATAAATCTCCCTTTTAGATTCAATTAAATTGACTTCTTTCTTTCCGATCCTTTTGTGCCGTCTCTACTTTTTCCGGTAGATTTTCCAACATCCTTCAAAGCGTCCTTATTTTATATTTTATATACGACACATATACACGAAATCTCCAACTGCCTTTCATATATATATATATGTATACATATAGATAAAAAAATCTATCAACTAAACATAAAACTTACGTCAAAAGAAAAGCAATTTTCTTGGTAATGCTACAGTGGAACGATATCATTTTTTTCGAGGAAGCGCACTCGTTAAAAGTTTTGAAATCCCGTCAACACTCAAAAGCAATTTCGTAGATGTCGTTTTATTTTACTCCTAAATGGCGAGGCGGCTTTTTCTTCCATCTTCGTCTCTTTCAACGTCACATCGAAATTGGTATTAAGGGTAACGTACACAGGTTATCTTTTTTCATATCGAACCATAATAATAATTTCGTTAAAGCTCCCGCCTTCAGTATATCTCCAATTTAATGGGTCCGTGGGTGATTTCTTCTACGTTATTGTCGCACTTCTTTCCTCTACCCGTTTTATTTTACTGAATTCGGTCTTCGGGGCGGTGGCACTACGGCTCGGAAGTTTGTAAACGTAGGAAATATATTTTCTTAAATCCCTATAAGAAGAGGCTTTTCCATTTTTCCCATCTGCTTCCACGACGTTTAAATTTCTGTATCTTGCGCTGCAGTTCATGAGATTCCGTTAAACAGCAGAGATGTATTGAGCATTTCCATAACACAAACATGATCATTTTTGTATTACAGTATTGTATAATTTTTTCAATGAAATTTCAAGAATATATTAATAAGTTTACAGGGCCTCCAACTGAACAAAATTTGTCAAGTTGTAATAATTATTGCATTGATAGACTTTATTCGAAAAAGAGAATATCCTGTTCAGATATTTTGGAAATTGATTCTTCTTTAAATAAAATCATCAGAAAATATATTTTGTTTTATAAAATCTGAAATGTTTAAAATTTTCTCTGAAGTAGGGATTGATTTTACCGAAGGTTTTACGGATCATAAGAAAGCTGATGACTGCAGAAAAAGAATCAATAAAGAACTAACACATACGACGAGAATGCAACCAGACATGATAAAGGCTCAAAAAAAGCACTGTGTTACCTAGTCTGATCGTCACTTGGAAGAGAAGAGCAGCAAGCATACAGTTACTTGATCTGAAGAACTGATTTATACATTAACATTCCAGACGTAAAGTGCTGATAAATCTTAGCTGTGCTATTGCTTTATAGTCACGACGTCTCAGTTCTACATTCACAAAATCGGCATGTGTCTTGATCCGATTTGCTCATTTCTTCGAGGTAACATCTTTGAGGGCAATGATCCATTAGAAGACCGTAAGTATCCTTAAATCTGGGTTACGACGATCAAGTACTTTTTGTTCCTACTTAAGTGCTGTTTCTCAGAGGGTGGCTTCGTCTTTTGCTTCCCATTATTAGACTTCTTCCTAAATTGACTCTCCAGTACGCTAAAAATAAACTCCGGTTCAGTGAAATGCATATTGGCTAATTCTTTTGCAATTTCATCTGCATTGACATTTTCATCAGGATTGTAGTGTGATACCCTGTTGTTTATTGCCTCCCCCTCCCCTCCAGACTAACTTAAACTCAATATTAAATCAAAGATTTAAAGCGGTCTGCTGTCATCCCTTGTTCAAGCTTTATGGATCCCAGTTAATCGTATACCGGGTGTCAACGAAATCATGTATCAGACCGCCATTTATTTATTAGTTAAAATAAATCTTTGAAATTCGGACCGTATGTATGAGTGATTGGTGGGCTTCTTCAGGTGCACTCAGTTTTTCTATAGCACTTCCGGTCAAACCGGAAGTGACGTTAATTTTGAATTTTTAAATACAACATGTATTATTTCTGTTCATATTCTGCTACTTCTAAAAATTTACCATCTAGTGCAGGTCAACTTTTGACATTTCTGACAAAGATGGCGGTATCTGTTAAATTTTTCCATTAAAGTGAAACTGCTTCGCGGCAATTGTCGAAATGTAACGACCATCAAAGTTAGCTTTGAAAACAATTAACAAACGTTTTTTTCACATTTACACGCATTGGCGAAGGAAACTGTGTTTTTTTCATTTGAAATGTAATTGTTCTGTTGCTTTGGAATTAGACTACTTTTAAAACATTTATATTTTGTACTACCTGTCTACCACTAAACCACAGCATATTTTATATCATTTGAAAGCTAAAAATTATGCCAATATGGCACTGTAATAAAAAATAGGTGTTACTATTTTAAAAAACGAGTACCTGTCATTTGAAAATGAAAAAACAAGAAAATCTTATTTTCTTTAGTAATTTCAATGTGAAGTACATGTTTCCTTCGCCAATGCGTGTAAATGTGAAAAATACGTTTCTTAATTGTTTTCAAAGCTAACATTGATAGTTGTTACATTTCGACAATTGCTGCGAAGCAGTTTCACTTTAATTGATAAATTTAACAGATACCGCCATCTTTGAGAGAAATGTCAAAAGTTGACCTGCACTAGATGGCAAATTTTTAGAGGAAACAGAATATGAACAGAAATAATACAAGTTGTATTTAAAAATTCAAAATTAACGTCACTTCCGGTTGCACCGGAAGTGCTATAGAAAAGCTGAGTGCACCTGAAGAAGCCCACCAATCACTCATATATACGGTCCGAATTTCAAAGTTTTATTTTAACTAATAAATAAATGGCGGACTGATACATGATCTCATTGACACCCGGTATTTCTGCGTGAATGTGGAGAAGTGCGGTTGTGGTTGCTTTCACGCCAACACCAGTAGCAGTGTTGATGCATGTATTGAAGTTATAAATAATTTTTTATTGCTTTAATTGTTTAAGTTACCAAGTTGCATAAATGTTCATAATATTCCCAAGCTTTGATCTTACGGCTTCGTTTAAACTTATTTGGTAGTTACCTCCAAATTCATTAACAAGCTTGTATTTTTAGACAATCAAGACTAGTAAAGCTTGTGATAGGCGCCGTTCGCATGGAAGAAATTATGTTAAGTACAAAATAGCGACTCGGAAAGAAACTGCATCTCTATAATAACATCATTGAATTCATAAATATTTCTCCAAGGAATTGCCCACAACAGAACAATGATTTGGGTTTATTCAACATTTTTGGATGAAAGAGGAAATGATGGGAATAGTTAATAATGGTATTTTTACGAAATATATAAGTATCTAGCAAAACTCTTAAAGATTTAATAATTTGTTTGTACCATGAGATAAGCGCGTTTCAAAAATTGTTACTGCAGATATCTGTTATGATGCTTTATTTAAGTGCATTGCAGAAATAATGTTAACACTCATATTTATTACACTATAACTTTCACATAGTTTTGCAAGTATTCTAAAGAAAATATTGTGGTTAAAGGATTTTGCTTGCTTTTCCATTAATGATCACAGTTAAATATGATATCGATTGACACAAATAATTTCGAATAGGAACAAATTTCGAAGATACCGCAAAACCAAACAAAGAAGAAACAAAATAATACGTACAAACATAAATTATCCAAGATACGCGATGGTTATTCTCATTTATTCCGGTCCTGTGCGAAATAGCTTTCCGATAGTTTGGCTTCCGGCGAATCCCGGTTCGCCAGATGATTCCCAGTGCTCCCGCGGGACTCCATGGATGAGCCGGTATATATATAAAGTAAAGTGATTCCACTAGAACACATGTCCCATCCCACTTCAGAATTGCAATATTACGCGCCGCGCTCCGGACCCGCCATCGCATTCTAGACACTAACTTGAAGTTCGCTCGTTACTAGTTTCACGTGGGATTTGGGTTTTACTGTGCTCATCGTGAGACGAGAGTTTCATATAATTTGATTTAAATTTTGTAGTTTCATTGGATTTGCTTGACGCTTCTCGTATTTTCCGTTCGTACAATGCGAATCATTTGAAAACTGACCCTTTTGTTAGTGAACATAGCAAAATGATTTATGTTACAAATATCGAGTAATATCATTCGCTGCCTATTATTTGAGTGTGTAATATTAAATTAGTGCTCCTGTCTGGTCTCAAAGTTACACGATGACTTGAATGCAAATATAGATGTTTGTTCCATTCATACCTTACCTTTTTTGTTAATTTTTTCTTTGGTGCAGTTAGCAAAAATGCTGACAACAATTTAATTTCTAAGATACAGATGTATTTTTTGCTTGCTCTATTTACCATTTTACAATTTTCTAATACCAACATAAAGCAGCCCAATTCTTTTCTTTTGTATTAACAGAAAATGACCTTATTTCAAATATTTAAAGCTCATATGCAGATTAACATATCGCTTTTGCCAAAGAGTGTGCAACAAATCACACCCAAAGAACAAAAAAACAGATAACGAATTGCAGGTTCAAACAAAGAACGTGGATAAAATCGGCCACAAAGAATATTTAGTTTAACGCTTTACATATTTTAATGTAGTTAAAAGATATGTCCATAGCATCTTTAAACACATTTTGCCTGCAAATAAGTTCCAATGAATGAATTGAATGTTACGGAAATACGTTTTTCAAACTCAAAATTGTACAATCTATCTGGTCATCTATTGCCATATTCAGGTCTCTCATCAGGATTTTGTTGCTTTGTAGGCTATTCCAATCATGATTAACATCAAGGTTTATAACTCCTTACCTGTAAATCAACTTTCTTCTAACAGATCTCTTGAAGAAACCAGAGCAACCATTGCACGCCAAAATTCCGTAATGTTTGCCTGAACTTGTATCACCGCAAACGACGCATATAAGACCCGGCGTGCCTTTCTTTGTAGGAATACTCCATGGAGGTGGTGGTGTCCTTGAGGCTTGCACTAGTGTTTGTGAAGCTGGCAAACACAATGATGTTGGGTGTGTTTCATTTTCCGAGGAGTAGCAATCAACGCTAGATGGAGATGTCCTTACATCTGTAAGTAAAATACCAGAATGTAATTTGCTACAACATAAAAAAATAATCAGTTCAACTTTTTATAATAATTTTGAAAGTATTCATTGATACATATAAAGACTTGAAGTCAGTACTTCAAATATATTAAGCTATATAATTCCTTATCATTTATTTATATTTATTAATATGGCCGTACTATCACTGATTTACTGTACAGATAAATCCACAAGAAAAGAGTACAACTATGGGATTTTTTATTATAGATACAATTCAGAAAAACAATTATGTGGCGAATATCGTACGAGATTTATAGCATCTGATTTCAAGAGAAAAATATATGCAGAAAATATTTTCAAATCAAGAAGAACTCAACGTAATAATGAAGTTGTTAATGTAGTATATAATTTCCAACTCCTCGAAGATTCGGTCTTAGGCAAAAACCTTTTCGATGAATAGCTTCCTTACCTCCGCACACGTCAACTTCCCAATAAAAGAGAATTTCTTCTTAATGCCATTAAATGCTTTGAAAACGATAGTACGTGAACAGTGCTACATCATCCGCCTGGCAACCTCATCAAACGACATTAGATACAAAGCCTAAGTTACACAAGTGCATTTTCAGATGGTAGTACTCCCCCAACCTGATCCAGACTGCTGCAAGATAATTTTCTCCGGAAAACCTTAATATTACACTTATCTGTTGATATCTGTTCCTTTCTAGTCTACTAGTTTTGTAGTTTTCCAGAAAAATTTGACTATAGTTCGTTCAAGTATAAGTCTTGAACTAATCCCAGTGCATTAAGAGCTGTTTCACTGTCCTTCACAATGAAGATTTTTCTACCCGTATGATTTGTTTCCAATAGCAAATAGACCCCAATAGCGTGTATTTCTGCCTGCCATATATCGATATACTATCAAGTCGAGATAATTCCCTTAAGCAGTAGCTGCTTGTCGGCCATATTCCAAATCTAGATTCTGTATACCTTATCACACCGTCCACTTTTTCTTCTCATAACCTCCATTGCGCAACTCCTCCCTAATTTGACTAATAATTTTTAAAGATTTGGCAAAGCAGAAGGTGTTGTCTATCCTATTTGTCAGCATATCTGGTATGGAATGACGGGAGGTTAATGAAAGAATAGAGGAGTGCTCTTTATGGGTTACTTCTAACTCTTACTCTTAACGTTTTCACCTCTAGTAAGAAATGCAGATGGGGGCATATTCGGCGATGCCTCCATAGGATGAAGCCTTCGTAATGTTTGAGCACTTCACATTTGAATACCCGACCACTACGCATTGCACCAATAAATAATGACCACAACATTCTTCGTTATACGGAAAATAACAAGATCATAATTAGTGGTCTACTATTACAATTACTCTGTGGATATGCACTTACTTTTACAGTTTTAAACCTTTAATATTTTATTATATTCGTTTTACAAAGTGAGAGGTGAACCAGATATAAAAATAGAGCAGTGGATAGTTCAAATTTAAATCAATTTAAATTTGACATTTCCTGTGGATGTACATCTCGAGAATAATCTATTAATTAATTAACATTTATGTAAAAGCTTTAAGGTGTAAAAAAAAATTAGTAATAAGCACGTATGAAATAATATCAGTCTTGCTTTTCTAAAAAGCCCAAACAGGATTCGAAGGGCGCAGATAGAAACCTCCTAGGCAGTCGAAACCCATTCGGAAGAAAAAATTAATTAATTTTTTCATAAATTGTCCATAATTGCAATCCTAAATTATCACTACCTAGTATTATAAAAAGATACGCATGGTATACAAAATGTAATGACTTTACAGTAGAAATGCTCGAATTTTACTCTACGCTTGAGACAAATAGTATGTTTCAACATATTAAGGTAATATACTATTTTCATATACTATGAATTACACATCTTGCAAACTAAAAATTTTTCAATTAGTTTGCAAGTTTGCAAATGGTTTTTGCACTCCCCTGTATCTCTGCAGCATTAATGGGCGACTCCAATTTTAACATCATTATGTCTCGTTGAGGGGCAAATGTTACAGTACGAGGGCGCATCCAGAGTCACTAAGACCGGCAAGGTTGACATATGGGACCCAGCGCGTCCTATTCACATGAAAATCAAGCGAGCACACTTGATTAATACTCTAACATCAATTTGACTGGAAGTTATTTTATAAACGGGATATACTCAAATCACCCCTGCACGCTGGTGAGTTTTCAGACGAGGTGTGCATGCTGTTAAACGCAAAAGAGAAATTGATAAGTAAAATGTTTTGAAACGGATGCGTAACATACTCACGTAACTAACCTAGTGCTAACAGTGTTTTTTTTCCTGTTGCGAACAAGTTACTATATATACGAGTATATTCAAACTCTGTCAGCTTTTTACAGCAAATCTAACTTATACTCTATATAACTGAATTAGCATCATAGACAATTTCAAAAGACTAAGCAAATTGATGAAAAAACCGAAATAATTTAGATTGACAGTTTTGAAAGATGATGAACTATTAACAAATTTAAATTTACAGGTGATTTGTATAAATCTCCATATCATCGTATTTAAAAACATAGCAAAAAACCTAGTCAAGAGTTTAATTTAACAAAACTCCGGCATAAATGAAATTTTTATAAATGGCACTTAAATGATTAATTGTTCTTAAATACACCGCGTTGTTTTCCTTTTTACTTCCATCTTATTATTGGAGCTACAAAGTTGGTTAAATTAGAAAATTGATAATATTCTTATTGATGTATTGGCATTTAATGTCCTAGATATCTCCACTTAATTTTTACGTAAGACACCTTGAATATATATTTTTTGAGGAATGTAGCTGGCGCAATAGCTAACCAAAACAAGTGACCCCTCTGAACGGTCCATCCACAACCTCAGGACCATCTTGTTTGACATAATATCAGGGTGCCGAGTTGTCTTCCATCCATTCTATTTCTCCTTCCCTCAATTAGTGGATTAGGAGATCGGAGGCTAGTAGTTCAAGATCTTTGCTGTCGTTGATTTACAGGTCCTCACTGCAGTTTGATTTCTTTATGGTTTTCATGAGGCTTCTTTCTTCCTGGCCAGTTTGTCGACTTCGTTCCTGCTCATGATTTCGTCATCTGGTGCACAAATCGCCAATTGTCCACTGAAGCAATCATAATTGATATGGGTGTCAAGACTGCCAATCCTGCCAATACATTCTTTGCCTGTAAGAGTTCCATCTATTGCATACAAAGAGAGTGTATTCCGGTGTATCTAATGCAGAGCAATATATACAGTTTTCTACGTCGCTCTTTTCTCACTCTGAGGACTCCCCACATTGAGCATTATCCTCGTTAGGGTTACCACCTTTTTCGCTTTATCTGCTACAACTTTGATACCTTGTATATCAAAAAAAAAATTCTAGAAACAATGTTTTGAATAAAAAACGATTATTCAAGTAGTCTTCAGGCTTTCACGGCCGCTGTTGATGGCTGTTCTTCAGTTCTCGGGTTATCTGCCGTGTAGAATAGTTGTGTTACTTAACGTTTCGATCATCTTATCGTGATCTTCTTCAGAAGTGAAGTGATTGGTTGGTCGAGAATCGGTTTTATATATAGCCGGGGGTTG
This sequence comes from Holotrichia oblita, assembly GCA_023690525.1. Lineage (NCBI taxonomy): Eukaryota > Metazoa > Arthropoda > Insecta > Coleoptera > Scarabaeidae > Holotrichia > Holotrichia oblita. Next base: position 164,504,254 of record CM043016.1, read on the forward strand.
CTTGAGGCGTGACCGTTCCGGTCTGTTGAAGCGTGTCCGTAGTTTGACGTTGCGGTTGGAAGAATCCTTTCCAAATACTGAGTAGCTGTAGTCCGTCTTCTCTGTTGATGTTGTTCGGATTCTTCAGTATTTCGATGGCTTCTCTGCAACCCACGGCTATATATAAACCCGATCCTCAACCAACCAGTCACTTCACTTCTGAAGAAGATCACGACAAGATGATCAAAACGTTAAGTAACACAACCTTTCTTCACGGCAGAGAACCCGAGAACCGAAGAGCAGCCAAACGATTATTACATTACTACATAGTATAAACGTAGCGATAAGCAAATAAGAAGCCCATGTACTTTCTGATAATTGTCAAATAATGTCCAAGTAGGCAATAGGCAAATATTATAGAATAAATAATCACATACAGGCTTTCTCAGTAGTTGTCAAATAAATAGTTTGTTGTGATTATCTGTTTATCAAAAAGTAAATTATTGCTCTACAGCTTAAAATTGTATTTAAGACATAAGGAAGAGTAAAAGATATTTTAGTTGTCGAATATTTTTATATCTAGTATTTATATTCTGATAGTGTTTTATAGATAATAAATGTAATAAAAACGTCAATTACTCTATTTACATTTGTTTAAGGTTAAGACAAACAACAAATAACATCAACGTATGTAAATTTATTATATGACCTTCGGTTTAAACATCTAAAATAGAGCTATTATCTAAATATCCAATTTAAATCTCAAAGAGACCTGCTCCCTCCTCGTATTAAAACTCGTACCATATGCAAAGTGCTAAGCACTATTTCATCTAGCGTGTTTCGTGCACAAATTACAAAATTCTAACGCAGCTTTACACGATAAAGATCGATCCTAACAGGAGTTAAGCGATTGGAGAGAGATGAAGAATTCAACGGATTATGGGGTGTCTATTTAATGCCAGTGTATTAATTTGTATTATATGGGGATAAAGTGGTGCATTATGTACGAAAAGTTTAGCTAGGGTAGGATAAATTTGGGGCTCTATTGTACCGTACGAAGGGGTTACGTCGATCAGATATTATACCATGTGGTCAAGCAAATTAAATCACAATTACTGTAACACACACAATGATTAATATATGTGATTGAAAGGAGCAACATCTAATGAATGATGTTTGTAGAATAATGTAATATTTGAGCAGATTAGCAAACAAAGATTTTTATTTTACTAGTTATGATACTAATAAACTTATGAGCTTATAGTATTAGTACTTTTCTAGGCAACTACAGTCAATATCTTATAAGTACCGCCACACATTAGGCATAAGTATACTAATACTTTAGTATTCTATTTTTATTTTATTGACTGTTTGTTTTGTGCACGAAGGTCAAAATAAGAAACGATTCTGTTAAATGTACACTTTTTAGTTGATATTTAGTGGTGTAGCGTTTTGTCTACTTATTTACCATTGAATCTGTCAATTTCGTATAAACTTACTGATCATCCCTAAATCTTCAGAGCCTTTCACTTCGTGTTTGTGTAAGACTGAACGAAACGCAATGTTTGGGAAGCAGTCCTATAGCTTCGGCTGACTATGGTACCTGTGGACTACCTTTGAGGCAGAAGAGACTATAGCACGGGTAGAGCAAAATCTCGAGGCGAGTTTGCGCGAAGAATATCAGTCGACATAGAAATTATTATTCGATCTACTTGAAATACTCTTCACGAGCAGCAGTACATACTGCCATCTGGATGTACCATATGCGACAAGTGCAGGTCCTAAATCCACCTGGACATCATGTAAACTTGGAGTTCTATTACTGACTTTTAATTAAGGATACCGAAGAATCCAATTTTGTTACCAATAACCTTTCTACAATTAACATGTCTATATTATGAGCCGGAAGTACATATCTTTTAACAGTCGAAATACATACATCTGAGATTGAAAGATAATCTTCTTATTAGTGAGGTAGGTTTGCATGAAATGATTTTTTAGTAGTAATGAGACGAGTTGACCAATTATCTTCCTCCGATCTAACCTAGCGTAGGATGTCAGCAGTAAAGGTGTAATGAAGATAAATGATCTAGGAGATCGTTCAGCAATATCATATAGCTGTTTAGATAGAGAAACCTAGACACTATATTGACCAAATCACGTTTTTTATGGAAGTCATAAGTTGAATCATTGCAAACTTCTACAAACGTAGCTTGATTAGTATTTTGCAATTGATGCAATATTACGTAACATTAGGTATAGCATAATTATCTATTATTATAGCTATACGAACAGTTTCCCTGCCTTGCTATACGCTTGTGAAGGACGTAATTGTCACAACTGACCATAGACTCTCGTTTAATCAGAAGTTACTTACTACCATTTTATTTGCTTGAAAGATGACTGCTTCTTTTTTGAAACTTTCGCTAACATGGTCGGTTTAACGAATGTATTTTTTTCCAGTATTACAGCATCTTTCACTCATTCAACATTCTTAAACAGATATGGTGTCAATTTTGAGATACTGTGTGTTACTAGACCATGTGTAGGAAACCCATAATCTGGTTACTATGCACATTGTAGTATAAACATAGCGCTCAAGGGGTTAAGATTGTCCTCCTAATTGCAGAAAATACTAGTAATGAGTTCCAATGCTAAAAATAGAACATTACATCACTTCCCTGAAGTGTATAAAACATTCCGTAAATGCTTATCCAATTTTATTCAATTGTCTTCACTATTTTTAATTTCAATTAAAGGGCAAAGATTACCTGAATGCTGAAATTTTATATGCATGCTCGGTTTAACCTATTTAGTAGGTACAAATTTGATTACCCTCACTTGTAATCGCCTAAATAAATTTTGACAGGGTGCTATGGTGTAGGCGAACTGTAAATAACTGACAAACATGGTCTTTGATCCTCGGTCACATACGCATTATGCAAACTCTGCATGAAAAATTACCGACGCCGTAGCTCAAGTAATAATCGTGAAATGAAATGTGAGCTCATTTTTTTACATAACATATTATGCATAAAATTTGAACATTAAATTCATCCCGATGAACTACAGCGTCCCTCATGATACAGCTTTATATTAGAGAGCAAATTATTTATGAAATTAATTATGTGTAACACTGGTCTTCCGCTTTAGAAGCTTGTTTACATTTGCTAATACATAATTTGCTTATTTTGCAAAAATATATAATATTGCAAATAATATTCCTCATACGCTGTAAGTACCTAAATAACTTTTTGTATCATTTATCATACTGTCATCGAAACGGTCAAACTAAATTTTGGATTCTTTCTGCTAATGAGTGGGTTTCCTCGATAACATTTTTATTTTGATCAATATTGATGATCACACAAGTAATCAGTTTTAGTGTTATACTCGTATGTTTGGAAGTCCGTTGTGAATATAGTGCAAACCTTAAAATGACGTAACTCTTGAAGTGTGTTATTGTTTTTAACCTTCTATACTTCCACGTCGTGCTAACACATTTTTCAGTATTAGAAACTGGTCTGGACTAGGAAGCTAGCTTCCTGGTCCGAGTCTACCGGACATAATCCCTATGTAAACAATATTTTATGATCAGCTGACGACTTCTGTAACTGGCGCAAGTTGTTGGAGAAGACTAAGGTATGAATTATTTACTTAATAAATTTCATTCACTTAGGTAATAGATTTCATCCCTTTTATAGTGCCACTCTAGATAATAATGATTTCCCCTAGATTAGAATATTTATTTTGAAGATATTACATTGCTTTACTGGACAGGTGTATGATTACATTCTTGGTAACGATTTGCAGAATTTTAAAGTTTGTCATTGTTTTGAGGCTTCCTATTATTATTTTTCTGATTTGATTTTCTATACCTATCAGAAATAATATGCTGAAAATTATGTAAATTCCAGTACATGATAATGGCTTATTCCACATATATGTTTTAGTACTGGAATTGGGAATGATAACGGAGATACCTAACAACTTTGGCATTAACTTTAGAGTTGTTAATTTTTCTTACTAATTGCACATTCACGAGCAGAAATTCGTAATAATGATCACAAACCAGATAATTTTAAGAGAGTCTATTACTACAGTGTTGTTAAAGAAAATACTCCAATAGTATTGAATTTAAATTTGAAGTATACAGTTTTTAATCGATGTTAATCTAAATATGATAATTAATTCTTGAAATTTATGAAAATATATACTTAATATATATTATTTGATACGTACCTATGTATGTGAATTTTCACAATTTCCATTATCCAAAGGCGTCATTACATTGTAGTTAGATAATTATAATTAATTTTTATTCTACCCGCTACTATCAAGAATTAATTATCACATTAAATTTAAATATGATTAATCGAATATCATCAATCCTGCTCCTCCACCAAAATACCAACCTTCATAAAATGGTATACACATAAACAACTTCCTAGTAATTTCTCGAAATGTTATTCTACTAAGAATTTCTAACATAAACATATTCATGACCGATAATAGAAACGAAAGGGACTAGTGTTTAAGCCTTCAATTTGACGACATATTTCATCCATGCGTAATTAAGTTTATAGTATGTCCGATATATGACTACACCTGTAACACATACGCTTGAAGTCAGAACTATGTAAGATTAGTATTATTACCTGATTTTGATTATTTATCAAGCGAATGGAATAAGAACTATACAATTACTGTTCGAGAGGATATGTTTGTTGTCCTAGAAGGAAGGAATGGTTCAATATAGAAAGCTGTTTGAACTGTAGCAAAGCAAAATATGGTATTTGAAGGTCCTCAAAATCTTTGGACTATTTGTGTTATGTATGCATATATTGCCTATAAATATTAAGCTATATTATTAACTTGAAAAAATAGTGAATATACAAAAATAATAAAAAGAAATAAGGATGCTAATATTTGGATAAAATGCACTTAAAACGAGTTAAATCAATTGATTTCAGTGAAAATTTCAAGGGTTATTATCCACAATTAATTAAATATAAACTAACTGCTGTACTTCGTTACCACCAATTCTAATATTTTGTAATCCGTTCATCTAGAACAACCAATGAAAGCTACTGCTTCTGACATTGCTTAACTTGTAACTACATCATGAATTGTCTATATATTCATCATAGAAATATAAGGCAGATATTCTATTGCCTTCAATTTCCACAAAATACGTTAAAACTGCAAGAATCTTGAAAATACTGCTACTTAGTAACACGAAAGTCATCCTCATATTAAAAATAGTTTTTATATCAACTATAAATATTTACAGAACTTTTCTTCAGGATTATATACATACATACATCTATATACAAGTTGGTGATAAAGTTCAAAACAATGTAAATACATTAATGAAAAATGGATAATCGCTTATCTTTCTTTCTGGCACAAGTTATGATAGAAAATCCTATACCTCAATAGTTTTTGAAATATTTACAAGTAAAGATTTACATGTTGCCGGAAAAATAAAGTGGTACTTCGCATAACAATTTTATTTAAAAAGCTATTCAAAAATTTTACAAAGTTAAAAATTATTTTTTGCTGGAAAAATCGTAATTTAAACTAGCATAACTTTAAATTGGTATGTTAATGTTATTACAGCAATTATCGTAAATATTCAAAATGGCTCCCACCAATTATCTGATAATGACCGATTCGAGTGTAAACACTTTGTACGCTGTGATGGATAATATCCAGACTTATTTTCTGTATTTTTACTCGAATTTTTTGTCGTAGATTATTATCGTATTAAATCATAAGAACGCGACGGTCATTCAAGTGGTGCTCATCACTCTATCCATTTTCCTGGAAATATTTTGTCAAAGAATTGACTCTATGCTGAAATGTAGAAATGCCACATCTTGTTAAAAATATAATGATAGAAAATGTTTATAGAATATATAATAGTCAACGTTCATGTCAAACCGTAAACTATCTAAATATCTGATGGGAACTAGGCGACTGCCCAACATTTTGATGTGAACACTAGGAGCCGCGGTTCAATTCTCTGAGAGGGCGGTGATTTTTTCTCGGAAACTACACATCAAGAGTTGCACGGTAGTTATACAGCTTAAGAAGCGGCTGAGTAGGCTGAGAGACTGTAGTCGGTGCTAGTACAGACATAAAAGAAATTGTCACTTTAATAATTATTCAGATGAATAGTGACGTTATCGGGAATAAGAATGTGATACTCATCAAATCTAATTTTTTTTTCTTCTCGAAATAAACATTTTTTTTTATAAAACTTCAATCGACGGTTTAGATTATCTTCATTATTCTCTTATGACTTCAATTCTGTACGGGTGATATTTTATTAATAATCGTACAACAGAAGACTGGTTCACGTGGCAATTTACAGTAAGTTGTCTTGTCGATTATACGTGTTAGATTTTTTATCAAACAAAATTAAATAATATTTCGGGATCCCAAACAGAGGTTAATTTGGTTAACACTCTTTTTTACATGCCATATATTTAAAAGTTTCTGTGATTGCCAAAAATGCTCAACTTGTGTAAGAAAGAAAATCAAACATTGTGTAGAAAGTGAAGCAATTATTTATTCAGAATAAAATTTATACTCAGTTACAACTGCTTACTTTTCTATTGTTCTCAAATAAGATGCTTGCATTCTCTTATTTGAGTTAAAGTTGGAAAATTTTTCACAAATAATAGCAGCCGATATTTTAAAACTTTTTTGAATTATTGTTGGGTGGGTGGTAGATACCGTGATATCGTTTTTCCATTTGGACAAAATCTTGATGAAATCTTTTCTTCTGTCCATCACACATCTTTTCTAAATTAGTAGGAACTGTGACTACAAAAAATGAACTTTGAGCGTCATTCGGTACCATAAATTTTGATAATTGTCCATCAAATTAGCTATGATATCTTGCTAGTTTTCACTCTTTTGATTTCTCAGAAAATGTTTGCAATCATTTTTAAAAGAAGTTGTTAATCTTATTGTTAGTGAAAACAGATTAAAATTTGGAAATGTAACGTGATAGCCTATGATAGAATACCATTTTTATGTTTAAAACAATACAAAAAACTAAAATTTTAGATTGTTAAATCAGTTATAAAAATTGTGTCGGGTAGTGTAATTGACAAATATAAAAATAGCAATTTTATAATCATAATGGGAAAAGAGAGTTTCAAGTACTTCTTTTCTATCAATTCTGAATTTATATAAAATGTATTCTAACCTATAATCCTATATTACTATAATAATAAGTTACTCTCATCAAATTTAATCTTATGGCTCAATGTTTTGTTTTAACAAATCTCAATTACTGTTTAATAAATCTTATTGGTTCAAAATACAGGTATTGCAATTAAATTAAAACTAGACATAACGCACTTTCTTACAATAACAAAAATAAAATGTAGCCGTTGGAACAATATAACTACTATACTGTAGATATTTTCACTTGCTGAAGAAATAATATTCTGTGTACAGTAAATTATTTAATTGGAAATAAGTGTAATTAGAATGGAAGTTCTAAAATAGTTTTAAGTCTAAATACACAATTAGTTAACTATATGATTCTCCTGACTAAAGTAATACCTTTTAGTGTTTCATTTTAGCATGCATTCCATACTTATGTCAAAAAAGAATTATCTAAATAAAGAGCAACTTACCAGGATGATGTGGTGAACAGGGTTGATGTAAAGTTGGTAATATTGGTGCCGCCTGTGAAACAGAGCAATCCATGGCTGACGTAGACAGATTCATTCACTCTGCTTTTGATTTCTTCAGCTAATGTTTATATGTATTGTTAAACAACAGTGATAAACTGTGCGAGTTTCTAGATAATGTTTAACACTGATAAAATAGGTGCATTTCTTTTAATCGTATAATAGAACACGTGAACCACAGTTTTTTTCGCGATGTTGAAAATAATTATTTATGTTTTCAATAAATATTGGATCATAACTAAACAGCAATTATTAGCATGTGTACATTTGTTGAATTTTAGGAGTCTACTCTCGAATTAGTATTTGTCATATATTAATTTAATTATTGGTACTTTAACCGCGAATATTTTTAAACTATCATGCATATGTACTCTTTATATGGTATACTGTAAAGTTTAAGCTTAGTAGATTTGTATGTTTAGCGGCGGTTACAAGGAATGAACGATATTCGATAGCCCGGATGGTGTATTAAGCATCATCCAGGGGCGGGATCAGACCTTGCTACCCTGTGTTTAACTTCTAACAGCATGCGACTGCGCCTTACCAGTCCCCTTGTTATTTCAACCCTTGTGAAACAACAATAGGTCACGTTAGAATGTTCTCTTCATCCCTCAAAATCTTTGCTTTTTACAGCGCGGCATTTCTTTTTTCTGTTTTGTTATTTTTAGAACCTTACAAAAATAACCAAAATTCCATTATTAAAAAATTACTGCAAAAATATAATAATTAAATTGTTCTTCAACAACGATATTGATTTAAACTACTCGAATTTAATTTTCGGTTATATTATGATAAATGTAAGAGTTTTGCGTCAATATTTTTATGAATTCAAAGCACCATACTTAGGTACAGCATATACTACGCGCTAAGCACATATTTGATCCGTACGTATAATCTAGAAAAATAGGATGTATTATTATTCTACCATTAACTCAATGATTAATAATATTGTGAGGTAAGTTATCAGAAATAGAGAAATTCACAATACACTGAAAAACAAAATTAATAAACATCATTTATTGAGTTGGGTTCATTAATACAACAACAAAAAGAATTATAGTGTGGATAAATTTATTTATTACATTGAACAACCTTATTTATTAGTCATACTGCTTAATAAATCAGTTTATCATATTAATAAAATGACGTTTATTACTTACTCAAACAAGAAATTATAAATTAGTGGGTTAATATAATGCAGCAGGTTATTAATTTAATAAAATATTTTATTAGTTTCTATTTCTTTCAGTTTACTTATAATTAATTCTTTTAATAAATGTGTTTATTAAAATTATTAAGGTATTGATTGTTTGCAATTATTAATACAATAATACAATACGTTGTATTCATAACTGGGTTCGTTGGACGAATTTTGATAAAAAAATTATTGAATTAATGTACTTTTTAATTATATTTGTGTAGATTTTTCGTTCAGTGTAGTATCACGAGTTATAGCTACATTTGTTTACGCTATATATTAGCAAGATTAAAATATGGTGGCTTGAAAACTGATGTGAAATGAATTAGCAACCATTAATTTTAGTACAGTCCACTTCAAAATGAAATCGAACTTATTCCAAATTTAGAAAGAGCTGTGTATTATTTTTAAATTAATATTAGATACCTACATCCCTTTTTATCAGCGGGTACAATCGTCGATACTATCTAATAATACAATATTAAGTACTTTTAGGACTGTTTAAAGGTTTTTACGGTGCTGGATTCCAAAGACTTCTAGTGACAGTCCTTTATGGAGCGTGTTCAAACTTTTCGCTGAAATTGTCATGAAACAATTTATAGGCATTTTGGTTTTCTATGTATTGCAAGGCTAACTAATACGAAATATGGAATTCTCACCATACCATTTGCTCTTCATTTGAAATCTGTTTTGACTGATATTTCAAAAACACTCTGAGTGAGTTCACTATTCCTTAACTTGATTGTCGTGAAATGTTGGCATTACATCAAAAAAAACGATTTTGTCAACATTCACTCGCACTAATAGATGACACCACTAGAAGAAGTTCAGATTTTCGTGGAAAAGAGAGAGAAAAAATGTAAATTAAAAGAAGAAACTAAACCTGGTAAAAATTGCATTTTCAATAGGAGAATATTGGCTGAGATCAATCAACCATTAACACCGGAATATCTGGTCTATAAATTCTTACACTTTTTCAGAGTTGATGCTATAATGCCTCAAATTTAGAAAAACGAAAAATATCAAAAATAAACACATGTTGTGTGGAAACTTGACTAACGGAAAACTGATATGGGTTTTCTGAAGGGGCCATTTAATAGAAGTAATTCAACTGAGCCAAACGAAGCAGCAGTAAGGAGAATATACTTCTAAAAATACTGCGATTCCAGCATAATATATATATCTGGATTACTTTTGATAAGTAAAATCTTGGATTTTTAGTAGGAAGCTTTGGAATTTTGATATAACAGAGAAGAGATTTATTATCAATAGTAATTTTGTAAACATACTTTTCCGTTAAGTCTTACTGGATCAAAATCAAAACTTCTCTCATAGAAAGTGATACAACTATCCATTTAGAATAATTCAAAATGTCACTGGAATCTTTTCAATAATGTTCGAGCTTTCCTGTACGACATGTCCGGATACTGTCTGTTCCGACAATACATTAGAACCTTAAGCAAAACGCACTAGCGATAAATTTTCAAATAAACCAACTATGTGTTATGGCATAAGCTTTCTAATACGAGTACTCAAGATCAGCAGTGACAATCTCAAGTAGCAAAGAACCTGCAATTTGTTGGATTACTTGGTCAACTCATTTCGTGTGAGATAAAACATTACTTTTGATGATAAACGTTTGCTCTTTCATCTTTAAGCAGTCATAGAGTTTATCAGCACTCCTATGTTATTGTTTATGGCGGTAAATTTCAGAAGACTTGTTTTTGAACTGTTAAAAGATGTATCTATTCTATCGTTGCTAACAGTCAACAAAAACATTTACCAAAATATAATTACTTCTCAACTTCTTGTCAAGGAATTAAATAAATTAATAATGCATATTTATGTAACAATATGTCAACCTGTTTCCGCTGTATTATTTGTGAACAGTACAGGCTTCCTACAGCAATAACAAAAAGCATTGCCAACAAATTAATTTTCAATAGACTAACGTATATAGTATCGCCGCAATAATTAATTGTACAATAATACTTCTTATTTATTGCATTTTTCTCTGATACTTACTATAGTAAGTACTATACTAAGTATACATATCTTATTTATAAATATAGATGTATACGCGAAACATTTGGCTCATCTAACTACGATTCGTTAGATAGTATGAGATACTTAATGGTAAAACAAGCTGTTGGGTTAACGTCTACGTCAGAATTAATGCTTGCAGCAATTAATTTTGCTCGAAACTTGATTAGTAGCACAGCCGGGGCGGATGGATCGTGGATATGCATAGAGAAATGAGAAAGTGGGCCGCCGCCGGCGACGTCCATGGCAACAGTCCGCGACACTCACATTCTATAGAGGGTTGATTTGTGAACCGTGGTGGTTGGTGCAGCGCCGTCGCTATTGGACGATTCGCGTTAATCCCATTGGTCTGATGTGCTGTTTACTCGCATTGGCGCCCCACCACATGGTCCGATGACCTCTGCCCTATTCCTGGTTATCGAAAGCTCCGGTGTTTGGCGCTTTCGACTCTCCGCCGCTTTACTTAATGGTCAGAAATATATTTCACGATTCTGTGTATTGATAGCAGATCGATAATGAAACATAGTAATAAACTACTGCGTTATATACGATGCGATCTTTGCATTTTCTATTACTCGCAAACAATCTGTGAATACTAAATAAGACGATCTTGGAACTTAGCTTTCTCTTATGTTTCTTAAAAAGTTCTTCGATACATTCAAACTTCTAACGAATTCTATCTTTCTATAACCGATAAAAAATTATAATACTAATATTCCATTGCAAAAGATCTTGCGAAAAAGTATCCGTTGGATATAATTCTAGTTGTAGGTCAAACAAAAACACTACAATGGGAGTAGGTATATGAATTTATTCATAAGTCAGGCTTCTATAAAGTACAAATAACAAGATACAATATAATATAATATAGAAATAATACACAACACTACTAAGTATATCTATAAAAAGTTATCAACATTCCGGATACTGTAGCTGTGATGTTTTATTATTACATACATAGAGTCATTACATATAAAACGTACGCAGTTTAAAATTATTTCATGTCGAACGTTTTGAGATTTTCATGAAACCTACTCTTGAATGAAAACGTTGAGAATATGTATCTACTATTTACTCAAATGTTATTAATAATTAATTATTTACATTTCAATTAAAACCGCTTCAGATTAAGAGAATTAGCTTGCTTTTTCTTGCAAACCAAATAAGGAACAAGCTTGAAATATATACATGACTCACGACTACACACACAGTCTTTTGCAGCTACACACTAAACGATATCAGACCAATATTTCAGAGATATGTATATACAAGTTACTTACAAAGCACATTTTAAAACTGTTTACAACTATATCTGTTTGAGAAAATTTGATTTTTACAAAAATATAGACTTTATAAACAGAAAAACTGTACTTCTTGAAAGATATATGTTTAGTGCAAGTTATTTTGACCTCTCGTAATAAACTGGTAGAGCCATTTTGTTATTCGCTCATACTTTCTACTTGATATATATGTATGTTCAAAAATAAATAACGTGTTTAATTTAAATGGAACGCCTTATATATATCGGCTCTCTGTGACGAAACTCTCTACTAATAACTATAAGCAAATATATGTCAAAATTTAGAAATCAAGAAATTATTAAGGACATTCTCTAAAAGCTCTCTAAAAACAATGCACGAAGATAACGTTATCGGTTACATCCAGCTTATTTGCAAAAAGACAAACTAAAACAAAGTCTGAGAACCAGAACAATGAATTGTGAGTTCTAGAATCCTCGATGAAAAATGCACATGTGGGTTCTAGAGATATTGCTAGTCAATCAGGTTTATAACTTTAAAGAAATATAAATATCATCGTTATCGTCACACAAGCTCACCAGATTTGTATGGAGGAGACTTTAAACGGAAATTAAGTTTTTGTTTATGACGTTTTGAAAAAGTTGACAAAGAAACCAACTTTTTCAGATATGTATTAGTCAATGTTAAGTTTTCATAATAACGACTTGGTAAACATACACAACCTTCATTACTACAATACTGAAAACCGTTACTTGTATCCTACTGTTGAGCAGCAAACTCCGTGGAACATCAATGTAAAATATCAAAAATAATTTTTAGATTGTTGTGAAAAATGTTCTGCTGGATATTAGGAAAAAAAATGGCTCTTTTACATTTTAAATTTAGCGTTCTTACGCTAAGTGGGAAATCTGTTGTCCTTACAACAGATTTCCCAACAAGTGGATTGCGAAAGGAGCTTCATGTGAGTGATCACCTAAAAATCCTCGATTAATCAATATGGCTGAAGATTAGCGCAGGTAAAAAAATTCTTTATTCAATAACTCCAAACCTTGTAAGGACTGCTATAAGATCTTTTGAAAAATGTATAGATGATTATGACAGATGATAAATTTGAACATCTATTGAAATCCATTTTGTTAGATAGTCACAAAAGTTTTTTATTTATCATATCACTTTAGTTAATTATTTATTTTACTTTCAATACAACTATAATTATAATACTCTTCTAACGTGTAATACGCAAGTACATATAAAGTAAGTAAAGTAAATAAAAAATATGGTGCAAACTAGAAAGAAATTTTTGCATTCGAATATTGACATTCTTCGAATATGATTCCCAACAATCGTTATAGAATTTACGAGATAGTAATACATATATCAGATGAAAAAAGCATCGGTTTTAGAAAGATTTTAAAGAATATCGTTAATAACTTTTTAATGGTTAAATTTAGACATAGATATCCTTGATTTTAAGACTAAGAAGTTTAATGTTCTTTTGCAAGGAATAGATAGATACAGAATGAAAAGACAAAATATGAACTGAAATCTAAAAACGAAAATTACTCTACTAGTGCATTGGAAGCACTAGAAGTTATAATAACTTGTAAATGCAGATTTTCCGAGTCGTACAGCTTTTGTGTATTTGGACCATTTACCATAACACAGTAACTTTTCGAAATTTTGAAGAAAATAGCACTCCCATATTTTATTACTTAGTCGGCTTCGGTGTCTAATTTTCTTTTATTCTCGACATGTCCTATACACCTGAAATTAGTAGTTTAGGAGATAATTTTGACAAATGCAGACACAACACATCCATACTTATCCAGTGTGCCATGGAAAATAAGCAATATCAAAGATTTATTGTCAGAGTCTAATGTTGAAGTCGCACTTCGTCGTTTGATTCTTGTGGGTTAATAATTATTCGTTAAGTGACTTTGTATTATTGCTGTAAAGAGTTAAAATGGACAATAATAACGAAAACAATATTTACACAAATACAATACAACATAATTTCAAAATTCAAAATTCACAACAAGCGATAATTTTAATATTATGAAGAAAATTACAAAATTACTTTGCACTAACTTTGTACAAGTTTAATTTTTTTATCACAATGGGATCAGATGGAAAATTAAAAAAAAGATAAATACACATTCAACGGCAATTTAAAAAGAGGAACTGCATTAAATAAGAGTGTAGAGCTTAATTTTTCACCTTTAATAGTATTAGATATACTACATAGATTCTGTTTAATGGTCAATGAAGTTTTTTATAATTTCCAAGTTCATAGTCTCAATCAATCTTTCTGGTCATCTGGTAGAGTATGCGTGCGACCAGTTGGTAATGTAGTTGAAGCCATTCTGTAAATAAAATCAAGAAACGGCATCCAAAGCATATCATCTAAATTTTGATAAAAACGAGCTAAGCTAAGAGAAGAGAAAAGCTTTAATGAAGAAGGGTAACTAATTTTATCTGTCATTGTATATGAAAATTCCGTATACACTAGAATGACCAAAATTCAATTTCTCTTCATCATGTAAGACTTAGATAATGAACGAATAAATCAAAATGTCTCAAAATGAACTTTTAAGCAACACCTGAAAGTGCTAAACTCATTGAGCTTTTCGGTTCTTACCGTTTGCTTAGGTTGACTGAACTGAGAATCCAAATATTCTGCGTATACAATGAAAAAAATTCCTTTGAAATGCTATAGTTCTTACTGCATTCCAACATCAGCCTGTAACATGAGTAATGGCTGAAAAATGTTATTCTGCATTAATTCCCAAATTCTTTTCATGGTACAGCAGCTTTAAATAATTCTATTTGTTCTTATATTGATCATCATAACCATTAGAATAATCTTTTTTAACTCATTCTTAACACTTTATTTCAAACAATAACTAGCAGTAAATGGATAATTAAATTAATGTATAGTATTCAAAATCTCTCAGAGTTTATAATGAAAAATATTAAACTTGGATGGAATATCTAACGTTATTCTGGACATCCTGTATATTCTTATTGCATGTGCACCACATTCTACTAACATACTTCACATAACTATACAAACGCAAAACGCAACAAACAAGTAGAAACTTGGGTAGGGACATGTTATAGGTATTCGGATTATACCTGAATTTATAAATTAATCAACCATATTGCGTTCTCGGATATAAATTCAATCGTCTGAATAACTCTAGTAATTTTTTTAAACAATAATCAACCTTCTATACAAATTTCTGTAGATTTTACCTAATTACTCAAACATACCGGGTTTAATAAAAGAAATTATAAAAATTTTACAGAGGGTTCCACTCGCGCGATATTTTAACAGCCCATTTGATTTGCAACTGAAAAGTAATTCATATCAAAATTTTCTGAGGTGTAAAATTTATATGCATGTATGCTTTGATATATCAGGCACATCCATACCATTAGCACGCATAACAAGAGTTCAGTTAGGGTAGGTAGCATTTGTAATTACACATATAGCTTATAGATGTGTAATGTGGCATTATTAATGCCATTCTGATTCATATGTGGATATGCATTCCGGTTAACGGTTCGTGGAATAATTGTTTCGATTCAATTATCACTATAGTTATATAGTAGCGTATGTACAAATATGCATACGCTATCTATCAGATTTAACCACACAAGAAGCAATTACTGCATTATTCGCATAAATTGAAGTGCCTTGTACATACAAACTATTATACACATACATACAAGCTTATTCACGGAACTGATTTGTTAGAGGAAACTGAAACTGAAAACTTGTAGCTAAAGATAGTGTCACCTGATCTTATGGGCGAAATTATTTACGCTTTTGTATCACTTCCGATTTACCGGAAGTCCAACTTCAATTTAAATAGCATAGCAGAGTTTTTTAAATCGCGCATACAATTCTGCACCAAAACCTATTAAGATACCCTATGTCAAAAATCAGCTGTTTTTGAGTTTCCATTTTCTTCAAATATACGGCCAACTGCAACGTTATGTTAAAAATTCTGTATTTATGAAAGCATTGCAGACTTCATATTTGCCGCGTTATTGAAATACAGGACATCAAATTCGCGCGTTCAAAATTATGCGTATACATACATACAGGGTTTCCACAGCCGAGCGGGACATAGGGAGAATACATAAAATCGGTTTTCTGTGAATATTATCTATACTTCATCGAAATTTAAGTGCCGCATATTATAACTGGGCCAACAATGAACATTTCCACAATCATAGTACAAAGAAAGTCATTTTAAAAAAGCCAGAATATTATTATTCTTAAATCTATTGCACGTAAATTTCTAATAAGGCTTTTTAACATGTGAGATGCAGCAAGCGGCTGTGGCTTTATTAAAATGACTTTCTTTGTACTATGATTGTGGAAATGTTCATTGTTGGCCCAGTTATAATATGCGGCACTTAAATTTCGATGAAGTATAGATAATATTCACCGAAAACCGATTTTATATATTCTCCCTATGTCCCGCTCGGCCGTGGAAACTCTGTACATTCATATATACTTGTAACTACGAGTTTTCAGAATTGTAGGATTTCGGAAACATCGAAAAGTTCTAACGAACCATTTCCGTGAAAAAACCCTATTTATATATACCATTCAAAGGTCCGGAATGTACCCTAGATTCAATGTGACGATCTTACAAGGTAAACAGTCTTTTACTGAACAGTATAGATAACTTACTCCTTTTTAGTTAGTTAAACTACGATATAATTTAAATGTTCCTTCTACTCCAAGACCAAGGTAGTCTTCACAAGCCCGGTAACCCAATTTAGTACTAAATCTGCTTGAATGGCATTTCAATCAAACCAATTAACGAGTTCAAAAAAATAATTCCATAACTACAAGTCAAAGACATATAAACATATTTTCAGCCACTATTTTCAATGGAAATAGCTTTGAAATTCAACTAAAAGAAGACATTACAAAGATAAGATAACAATTGAATATTTACAGTTTACAATTTTTATGTTTCTAATGGGATAGTGGTGAATCAAGATGAAGGAAATACAAGTTAATTCTTAGTGGCCTCTTACCAATTGGAGATGCCTACTGAAAAAATAAAAACACAATCCATCCAACAATTTTTGAATTATACATATTTGTAATGGTCAAGAGGAATTCATTTTGTTTAACTGAATTTTTATTTCGGAACAAAACTAAAGACACCATATCTATGCCCTAGAAAGTAGTGAAGTTATTCCTAAATTATAAGTAATATTCCTTGTACCTAATCAAACAAGTTTGCAACTACTGTTGAATAATTAATTTTTATTTAGTGTTCAAACACGCATTATAACTTTGATAAAAATACAATAGAACGATGATTTACTGATATTTACAATTGCCCGATAATTTTACAATGATGTTTAAATAACAGTTTAACCGGTGATAAGAGGATAATTCGTTTGCAGGGGAACAGTCAATCTTATCCATGAGATAACTACTTATGTACATACATATATATAAATTTAAATGCAAGAAGTTTTAGTGTGTTAAGATTCGTGGTTCTAGTTTGTTACCAATTTCTTGGTAAGTAATTTTGAGCTTTCTTTGCATTCCATTGCATAGTGTTAAGTCGAAGCAAACTAAGACATTATAGACACTTTTCTTATTTCGTATCCAAACTATTGTATAAATCTAGTTTTTATTAGTGACAATAATTAAATTTCTATAGTTCATACACCTGCCTATAAAATGATAAACGGTATTGTAGCTATGATAGTAGAAAACTAGCAAACACAAGTAGCGCGTCACAATAGGACACCATTAATTTAACATTTAAAACCGGTTTATAATCTACCATCTTTCAATTATTGGTGACATAACAAGCTGCAAGAACATCTAAATCAAGTCGAAGCAATATATTATCTTTCTCAGAACCAACAAAAATAAAAATCTTCATGCAAGTATAAATTCAATGTCCAGAAACCATTTACGAGGGCGACCTGAAATGTTTCAGGAATTAACATGAAAAACACGCTATTAATGTGCTTCTTTATTTTAATTTTTCGATGTAGTCTCCTCGAAGATCAATACACTTTTTCAAACGCTGCTCCAGTCTTTTCAAGCCGTTGGAAAAGTAGGATGTTTCGAGATCTGCAAAATAATCATCTGTAGCGGCGATGACCTCCTCATCTGAGGCAAATCCCTTTCCTGTCAACGATGTTTTTAGGTTTGGGACTAGGAAAAACTCATCCAATTTGGACACAACGATGCGGGATGAATGAGCCGGTGCATTCTTGTGGTGGAAAATCACTGTTTTCCGCTGCAAACGAGGCGGTTTCTCCTTCAATACTACATCGAATCTGGTCAATCAATCGCTGTAGTATTGAACCGTGATCGTTCTTCCCTTCTACAGATACTGGATGAGGATCACACCTTGGGAATTACAAAAAATGGTCGCCATGACCTTTCCGACCGATGGAACGATTTTTGCTTTCCTTTGCTTTGACTGTTCCTTGGTCTCCGGTATATAGTGGTGGATCCAAGTCTCATCCACGGTTACGAAAGGCATGAAGAAATCACTTGGATTGCATTGAATCCTGGCCAGGCACTCCTCCGAAACGGTCACCCGACTTCGTTTTTCCTCCGGTATGAGAAAACGCGGTACTCATCGCGTCGAAAGCTTTTCATACACAAAATTTCTTGTAGGATATGACCAACGCGTTCCTCTGAGATGCCTGTTGTCTCTGCCATCTCTTTCAGCTTCAATCGGCGATCTAAATTCAAAAATATAAAAAATACAAAAATGTTTTATACGTGGTGGTTATCCAGATAATTGACATTCCACCACTTTCCAATTGTTTTGTCACACGCTCCTCTCCGTTAAAGCAAGTCCCTCTATATCCTTCATATTGATTAATAGGTGGTTTTTGAAAGTTTTTGTTTTCGTAGTAATAATAGGAATATATAATATACAATGTCTAAATAGGCTTGCTCCTTCAATTCATAGTCCAAAAGAAGACAATGATCAATATTATATATTTCCATCTTTCCGATCAAACTTGGAAATATTTCCAATTTCACTATTTTTTTGTAATGACAAATTTAGGTCAATAATATTTACTGATAGACTATTAATAACAAATATTTTGTGCATTCGGATCTATGAAAAGAGGATGTATACATAATTGAAGACTGTATAAGAGCTTAACACAATTCCTCTACTTTATATGATCATATAATTAAAGTAGAAACGGTGCGTGTCTATAATAACATCAGCAATTTGCTGTTTCTCTTCAATTATTTGAATGCTTTTGTCAAATGTTGTAAACTCATTGCTAAATTGTAGGTTTTACAATATTACGTATTCTCCTCGCTATTACAGTCAATCATTTATACAAAAAAAAAGATTTTAACTATTTTCTTTTCAGTATCTACACGAAAAGTATCCAAGTTATAGCGTTTACTACAAATTGCAAGATAACAAATGTAAAATTGACTTTATAGAAGAAAAGATACAAGTGACAATGAAATTCTTTATTGTAATAGCGTTTTTATTTCAACTGAAATGCTGCCACAATCTCAACATTTTAGGGATTGCTCCACTTATAGGGAAAAGTCATTTTATTATGTTTGAAGCCATATTTAAAGAACTTGCTAGAAAAGGTCACAATGTAGATGTTGTTGGTCATTTTCCTTTGAAAGAAAAGCATCCAAGGTAAGTTTATTGAATTAGTAACAACGTAGACTTAGAAGGAAAAAAAATCCCAGTTTCTACTCGGATACAGAATCACAAATTGAGCATTACGATGAAAGCTATTGTTTTCTAATGCAACTTATTAAAACGGAAGTTAATAAGTCTTGCATACATACTTAGCTAAGCGACGATTTCTGAGCAATTAAACTTGTTCTCCACAAAATACTGACAATTCAGTTTACTCAACTAAAACCTGAAACTGC
The DNA here is from genome assembly GCA_023690525.1 of Holotrichia oblita. Classification (NCBI taxonomy): domain Eukaryota; kingdom Metazoa; phylum Arthropoda; class Insecta; order Coleoptera; family Scarabaeidae; genus Holotrichia; species Holotrichia oblita. The sequence goes on from CM043016.1 coordinate 164,524,378, forward strand.
TATTAATATAATTAGTGAAAAAAAATCCCATGGTTTTTATACGATTTGTTTGTGGTTCCTTTAGTTGAGTTAGTAGTTACTACGAAGCAAAACTTGTAGGATGGCATAATCTGCCGTGTACAATTTTTGCGTCGCCATATCCCTATTTCTATTTAAGTTACCCACATACATCTGTTATTTATAAAATACCAAAAGAATAGAGTTGTTATTTATAACAGTTTTTACTTAAATTTTTTATCCGCAGTGTAATAATTTTTTCAAAAAGGCACAATAAAAATTAAGTTCTATGTTCGACTTAAGTTGTTTTTGAAAAACTTACTGACAAGTGAAAATATTCTGGTTAAATTCATATTTATATCTTCACAATACTGCTTGATCATTCGAGAAAATGATTTAGCTTGCTAAAGCTAAAGTATGAGTCTGCAAACAGTCTCAAAGAATACAGAAAACCGGACATAGGTCCCAAAATAAGAAGATAAGAAAGGAATCGCTTCTTAAATGATGCTTCTAGAACAACATGCCATTGCTTTTTATTGCGTAATTGTATTGGTCCAAGTATTTGGCATTTTTTATAAAAAAAGAACCAATGTCATTGGATTTACCACAATTTTACCACATTCCATTATATTTCCAAACATTTAATACAAGTATAATAAACTCGTAATTTAAAAACAACACCAAATTGCATTTAAGGTAAGGAAGTTGATATTATTCATTGTGTATTTCATAAATATCAATATCCACTTTTTCGATCACATAAATCCAAACTACTTCGTACAATAATATACAATTTATAGACTGGTGTGAAGGTGCAATATTGCTTGTTTGATAGATATTAATTATGTAACTAAATTATATACTAATTGAAAATAATGCTTTTCTTAATTAAATACTTTCCACAATTTTGTCGTGCATGCCAAGTAATAGGTACATACCATTACATTGCAGATATAATGACTTGCCAATTAAAGGCAATTTTCCAGTTTTGGTAAACAACATGACAGTGGATTTTGTTGCCCATAGAAGTGTTTGGAGTACTTTAGACCTAATGATGACCGTAGCAGGACCGAATATGTGTAGAGACGTATTGGAAACCGAAACACTTAAAAAATTAAGAAATTCGACGAAAAAATATGATTTATTAATAACAGAATTCTTTGGTACAGATTGTATGTTAGGCTTTGCGCACTTGTTCGACATACCATCTATAACCCTTACCACAAGTGTTACGTTACCATGGACGGCATCTTATATTGGATTTCCAGATAATCCGTCCTATATTCCGGTTTATTTTGTGCCCTTTAGATGTCCAATGTCTCTACTTGAAAGACTTTTTAACACAGCAGCTTATGTTATGTTAAAAATAGGGTAATTAATTTCTGGTACAACCTGCTTTGCGAATATGATATTCTAAAAATTTTTTTAGGTATGATGTCTTATCTATGATAGACTCAAATGTGCACGCTAGACACTTTTTTGGACCAGGTTTACCAGATTTGAGAGATCTTGCCAAGAACGTAAGCTTGTTTTTAGTGAATAGTCACTTTAGCGTACATATATCTAGACCAACTGTACCAAATTTTGTGGAGGTAGCAGGAGTACATATAAATGAAAACTATACGTTATCTCAGGTAAGTTATATACATACATACTTACGTATAGTTAGCATATATTTGTATTTTGAAATACAAAAAAGTTTTAACGCAGACTAATCTTTAATACTTTTCTTTTATAGGTACTTTGCTAAGACATATATTTTAGCCTCACAGCAGCAACCATAGAAACTCTGATTTTGCACAGATAGTATGTTAAAAATGGCAGTAGTATACGAAATTCTCTTGTTTTACTGCAGAAAATTAATCCTCCATTCCTGTCCAAAATTCCAACAGTAATTTATTACTAAATTGTTTTTTACTACTTACTATGAAGCCTAGGAATATATCGATTTCAGCAGTTGGGAGACCTTCGGGAGTATTGTGAAATGGGTAGTTATTCACTCTTACTTATCTATCAAGTTCTCGTCAGCAAAAAAAATATATTTTCTTGTAACAACATGTAAGAATCAAATTCATGCACGTCTGCAAACATTTCTAGGTTTGCTTATTTTATATTTCTGCTACACAATTTCAAAAAGCATCAACTTTATCACACGTATCCAAGATATGAGCGTGTTTCCTTGGAGGTGAAGATTCACGGTATTTAATTTCTCGAATATGTCAATCAAATAGCTCAATTCCACTATAAATTATCATCTCGAAGTTTCTCAATTGCCGGTATATTTTAGATAAATGACGATTTCGTTTCTTAATTCATAAACACATTGCAAGACTTTCCCATGTGATGTCTACACCGATGTATTTACAAAGTGCAGAAAAGATTCTCTATTTAATTTTGATATAAATTACTACGGCTATAACCATCGTAAAAACAATGTTCAAACCAGGGCTCAGTTGTTTGGAAGCTAGAACTTCTTTATGAATCATAGAATGTATCCACGAATTTTCTGAAAATTTTTGCTTCATGCGTGCTTGCAAACTTAGGAGTCTTACATACGTTCAGAATTCTTCACCAATTGTGGTAAGCGTTTTACATTTGACTATTTCATTTAAAGCTTTGTAAGAGGCAAATAAAGCTTTTGCATTCAGAAGTTTTTTTGAAAAATGATTTTTGATTTTCACATGACAAATAATTTCTAAATAATTTTCTGGGTGTGTTAACTTACTAATTAAGAAACGTTTAAACAAATGCCACACAGAAGTCTCTCTTCATGATTTAGTTTAGTGCTGGTACACCCAAAATTCAAATATTCTTGATTTTCTTGACAACAGAAATGTTCCAAAAACAATTTAAATACGATTTCTATAAATTACCGTGTATTCCATCACATAAAACTGATAAGATATACGGAAGGTAAAAAACGGATTTTCTATGGTCCGCTTTTCTTTGGCTAACTTGTCGATAAATGTTAAATACGGATTGATATATAGAGAGAGAGAGGAGCTGTCTTGAAGCAAATATAACTTTTGAACGAAAAGTTCAGTTACAAGAAAGAATAAAAAAGTTTCCTTGATAAAAATGTTAATATTTTTTTAAATTTTATAATTTAAGAGCAAATCCATCGTTATTACTGTTGTTCTATTTTAATTCATTAAGTACCTACAAAGATATGCGGCAATAAATTCTCCCAAAATTAACCAATAAAGAATCAACGAAGGATTCCAGCTTCGACGAGAAATTTTATTGCTAGGCAACGATACAATCACCGTAATGTGTTATTCTCTTCACCTAATAAAACTATTCAGAGCATTCTACTTGCTAAGATAAGATAAAGAAGTTGGCAACACTTGCGGTAGCAATGAAATTCGAAATTAATTAATAAATTAATCATTACATATCTCTATATGTCTTGAATTCAAGTAAGACAGGTTTTATGCAGCTGAATTCACCTACCAAATATTTATTTTAAATCTAACACCATTTTGCTTGACAAAAATGTCCCATTGTGATATCAACTTCTTTTAAAAGTTACCATGGAATTAACATCAATTATATGTATTCGCTTTTGTTTAATTTCAGTATTTCCAAGAATCTCTAAAAACCGATCTAAATGGTATAATATATTTAAGCTTCGGATCAATGCTGATGACAGAATCTTTTCCAGTGGACAAAATTCGCGGTTTATTCGAAGCGTTCAGAAAAATTCCGTACAAAATCTTATGGAAAGCTAATAAAGAAAGATTTCCAGAAAATTTAGATTTTCCATCAAATATTCAATTCGAACCGTGGATGCCACAATTAGGAATACTTTGTAACATAACCTTCCCACTCGATTTACTATAATTCTTACGTAATACCTTACACTACAGGTCATCCCAACGTCAAAGTCTTTGTAAGTCATGGGGGCATGATGGGTACACTAGAAGCTCTTCACTGTGGAGTTCCTGTTCTTGGTATACCTGTGTTCGCTGATCAAATGCTAAATATACAAACTAATGCTGCGAAGGGACTAGCCACTTACGTTTCTTATAGCAACATTACTGAAGAATCAATTTCTGAGGCACTGAACTCACTTTTGGAAGATTGCAGGTACAAAAATATTGAATATTGAAAATTACAAGATACGAAAATGTCTATATTTTAAATTTTGGAAATTGATTGAATGATTAGCTTACTAAATCGAAACGCTCGCTGTTTCCATATATTTAAACCAGAAATACTGAACTTGTAGGTATTTTATTAGCTTATAATATAAATAATATCCTTCTAAACAAACAAAAAACATCTCAACAAAAGTAAGGTTTGATTAAAAATTGTTTATCGTTGGCGTTTGTATATTGCACAACATTAGCAAAGCCTGAAGATTTAACATTCAAACGTTTACGCTTACAATACTTTCATTTGCAATTTGCTTCATTATAATACCTAACATGTGCTCCGTGAAGGATATACCTGATTTAAAACTAATGTGCTGCATCTGAAAAGGAATATCCTAGACCTTATCTGGCAATTTATTTTAGAAGACTCAAGATTGATTATATCCAGCAGCAAAGGCAAAAATTCATCTTATAACTTTTTTTTAACTCTCCTAAAAATGTGCTCCTGATGCGTTTCTGATCTGCTTCACTAGGAAGCGTTTGCCAGTCCAAATAACTGTTTCAAATAAGGCCTCATAAAATAGACCGTTGGTAAAATATCCTCCTCTTCCGCCCTCTCAAAGAGCCTTATCGAAATAACTCCCACAAAACTGCTTTGACATAGCAAATTTAGCTTAAACTAAATTCAAATTTGTTGCTTTATTGACAATTGTTGCCTTCTACAGTATTTCCATAGTATCTCCACAACATATTAAAAAAAAATTTTTTTGCTCTTCAAATAAACAAAAAAAACTTCTCTGTGTTAAGTAAAGCCTTGTGAATCAACAAAACTAAACGAAATAAAAAATAACAGTAGCTGTTCTATACCATATCAATCAAAATTAGGGCAAATAAAAAATATGACTATCTTTTGGCGGGCTATGTTGATGTGGTTGTTTCGCAGATGCAGTTGTTAACAACATTCTCTTGTCGCGAGTATATCTGATAAGTAGCTACTATAGCATCTACTTTGGTTATTGTTAGCTCTATGAATATAACTGTTATCTAACTATTGATGTCCAGGCTTATTTTTTGTATTATTTTCACGATTAGAGATGTTAGCCAACTCCTCGCTATACCATTATTGATTTCTTGGTAACAAGTGCCTCTGAACACTTATTTGAGTACAAATTGAATGTCGCCTATACTTCGAGGTTCTTAGGTACGGTCCTCAAAGCATCAACCAATATTGCCGGTGTTCAAGAAATTAGATTGCCACTATGGTTCATTTCATGACCATCAGCATATTCTATCAATACATATTATGCATTTTCTTTAATTTTCTTTTGTGTATGCAGCAAAAACTTCCACTAATCCAAAGCAATACATGGAGATTACATTAGTGAAGCGTTCATAATAAATACTACTTAGAATCCAAAAATGACGAAAAACGACTGAGGCTCCTCAGATAAAGTTTATATGGTATAATCTAATGATCATACTAATACGATACAGTTAAAAGTTTTTCTATCTGAGTCTTGACATTTTACTTTCTTAAACGTTTTCTTTCTGCTGAAATGTAATTCAGAAAAAAACAGATGCATCAAAGGAATCCTAAGGAGCATCTTATCCCAAGGAATTTCAAAATATCATATCTTTTTTTTTTTCAAGAGGTTGGTAAATCTTTAAGAACTTCCATAGTACTTCACAGAAAAATGTGACAGGAAACCTTGATTCTACAAAACAAACAAAGTAGGTGCTTTTTAATCAATTTTGAAAAAAAGATCAAATAAAAAATCACTTATTTATTATATTATATATCAGCTCTCGTTACACTAGAATTCCACGACTTTGGGGCTCACTCTGAAATATATGGGAGGACTAAAAGAACTGCTTATAGAAAATATAGTCAAACTGAACTGGAGTCCTGGTCAATGTAGTTGAAAAGCAACCCAAAAAGCCAACAGACTAGCAATAAATATGTTAACTACAGCTATCTTTCGTCGTAACTATTGGAAAAGTAAGACTAAGTTTTCGTTCGGAGACCATATATATAGTTACAGGACCAATCATCTACTTACCTCCAGCAGGAAGAATCTGAGGCAGATCACGGGGTAGAGGCTGCTCATTGCCACCTCAGAAAGCACTTTTGTTCATGCATAGGACGTATTTCTGGTCTGACTTACGGAACTCAGGAGCATCAAAAATCACTGCCCCATGCATTGTGTCATTGTGAAACAATCAGCGCCTCTTGAAGTAATAATAATATTCCTTGATATTGATCCGGCCATGCCTATAATATCAGTATCAGTTCGTAAGCTAATAAAATAAAAAGCCAGTATCGATTTTATTATTATTGTTATTAAAGAAAAACAAATGGAATTCTGAGATAAATTGAGTTGATTTTAAGACCTAATCGTATTAACAGTAGTCAGGTTCATTCTTAACATTCAATTATAGACGCTCTAGCGCTCTGTTTTATAAACAGTCAAATGTACAAATTCCCCTCAATATACTAATAAATATCGCAGGCCTATAAAACTACATGCACGTTATCAATAATTTGTTGTATTTCTCTTACAATCTCTTTCACATTCATCGAAACCAAATTAAATAAAAGATGCATAACATTTGTATATGGTATTGAATAGCAGATATCTATTGAAGCAAATCGCATTGGTGTCCATTTTTGTCAACTTCATATATGTATGTTAGACGTATAGGCTTTGCTAAAGCACAGCTACTGCAACGATACTACCCTTAAATACAATTTATTTAGCGTTATTGATTAGACCAGTGCTCAATGTATTGATACAGTTTAATATATATGTGCACACATTACTTTCCAGGTATCAACAAAATGCAAAAACAGCTTCCAAGTTATTTAAAGATCGTCCAAATTCTCCTCTGGATACTGCAATCTATTGGATAGAATATGTTGCTAGACATAAAGGTGCCCGTCACCTCAGAAATGTTGGTGCTGACTTACCATGGTACGAATATTTCCTTGTCGATGTTATACTCATTTATTCTACAATTACCGCAGTATTAACTTTTGTTATGTATTTTATTGTTGTTTATCTGTATCGATCGCTAATGGGGCAAAAGCCAGAGAAAATGAAACGTAGTTAACGAAGACTATTGTCCAATCATAGTAAATATAACGAACTTCGTTCAACTGAGTTTAAACAGCATATTTTACATTAAACAATTCAATGTATTATTGGAAATAGCTGAAACAGATTGCTATCCGATACAATGATAAAATTCAAATTGATAATGCGAAAAGAAAAGAGTCTAAGCTAGTATAAATTCAACCAGCTAAGTGGGTGCGTCGAATAAAATTATTTATTTGTCGGGGTAAACTTTTTTTGCGATTTATACCGTTTTCGCTAGTTTATAGCAAGTTATTGTTCTACTTTGTAGTTTTTTTTTACTAATAGACTTTTATGATAATGGCCATCGTTATACGAACCAGGAATAAGATATGATGGTGCTTATTATGAACGTTTTCCTCAGCGATATCGGCCGAATTCGAACAATTTTATGCAGCGTGTTCGAGACACTGGATATCAGTTCGGACGAGATGGAGGTTACTACATATTGAACGCCGAAGAAGAAGTGCTGGCTTTGATCGAAGAATCTCCTGATACAAGTACTCGTCAAATTGCGCGTCCAGGTTTATCACAACCGATTGTATGGAAAATTTTAAACGAATACCAATACCATACCACGTGCAAAGAGTACAAGCATTAACAGCAGCTGATTATCCACTACGGCTTAGGTTTTGTCAATCACTTTTGAATATGCAACATGACAATTTAGCCGATATTTTATTTACCGACGAAGCCGGTTTTACGCGAAATGGATGTTCAATATGCACAATACACATCATGTGGAAAATCCGCATGCAATACACAGGCACTACAACCAGCAGCAATTTCGGTAAATGTATGGGCCGGAATTATTGGCGATGAAATCCTAGGACCCTTTGTACTGCCGCAGCGTTTAAATTCAAGCGTACCTGCATTGCCGCAGCTTCTCGAAAATGTGCCTTTAGATGTAAGCGTATGTTTACATCAAATTTCTTGAACAATAATTCCCGCCGTGGAAATGGCCGGCCCGCTCTTGACCTAATCCGCTGGATTTCTTTCTGTGGGGACATTTAAAAAATTTGGTTTACGCAACCCCAGTCAACGACGTAAATGAGTTGATAAATTGAGCGCACAAGCAATCAGAGACAGCATCAACATGGAACGCATTCGTGAAGCATTGACACGACGATTAAACCTTTGTATTGAAGAGGGAGGTGGCAACTTCGAGCATTTACTGTAATAACTCCACTCTTCAGCGGTTTCCGAAATGTGGATCTGTCGTGGCAATGTGAAAAAAGACGTATAATAGCGTATTTATTTTAACAGTATCTATCCGTTATTTTCTTTTCATTATCGTTGAAGGACATCCATTTATCATTGTATCGGGTAGCGCACGTACAAGCGCATTTGTTGACTAACAAAAGTCAATAACCTCGTGTGCATTCCATATAATACAGTGCCATTCAAAACGGTTATACACACTCTAAACAAAAAAATTTTTTGCACAATTTCTATACAAAAAGTACCCAATTTTGATAACAATGGGCTACTCAGACTTCATTGCTCCTTAATAAGTTCGTTATCACCCTGTATTTTCGTTCAACACAACGGAATTTTAGAACAATTCAATATTTAATAAAACAGATTGTAATTTATAGAATTAATATTTAACTACAAAGGAAGAGCTATTATGTGCGTTTGGATACGATATATACTACTTTGTAATTTATTTTGAAACCCTAGAAATTTCCCACACATCATTTTCAACAATACAGCTCCTGAGGACTGCCATTACTACTTTCAAAATGTCCTTTTCCCTATTCCATCCTGTATATAATTGTATCATGAGAGTTTACATCAAACCAATAAATCCCGCCGAAAAGTGATCTAACAACGAATGCCATAAGCAAATCTCAGACATTACCAGTTTTTATGTCAAAGAATTTTTCACCCATATAACGCATTTAAATTACAAAACGTTTTTCGATTCAGAGAGGACATTTGCTCTCTGAGAAGCATCTTTGCTGAACAGACAACAGCAATTTTAAAAATCTTACTACCTGTAACCACTAATACTTTGATATGTACAGATTAGTAAGGTTTGAAAGTAGTTGTCCAAACCTTTAACTAAAAAGAGGTGTATAGTAAGGGGTAAGTAGACTTTGTACACATTTTGGGCTAACAAATATAGCTTTCAGTAGAGGGTCTGCCGCTGAAATATTATTTAAAGTGATGATGTTTCTCGAAAAGTTACACAGACATAATCTACATGGTCACTCCAAGGCATGCCATTCCAAGGCAGGATGCACACCAAGCAAGTTAACTACACCTAGCTACATTTACATGATTGCTAAAATGGAATCTTCAAGCGTAAAATATTATGTACAGTTTTTTCGCAGTTATTAATAAGTTTACATCTACATATGACAGCAGTCCCTACATCTATTAAAACTTATTTATTCCCTATATTTAAATTGATTGAAAGCCTTCTATGCGACAGTAATGGACTTATGATCTATATACATAAAAACTATTGTATCGGTAATGTAGTGCGGTAGACCAGTTAGTTAAATCAAAAGCATTAGTTGTCCTAACACGCTTCCGGGAAGAATACAGGTATTCATCCCAAAAATCCTGAGATGTAGCATATTCTAACGATTATTGACAGAAATCGTTGGTAGAAGACATGTTCTCCACATCTTAACTTTTTCGAATTAAAATCATGAATCTATTGAGTCAAACACCTTTGAGAAATTAAATAAAATTAAAGCTACATACTGTTTTAAGTCCATCATGTTATACAGTTATGAATACAGTTGTGTTCATTCCGGTTTAATTAAAGAGCATGGCCTAAAACCATGTTGACTAGTTAAAATCGTTTTTGTTTAAGAAACTTATACATTCTAATTGCAACAATCTTGCATAGAATAGTTTTCAAAAATGTAAGTTAGTAATGCAATTGGTCCGTAATTCTGAATATGTGATTGGTTAATAAAAATTTAGTAGTACATCCACCGATCTGATTAATGCCAGTAAATTTATAATTTGCTAAATTGAAGGTAATGTCACTCTTCCTATGATATCGGTGCACATAATACAGATACATTCATATTGGGATAAAGCGTACAAAGAGATATAATCAAATAAACAGTCTAGGTTAAGAAGCCGCTGCAAGACAAAACAATGTATACCACAAGACCAAAAAATTATTAATTTCATTCGAATACACAAAAATGATCCGAAAGAGTCGAATAATAATAATGAAATGGATAGTTAGAGATAATATAATCAATGAAAATCATAGTGAAATGATTTGTTATTACTGGACTCCACGTAGCATCCCACACAGAAGACACCAACCAACCGATATCACAATCGAGAGTAATCCATTACCAACGCGCACTTAGTTCTACTAACCCGCAAATTAAAAAAGAATAACTAAACATCTAGAGCACAAAATTAAACAGTTTTTGAGGTTATTAAATACTGATGCAATCATTTTATAAATTGGTATACACATACAAGACTTGTTACGTGTCGGTCGATGTTAATGAAACTTGAACATATCTTACCTTATTTCAAATATCTTTACCAACACAGATACTTATTTTTCTTCCTCTGATAATACCAAACAAAAATATTGATTGTAATACTGTTTGAAGGTTTCTGATAATTAAATAAACTATTATATTTAGCTTCTTAGAATAAAGCTAAACCTTATCTATAAAGCTTCACACCACAACAATATGTATTTGCGTAATGTTGTAAAAATAACAAGAAATACATGAAAATATTTACTGTCAACATAGGAAATACCACACTGAAACTATGCGGTCATAGATCGTTTATCGATAATAGATAAATATATGTTAACCACAATTATATATTGAAAATTACATGGTTTCTTACTTAGCTCATAATTATAAATACTATTGCTTTATGAATTATAAACATTTTCAAGAACATACACGAATTGTGGAAATATTTTTAAAATAATAGACACATATATACTTATATGTAACAGTATTTACAGAAACATAAAAATATCACCATGAAGCTTTTGTGTGCTATTATCTTACTAATTGTTGTAATTGAGAGAACTCATAGTGCCAATATTTTAGCTATTTCGGCATTTGCAGGAAGAAGCCACTACAATATGATTGAAAGGTTATTAAAGGCACTAGCGGTTCGTGGACATGAAGTTGATACCGTTAGTCATTTTCCAACAAAACATCCCATCCCAAGGTATGGTCTTAGATTTTTTTAATCTGTAGTGGGTACTAGTTGCAGCGATATTTTAAACTCTGCTGCAACTCTTGCAATATAGTTTGTATGTGTATAAATGCGTTTAATAGCCTTGTTATAGCCCTGTGATAGATCAAACGCAATTCTCCGAGAACGCAGTAATTGCTGTTATCTACTTTTAATGTTATTACTACTATTTGTCATATGTGTGTATAATCCAGATATCGCAGTATGTGAATGTATACAAGACGACCCAGAATATGTGGGTAATCTTCCGGGTTTATTAGAATATATTAACATAATAGAGAAAGTTCCTATTTTCTTCCTACAAGTACTCGTTACGGAGATGAGGGCGCCAAAATGACGACACTGGACTTTTTTCAGGTTAAATATTTTAAAATTTTTTAAATACCTTCTGTAGGTTCAATTCTCTAAAAAATCTTTTAAAATACTTGACGTGTACCGCTATTTTTCGAAATTTTGAAAGTTGTTCGAGGTTGTTCCAGGTTTCTTCCAGAGTTTCGCTAGAGAAATTTTGTTTGCTCAATTATTTTACGAGCTATATGTGATAGAAGACTAAAATTTTGAAACAAACTTTATAATAATCTTGTAATGATATGGATCTTTCGAACAATATGGAACAGACCTAGAACAACTAAACTAAAAACAACTTCCAAATTTTGAGTTTTGGAAATGTGGAAGCCAACTCCATATATGCGGAATTTAGCTCTTCTCAAACACTTCACGGAATACACATAACATATGGGTGAATAATGAAGAATATAGAAGAACTTGGATTTTTTTTCAAAATGTCGACATTTTGTTTTCTCAGTTATTTTATGGGCTACGCACGGTGGAAGGCTACAATTTCCACACAATGTTTAGAACAACTAGAAGAGTTTGAAACGATTTTCAAAACTTCAAATTTCTACCGCAATATTATTGGCATTAGTTGGTATATTTTAAGCACATTTATCTTGTTTAGTTCGTCAGAAGAGGACTAGCTTTAATACAATAATACTCATTTTTTACACTCCATATGAAACAGCTCAAACTATAGACTAAAAAAAGTTCAATACCAAGAAATCTTTTTAATCCCAGATATCGTTCCACCTATAGGTCCATAAAACAGGAAGTAGAAATATATTTAGAATTAAAAATATAAGTACAACATACAGTTCATAATATTTATACAGGAATATCGATAAAATGTAGAGAAAAACTTTTTTGTTTAAAGATGGTTTTATGCAGTGCTTCAAAAATTCCACCCAGATTTTAAAACGGCACAAAAACAATGTAAATTTTATAGGTTCAGTTCTGTGCATGGATAGATTTTCAAAAAACGGCATCTTAAATTTTTAGAATTTACATTTACCAGTCGATAAAAGTTGCTGTGCTACAATTGTGCTTCAGCATTTATTTGACCTTACACTTAAATTAAAACTTCGGAGATTACTAGACAGGAAGAGAAGAACCAGTCGCTTGAGTTCTTGCATTATTCAACTAGAAGCCTCTAGAATACTCTCTGTGAGAACATTTAAAAGCATTAGTGTCTATTCCAATCAAATTAACTATAGAGAAAACTTGTGCGAAAGGATTGCTTGTCATTGTCGTGATATAAGGAATAATGTTGCAGAATTCTGGAGGATCCAATAATCGTCACTACCGCATGCCCAATGTATCGTGACACGACGGTTGAAAACCGCTGATGTAGATTACTAACAAGGTAGTTATTCAAAAACATTTAAATAGACATTTCTGGCGATATTTCTAGCTAATGGTATTAACTTATACAGCGTTATATTTAAATATTTTAATCTCGCGTTTCTTGGACGTAAACAAATAATTTTTTCTATTAAGTTAAAAATGCGATAATTGATTATGTAAGTGAAATATTCACCAATTTGGTAATCAAATACGCAATTTTATTTCCTTGCACAAGATAATACAAATTTAATAATCAGTTTTAAAAATCAAACAGAAAATTTATTCTTTATGATTCTTTTACTGTTAAAAACATTAATAAATAACAACAATTTAACAACAGCTATACATAATAACTAATAAAATTTTAGATTATGTAAAACAGAAATAAACTTCTCATAAAAACATCAATACATACTAAATTAGCAAAAACGCAATTCACATTAGTCATGGTAATAATAAACACATAATGAAATACTAGAAAATAAGTTTGTATAACACCCATATTACATTAGTGTAAAGTGTAGAGTATATTTTAGATTCTTTTATACATTAGAAATGATCGTGCGCAGCAACAGCTACTCTACTATTTACTTCAACCCAGTGCGGTCATTTTTTCTTACTGTGTATATATACACTAAGTCCAAAATCCCCTAAATTTAAACAATCTGGCAGATGTGATTTGTAATGTCTAATGCGATGTTTTGTTATATTTTACTTTTATAAATTTTCTTTAATCTTAAAATTGTTGATTGTTGCTTCCTGGGTAAGTCATAAAGTAATTTTTATTCCCTCTCTCTCTAATACTTTTTAATGTTTTATACAAGTTCATAGATGGTGACGTGTGACTGATAAAACGTCAAGTATCAACATTAATTACCAAATTAACCGAAATCTAAAGTTTCATTAAGATTAAATTGAGAAGAGAAATTTCTTGTGCAATACTTTTAGAGCGGATTAACTCAACAACAATGTGTTGCTAAGTCGGTTTCTGATTTCGAAGATTAAGCACCACATAAATTGACAAATTCACTTTTATACTGTGAATTTCAACGTGGTTGCACCAATCACGGCACAATCTCAGGACAGGTCTGCCAAGAACAGCAGTCACCCAGAAAAACGTCGATGCTGTTTTTCATCTGATTAAGGAAAATAGGCATGTGATATATCATGAGATTCAGGCATCCATAGCTATTGATGAACTGGGTGTGAGAAAGTTAATTTCCCATTGGATTCCTCAATTTTTAACCTAAGAGCAAAAGTCGGCTCGGGTTAATTGGTGCCGAAAAAACTTTGAGCCAATTCAATATTAAACACAAAAAGTTTATAGCATCATGAGCGGCGATGAATCATGGATTGATATCTATGAACCCGAAAATAAATCATAATTCTCTATTTGGAAATTTCAAGATCAAGAGAATGTCAAAAACAGGTCATGTAGCTACAATTCCTTTGTAAGATCGAAGAACTGTTAGTGCAAATTAAAACACAACCGTTTGTTTTCTAAAAGTAATTGCCATACTCCTAGAAACTAGTCCACAATAGTCTTGTATCATGACAATACGAGTTTACATACAATTTTTACAGCATCAAATAATTAGATCATTCTCAGTGTAGCTCCAACCTAAATCCCAACAATTTTTTTACGTTAGCAAATATCCAGAATGAAATACGTTGTCGACAATTTCAGTTGCCAAAAGAAGCAGTAGATGCATTCAAATTGATTTTGACTGTCCCATCTGAAGATTGTAACGACTCCTTCAGCAATTATTGCTTTCCACAAATGTGTATGATTTTTTGAGAAGTATTTGAAAAGCAATAAAGGACTTTGAGTAGATCTGTTTGGTTTTATGGGTATATGCAACATTAAAAAGATATCCCTCGTACACTCATTTGTTTTTTTCTAATATTTTCAAAACTTATGGATGATTTCGGTTCCAATAAATCAACTCGATCAACTCTCTGTGGTGAATGTTTTTCATAACAACATCATCTTACGTTCATCATCATTAAAGTTTTCTTTTATCTCCTCAATATAATTTAGATTAATAATATTAAACAATTAATATCTACACGTTGTAAGAAAACAATGATATAATTAAAATGTATCACACAAGACAAATTCTCTATGTAATGTTATCGAATTATTTGGTGAAACTTACAGTACATGTGCATATCAGTGCATTGATAATATTTACAGGATATAGATACAAACAGATCCATACAGATACAAACATAATAACTCCCAAGCAATATTTTTCTTCTTGTACACCTTATTAATTTTAATTTAATGTTAAACATTCGATTTGCAGATATAACGATGTAAGCATTCGAGGACTTCTACCAATACTGCAAAACAATTTGACACTAGACGCGGTAAAAGAAATGAGTTTACTTGAATGCATGCATTTAATAGCGAGAGCAGCAGGTACAGAACCGTGTGAGGCAATTCTAAATAGCGAAATAGCACATCATTTAAAAAATACTACTAAAAAGTATGATCTACTGATAACGCATTATTTTGGTTCGAATTGTATGCTGGGATTCGCTCATTTATTTTCCATTCCTACGGTAGCTGTAATTACAAGTCCCAGCTTACCGTGGATATCATCTGCGATAGGTTTACCCGATAACCCATCATATATACCTAATATTTTCACATCTTTCCTGCCAAAAATGAGTTTTACTGAGCGAATTTGGAATACAATAGCGTATGTCCTCACAAAAATTAGGTAACCAAACATTCTAGAAGTGTAATAATAATGCTATAATGTGTAATAAATTTTAGCTTCGAAATATTTTCTAATACAAAATCTAATATCATCGCAAAACGATTTTTTGGCTCTGAACTGCCTGATTTAAATGATTTAGCGAGAAATATAAGTTTAGTACTGGTTAATAGTCATTTTTCCATAAATCAAGCTAGGCCTGCTGTACCAAATTTTGTAGAAGTGTCTGGTTTACATATAAACGAAAACTCAACTCTTACCAAGGTAATAACTGTTTAATTCATGCTTAAATACTAATAACTTTTATTCATTTAAAGCATTTTGAAAAATCACTGGATACTAACGAGGAAGGAATAATATATCTCTCTTTTGGCTCCATGGTAATGACCGAATCTTTTAATAAAGAAGTGCTAAGAGCGTTTTTCAATACCTTCAAAAACCTACCTTACAAAATTTTGTGGAAAGCATCTCCAGAAAAATTCCCCAGAGATTTGCAACCACCTAGTAATATACAATTTGAGTCATGGATGCCTCAAATGGAAATTATGTGTAAGAATAAAACAACTAATTCTATCAAATCTGATAATCAACTTTAAAATTTTCATTGTCCATAATAATTATATTGTTAGGTCATCCTAACGTAAAACTATTCATAAGTCATGGTGGTATGCTGGGCACATCCGAAGCAATTTACTGTGGCGTTCCAATATTAGGAATACCAATTTTTGGAGATCAGGTGTTTAATATGCGACGTTATGCTGAAAAAGAGATTGCAATTGAAATGCCTTACAAACAAATAAACGAAGAGACACTCACAGCCGCCGTCAAATCGTTATTATTCAATCCAAAGTAAGTATTTCATTTAGTTATTAAGATATGTTAACTGGCAACCATTTAAATGAAATAGATATAAGCATAACATGGAGAAGATGTCCAAACTATTCAAAGATAGGCCTACGTCTGCTCTTGAAACAGCCATTTATTGGGTCGAATATGTTATCAGGCATCGAGGTGCACCACATCTGAGAAGTATCGCCGTAGATTTACCATGGTATCAATATTATTTAGTTGATGTTATTGCTGCATTTATTTCAGCTATAATGTTTGCATCTTTTATATTGTATAAATTATTTGGATGGATACTACTGAAACTTTATATTACGTGTTTATACGTTAAAAAATCAAAAGAGGAATGATGTTTATGTAGTATAGCTAAGCATTAATATTAGTTTTGAATAAGTTCACAATCGTTAGTACACGGTCCATGTCGACAGTATTGGTTAAGGACTACCAATTAGGATTTTACTAAAACTTGGCTCAAATGTGTTCACCAATTGAAACACGAAGGTTAGCCATATTTCAGTACAGATCAACTGTGTAAATATTGCATGTAAGTACCTAAATGTGACACCTAGCTCTTGCTGCTTATCCTTCCTAACAGTTTCTATTTTAATCTAGTATATGCTGATACAATTTGAACAAAGATCATGGTTTCTACGTAATATACTATTGTAGTTATAGTAACTATTTTTTAGTTTTTGAGCTTTGCATTAATAATCACTTAGGCAAACAAGAAAGGAGGCTGCAATTTTGTACACATTCTAAACATATAGATGGACACATTTAGTCCAAGTTCCAACCAAATTTCGTTCAACTGTTATCATTCCGCAAAAATATTTAATTTGTATTAACCCCAATTGTCATATACATAATTATTAAGAACTATAACTTCTGATAAGCTATTCATTGTGAAAGTTCCAGATAAAAACAAAAAGTACCATTGTTTTATATAAGAGAATCATGCAGATAATAAGTTAAAGTTAGTTTTCAACAAGTTTTTTTTATATATTATGTTTGTGTGTGTTAGTTGACTGGTGTGACAATATTCCAAATAAAAAAAGTATCAAATCGTCAATAAAGTATTAGTTGTGTATATGTGTGTATACGTTAATGTTTAATACCACAAAACCAAAATAAAAATCGAAATAATGCTAAGAACTTATGCTAAAAATGTGTTTTGTAATTGACAACATCTAACAGCGTTCTAACTATTGACTGTATTTGCTGGACTATTCTGTATTTCCCAGTTCCTAACATTATAAAAAAGGAGCAGCTCCATAGGCATACAATATTGGAGTTCAAAATGCTTGAACTTGTTCATTCTTTCTTTTTCCCAGACAATGTGACTAGATAAAACGTATCAAATACACCAGTTATTCGTATTCTTAGAATAAAAAGTAAAATATCCAAGAAGTATTACAAATACTTAATAATCGTATTCTCATACATTGACTTGCGAAGAGTATACTTTCAACAGGATGGATGCTCTGCCCATAATACTTTAGTTGTAAGCGACTATTTAGATGAATTCCTTGCTTCATAAAGCAAAGCAAAAGTTATTGACTTTGTTTAGAATCCTTTTCTTCAAACTAGTTTTACTTACTGGTTTCAAACTAGTCAGTTATTTGTCGTCACAGTTTCCAAATAAAAAAAACTAGGCAGGCAGACAAAATAAAATTATTAAATAAAAGGATTCCGGCACCTCCACCAGTAATACATTAACTAACAATAAGTGAAATATTGAAATAATACAATTTATTATTTAAAGAAAAAGGAAAAGGATTGACATCAATATTTCTTTTCATAATTTCCCTTCAATAACAACAACAATGTACATAAAAAGATTACACTCTTCACTTCAACACTTTACCTTTGTATTACAAGATTTCCCACAAAGTGTTGCAGAAACTATGTTAAAGTGACTAATATATGTATTATAACAAATAGCTATAAAATAGTAAAATAATCTAAGCGTGTATAATTACTTCACTAAATGTGAAACGCAAAACACAAAACTCTAATTTGCACGAAAGTACAAATCCTGTGCATTCGGGTCATCCGCACGTGTCCAACTTCCTACCGGCAAATCAGAGCCGATAGTACGCATCCTGCTTCCAAAACAATGGCTGTTCGCAGACGTAATGTCAGTAACATGCACACCACCTGGTGTTATCCCGGCAAACTAAATATCGACCACACGATATCCGTATGTCTTTATTTGAGTCGTCCACAGCGTGTGGCACAAAGAAAGAAGGATGGATGAAGTTTTGATAGCGCGTTTATATAAGATAAGCTGAACGGTAAACTGTTAGAAAAGAGAATAGGGCGTGCCTTCGTTGCATCGCTCAGACGGCGTATCTACCAATATATTGTTTGATTACGTTTTATTTTGACGTGTACGTCATAAACACACTAGTGTCCGGGGAATAACTCAATTCACGAATATTAGATTCTTTGTTGCGTGATTAATTCATTTTATGATGGTTCTAATAATTGGTACCAGGAACACGCGATAGCTAAACATTACAGCATTTTATGCACTTTCATATTCACAATCCCGACTGTAGATGCTGATCTTTACAATGAAACATAGTATTATAAACTGAAGTATTGCCATTGTAACTACAAATACAAGTACCGTCTAGTTTTTGCATTGCTATTAGCTGTAAAATATAAGTCAAACACCACCCTTTTATTTTAAAATTTATTTTTTCTCTCTTGAATTTTATTCCTGTTTGCTCAGCTATATATAATCGCAGGAATCTAGAAATATTGAACGTTGTAAAGGCTCACTACTGAGCACAAAGATGATAACTGTTCTCCCTATCAGAAGCTCCCAAACAGCGCCAAAGGTGTGAGGCCTATATTGCTCAGTATAGGTACCAACACCAACCAAGTAACTTCTGTCTTTACCTAAAAATACAACAAATGATCTACAAAACAATAGTTTTGAAATAGCTGCTATCAAATTAGGACGGTGAGAAAATGAAACCGTTTAGGGATCCGATTATTTGTTGCTCACCAATAATTATTAAAATATACACACACAATAAGCATTCAGTGGTCCATAAGTGTCTACTTATGCCGAGTGTCTCAGATTGAATGTTATAAGCGATACCTTCCTTATTTGTAGATATAAAAAATCAAGTAAGCAACAAACTTACCTCTAATAAGTCATCCCTAAGCTCATTTTTTTCAAACAACATCGCTTCTAGTGTTTTGTTTATAATTGCAGTAACGATTTAACAAATATTTAATGCAAGAATATAAAATAGTATAGTCGTATTTAATAAACATTAGATTAGATTAGATTAGAAGTGGGTTGTGTAGGCAATGCTGCCTCTCTTCACTACAACCTGTAAGATCCATTGTGAGTACACTTAATCTTTTAGTTCCAATTGATCTCCAGACTTATGAAGAAGTTTAGGATTTTTGTGAGGGCTATAGTTCTAATACTAGTCAGTTCTACGTGCGCCTGTTCGAGGTAGTGGAGTCTCTGCCAGACCACCGCCTCGGAGTTGCACATGTGTTCCATCGTCTCGCTGTGTTTCGAACAGAATCGGCATTTATCACAGTTCACCTTACCCATCCTCAAAGTAGTACCTAAGAGAGCCGTGGCCAGTGAGGAAAGCCATGATGGTGCTTAAGTCTCTTCCGTTGAGCTCCAGCAGAGATTTAGCCCTAATGGCTGAAAAAGTAATAAACTTTTTTGATTGTCTTAGTTTTGGGGTGCTAGTCCAGTACAAGATTTTTTGTTCACTTTCACACTTTTGGAGATGAGCTCTAAATTTATAACATTATAAATAACAATTTAAATCAATAATTATCAACAATTCTCTGAATTACAATTATTATTGTTTCTCTGATCATGTTAATTGTAACAAGATTACATGCGTCCTGGATTTTACATTGTATATCATATGTGTCAATAGATAGCGTAGAATATGTGTATTTCTTATGAATATCCCCGCAATAAGCTCATTCGATTTAATAAGGATACCCGTAATTTAACCATTCTGCAACCAACCTTCAGTTATGTTATGAGGGAAATACCGGCCTGTTTCCACCATAAATATGACCGTTTGGGTAACGGTATATCTACTATTAGTTCGGGAATTTCATTTTGTAAAAATAAAAAAAGAAATCGTGTTACTTTGTCAATATAAAAATAAACGTGATTAGAATATTATGCGTGCAAGAGAATTTCATGTGAAATGGTACCACCCCTTAAAAAATCATTCTTAATGAAGTTCTACTGCGTAACGAGAATTTTTATGACACTTCAAAAATTACCGAGATGTCGACACATTCATTTGCAGAAAAATTAAAAAAGGCTATTTACACAAATATTTAAATGTAAACTTTTATTGAATGTAAATAGGTATAGTCTGTAAACTTTAACAATGGACCTATATAACTGACAATTATAACGTCGTCATAAAATTCGAAAACACCATACTATTGTTATTTTGTAGAGTAATAAGTTTTGGAAAAATTATTTTTGGATCATTTGCAAGCCATAGAATTTTATAAATTATTAATGTATTTAAATACTTCCTTTCATTATTTTTAACGACAATTTGCTCGATTTTCTATGTCTAAAAATAAAGAAGATATCACTTGTAACGTTATAAGTCTATATTTATATCTACATTAGTATGGTATCTACTAAATTTATATGAACACAATGTAAACTAGAAATATATATGTATTTCGTTGCATAAGAAATATGTTAGCTATACTTATGTTTTTATGAATATTTAAATACAACTAAGGCAGGGGTCACATAACAGATGTATTAAAAAATATAGAAATGCCTTCAACTGTTCCAACAATGTACATACCATGTATTATCTTACGTTAGATAAAATTACTCCTCTTTTTCGTCAAATTCTCCTTTCCTTGTCCGTAGTTTTATAGGAACCCGCGTCTCGTAGCTTCAACAAAAGAATTGCTGAAACGCCAATAAAGGTCGAAGCAGCGAGCACAGCAGAGAGTGTGTAGATGGAACAGTGAAACGCTTCAGTTGATCAAATTACCGGGTCAAATAAAATCACTGGCAAATTGAATCAAGTCTAAAGAGATTGTCACCCATTACTATCACATTCAATGCGAAACCTGCTGACTCCCTTAACTCATTATGGAATTTGCACATTCTCATGTAGATTCGTTTCCATTTGGAGATCTTTATGCGGGAGTTATTTGATTTATAGACGATATGGTAGAAGGAATGGTAAGTATACAGACAATATGTGACTATATCTTTCTATAAATTTTCTTCATTTTAAATTACCTAGATAATATATACGGATATATAAATATTGCTAGGAGGAAGTTATTTAGTGTAGAACATTATAAAACTTAAAATTCAATTGTAAAATATACGAAGAAGTGAAAATAGATTGCCCTTCAAACATAACACATTTATGTTTGTCATTATTAATTAAGTTACACGATCTCAAGGCACGTTCTATGCCAAACCATTAATTACTAGATATTTATACATCAAAACTAGCGTTCTACCAATACGAAATCAACAGCATTTTCATTATACTGTCCACTTCTAAAATATGATTAGTGGACTGGTACTTTAATTATGCCAGCAGTCGTTATTAATTTTGTTATTCCGTTTCTCCTCCTATACGTTTTGGCATTTTTGTACTGCAATGACAATTTTGAGTATTTTGATAAAGATACTCGTCATATTAATGTAACTGCCATTTTGGAACAATATCTGCAACTTCTGTTAATAATGCAATATAAAAGTAAAACATTAATCAATTTGTAACCCGGTCCTTTTCTCGATTATTTTCAAAATTTAACATTTTTTCATACCGATTATTTTTAAATGAATCCCCATTTTGATTTAAACTAAAAAGAATGTAGATATTATATTTTTTCTAATTTTTCTAAATCGAATGTCTCATACTTTGTTCTACAATTTCATTCGCGATTAAAATTTCCTTTTCAGAAATGTAAAAAAAAAATAATTTTAAATCTTAATTGTTCAAAGCATTCTGTTCATTGTTACCATTGATAAACACAGCGTGTATGAACTATTCTCTTATTGACGCTTGCGACGTCTTGTTCTTCTTTATAACGGCGAAATGGTTTTTATTCTAAGTCGTAGTATGTTAACATAACTGAAATTAGTTACATATACAAAGTTAGTGGATTGGCTTTTGGCTCTTATTCAAGTCATTAAAACATAAATGGTTCGATAACACAGAACAACAAATTTTCATTTTTTTATTTTTCTTTATGAATTATATACAAACTTATTTTGTTTTATATGCCTAATAATTATTATAAAAACAAATATGTTCTATCACGTCTGGTATTATAAACAAATGAAATTCATGTTGATCATACAATACTAACCCCAACTAAGGTATATGCTATTCTGGGACGTATTTAGAAACCCTTTCCTTTCACTTTTCTTTTATATTGGGATGAAGAACATTCCGAAATTAAAGTCCAAGAGTAGTCAGCAAGCATCTCGTTATTCCACTTGCCCTGATAGCGTTTTTCAATAGTGGAAATATCCTGATGAAAATTTCCCCCATGCTCGTCACTGACATCGCCAAGATTCGGGGGAAAGAAGTTTAGGTGCGAATGCAAGAAATGTATTTTAAGACTCATATTACAGCCTAATGCATGGTAACTTCTAAGAAGTTCACTAACAATTTCCTCGTAATCTTCAGATTTTTTATTTCCTAAGAAATTCTTTGTCACACTTTTAAATGCATCCCAATCAGTCCGTTCTAAATCGCTCAAGGGTACGTCAAATTCTCGATCCTGTTGTAACAGATTAATCTGGGGTCCTATAAAAATCCCCTCTTTTAGTTTTGCCTCAGATATATTAGGAAATTTTTGTTTAAAGTATCGAAATCCTGGATCCTCTTTGTCCAATGCTTTAACGAAATTCTTCAACAGACCTAATTTTATGTGTAATGGTAGTTAAAGTATTTTATGAGGCTCCACCAACGAATTATGGACTACGTTCTTTTCTCCATGAGTATATTATATTCTGGTTGGCCATTGCTTAACAGTATAGTGCAAATTTCTCGTTCGACTATCCCATTCACAACAGAAAAAGCAATACTTTGTGAATCCAAGTTGTAGACCAACTAGAATTGCAACTACTTTGAGATCAGCACTGATGTACCATTTATAGGTTTTGTAATTGATTTTATCAAGGAGACGTGTCATATTTTATCATATGTTTCCTTCATGTGCACGGCATGACCAACAGGAATGGAGGGGTAGATGCTTTCAAACTCAATTTAGAAGCATCTATAAAAAGACGCCATTCTTCCGGTTGGTGTTTGTAACCTAATTCTCGCATTAAACCGTCAACATTTTTGCAAAATGAAAGACCTTCTTGAGTTGAAAAATACTGTGACAGTTCTTTCTGGCGATCTGGATATACAGAAACACGCGTACCCGGAGTTAACAGCTTCCATCCTTGCAGTCTTGATCCTAATATCTCTGCCTGAGTTTTTGATGAATTGAGATCTCGAACTACGTCATTTAATTCCAATTGATTTATTAAATGAGGCGTGTCCTCTTGAGATGGCAAATATTCTTCATCTGTGTCAGACAACTCTGAAATGTAATCTTCTATCCCGGTTTCAACATGTTCTTGGTTCGAAACATCCATAGGACTTGGTACTGTCAAAGCTTCCAAATGAGGAACTGGACGAGTGGCAGAAAGTAAATTAGGATAGGTAATTTTATCCTTATTTTTCTGGAAAACCCGAATGTCTTTGTACAGCAAAAGTAGCAGTCTGTCGAATGATCCTTTTGTTCTCGCCAAATCATAGGCCTACCAAATGTATGTATGTATGTATATCTATGTATATATGCTCTTACCTTTTGTCCAGCTCCTCAAAGTAACAGCACATCGTGCACAGACATTGTGAGGGGTCCACAACTTGTCTTGATTTGTAATTTTTAATTTAAAATAATGGTTATACGATTTTTCTATTAACGGTGTAATATTTCGTCTATTCTGTTGAACGGTGAATTCTCCATATACATAACAAAAACTGTTAGGATTGTTTACACACCTACGGGACATTGCGAATTCAAAAACCGTTTAACTAATGTTACTATCATACATTGAGTCAATTTCAGTCGAATAACGTGTCTGTAGGGTCTTATATACACTCATATATGCACATATCTATTAATTCCTTGATTTTATTGGTTCTAGTGAAAAAAAGGGAATGGTTTAACGACTATGACTTACAAATAAAGCCCAAACATGTTAAATCCTGTTCAGACATGCCCGTTAGCATGATAATAACTTGATAGTTTCTTTTAACTTACTCATAAAAAATAACTTTAGACATACAGTATATTTACATATATGTATAAAAAAAACATTTCTCAGAAACCTGACGTGATACCAATTTTTGAAAATATTTTCAGAATTACAATGAAAAAGTCCATAATGTACACGTATCAGAGTATAAGAAAAAAAACCCTGTTGACCAGTGTAATGTATTATATTATAATGTATTCTTCGTTTCTAGATACCAGAACACAAAGGAAAATTGAGGGCGCCAATCTTATGTAGATTTGTTTCTGTAAGACAATGATCGATCCTAATTCTCTCCGAAGTGACAATAAATTGGTTCGTCATCCAGAGCGACTTTATGTCCAACAGTGTTGAACTCACATGACTTTGAATCGAAAATAGATTCACTGCTTTAGCCCTTGCAGTGATTTGCCAGCTTGGTTTTTATTTAGAAAAGAATTGCTTTTTAATATGGTAAAAGTTCGTTAGGAATTTAGAAACCTGCATTTCCGCTGAAGAAAAATGAAAGATAATGCCAAACTTACTATTGGTTGTGAGTTTTGTAAAGACGGTTTAAACACTTACAATGTGTTTCTCATCAAGTGATTGTTAGGACTAAATAACTTCCTCCAATGTGTTTCTAATCAAATGATTGTTAGGACTCAAATCACATTTAATCTTTACTAACATGATTTGATGATATTTCCTGTGCGTGGTGACAACCTCTGTGCGCCAAAACAACCCTAGACAGTTGATTTCCCTGTTCAAATATCTCACTGGTTTGTCTACTTGCAAGCGACTTGTCGTAAAAATGCTTACCCTAGATTTATCACAAAAGCTGGCGAGGTCGTTACACCAATTCGATAGTTTCACTAATGCGACATTGATATCAGCGATGACAATATCTAAAAACGTATAGTACGACTTCATCTTAGACATTCAATAATTTTTACCGAAATGGATATCATTTCTATTGATTACACATTTCAAGAAATTCTTAATTTATTCATTATACCCGGCAAGTGCAAAGAAATTCTTGGCATGTTTAATAAGAAGTATGCACCTTTACCATAAATGTAAATTTTTAACATTAAAAGCAATTTATATCTGTTCGAAATAATAACCGTCAACATTAAAAATTCAGAGATCATGAGACCTACCCGGCCATTTCCAATATACGGTAACTAACTCCATTTAATTGGTACTAACACTCCTCCCATTTAAAGGTAAGTTGTCCAGAGAAGCGAAAGTTTCTGACTCAGGTATGAATTAGTTGTGAAATAGATATGGTTATAATGCTGATTAAAATACCTTTGTGAAGAAAGTTCGATTAGTCCTCGTAGATATCTTCAGAAAGTGCTGATCTTTTTCATAGCCAAACGGATAAAATATGGAGCATTGCATTTGTAAGCATAAGCTTTTCATACATTTTAACTTAAGCGAGAATAGTATTCATTTTTAAATATGTAACAAAAACTGCAGAACTATAACAGTTTCAACTTTCCATCACACGCTTTCGACATTATCTCCGGTGGCTGCTGATTAATTATCCACTGATTTTAATATCATCACTTGAGATAATTTTATTAATATTTCCATATTCCATATTTATTTTGACTATTTAATAATCACTGATGTTTTTTAGTTGATTTGTAAGTGTGGTACGTGAAATATAAATTTCAAACAGCCAATTTAAATAAATAAAATGATACTTCAAATTTACAAGAGTGATCAATTTATTCTTATTAAAGTTTACAAAAAAACTATCGTTGCTAAATCCTAATACATATACATACATATATAGTTCTACTTAGGCATAATTCCTGGTAGCTATACGGGACAATGTGCATTTATATCTGTTTACGTAACCCGTGAACTGCAGATTGTGAAATTTTCTGTTTTCCCCTGACGACACGTCGCGATGGCAAGTGAATATCGACACGGTACCGACCTCCCGTCGCGTCCCGTCACTAGCAATTATTGACTGGTGCCAGGAGCAGCTCCAGAATGTAAATTAGGGGAACTTCAGTCCGAATCAAAGCAACAAGCCGAGAATCCGCCACTTCTCGCTCCTTTGTTCATCTACTGTTCACTTTGATTTCAATTGACTTATTATTAAGTGGAATTGGGGTGATTTACTTTGCTAGCGCTATGGAGTTATTTAATTATCTTCTCATTGTGTTCTAATTTTTGTTTTAGTTTATCTAAAACGATTACTTGTCACTTTCGTTAATCAATCGAAGGGATAATATAAGTGAAAATTAATTTATGTAAATTTGAATTAATTTGGTAAACCGGTGAAAATTCTTTATAATAACCCACAGTTCGGCTTGAATCAAATTAATGTCGTCGTTACTTCCAATTTAAAAAATATTCAATTAACTGCATGTTTCTGCTTGCGTGTAAGCAATAAAAACAAAATGCGAAGTTGGTGAATTAAAAACTTCACAATATGTCGTTATAAAACTTTGTTCTATAATCAGAAAGATGCTTTATCAAAATTTTAAAGAACGTTGTATTATTTCTGATGCAACTACAGTAATGCTATCAACAACATAGAGATTTAATTTTTATAATGTGCGAGCGGAGTTTGCTCGTATAACTTTCTCAATTTTAAATATTTTGAAATTCAATTTTAGGGGATTAAGCAATGGAAACAAACACACTTTTGGATGTGTTTAACAACTCTCTATCGCGTCCAATTTTCCCGGAAATTACTTTATCGTCCTCCATATTTGGATTTGAGGAAAAATACTCGGAGTGTGTTGGTTGACTTTCACCAACTTTTGACGTCTTTTTACCGAAATTGAGATTTTAAAAGTGCTTTGTGGCACAGAAAGTCGTTGTATGGCATCTGTCATAGTTTTCCTGGAAAAAACTTACTTTTTAAAATTAGAAAGTGGCAGCTGATTCTATTTACCATGTTGCACATTTTTTTGCAAATTGTTTACATCCCATATGACAATTTCTGTTCAGAGATTTTCAACAGGTGACGCCACATAATAATACAGTAAACTGTTACCTTAAAAGAACTCATGGCGAACAAATAATAATCATTCTTTCGTTTATATTTTTTGCTTGAAGCTACCTTTAAAAGGAGTAATTTATAGAAATGTCATATCTACAATAAATCAGCTGCAAGTACTATATTTCCTTGTTTTTCCAAGTAAGTTTGAAACTTACTAACTTGAAATATATAGTTCCAATATAATTTATAAAATGGGAAATGAATCTTTGATGACCATGTACGCAAGAGACTGCAGAACATTTTAGAACATAACATTATAAAAACCTCAGCACCATATTCAACACTTACTTGTTGTGGTGCCTACGTGGTTTTGTTGTTACCACAACGCGATAGTATATGCGACAACTTGAAAAAAAAATTAAAAAAACGAATACCCAATAATATAATTTCTCATAACAGATTAAATCAAAAATAATTATCCAAAAACCAACACATTTATTTCTAAATTTAAAAGTAGAACCAGCATGTATACTACTACACTCCTACGTTTGATAAAATATACATACATATACATGAACTTTATTCAACATCCTCGGAATATATTTCGCCAAATATATTACAAAAGTTTACCGATAATACGGTTGGTACGCCCAAACGGCTATCAAATTGTGGTCGAAGGGTCAGCGTACAAGAAATTGCACTATACCTGATTAGTTCTCACTTGCGCTGGTGTGATACATTGCTCCGTTATCGCCTCTGAGCGTAAACTGCTCATTTCTATGTGCATTTTGATGTGCCCCTATTTAATTTAGCTTTAGCTGACACTACTATGAAATACGTGCGTATAAATCTCCATAAAGGATAAGCATAGCTCGCTCCATTTAAATCGGTTACAATGGAACCAAATGGAGATATTTAACTACTACATGTATGTATGTATGTATATCTATACGTATAACTTTACGAACGCTGACTATACTTAACTTAATTTGATGGAAAATCACATACTAGTAAAGAAGTTAGATTTAATAAAAAATAAATAATATTTGGAAGAACTGAGAACGAACATTTTAAGTAATTTAAGGAATTGATGTAATATAATCTCATTCACTGATAGCACAAAAAAAAACAAGAAGTCATCAAAGGAAACACTTGGTCGTTAGCGTTAGTTATCCAAAACTTGTGGACAATGCTAATGCGACTATCCCTAAGTACCAATCATGTCGTAAAGTCATATAACACTTGCCTTCAACACAAGAATGTAACAACATATTCAACCCATATATTTAACTATTTTTATTTCTCAAAATGTGAAGATCTGCTGTAGAACAACAATACTTGCAATTTATACCCACAACAAGAAGAGCAAAAAGTTATAGGTATGATGCCAGTCACTTAAACATGAACGCATTTGGGCTTTCACAGGCTCTTCAGCTGTTCATATATGTATATATAACCAAGCACGTCGGTAATTACAACTAAGAGACGAAAAACACCAACTTCTATCTACCTTACATGTGTCAGTATAATCCACTTACTAAATTTTTAATAATACATAGAAATGTTGCATTAACCCAGTGCAAGTCTTTTTAGTCTCTCAATAATATTTTTACTTTATATTAAGGGGCTACCTTTAGTAGTAATATCCATCTAAAATTTAGTCATCGCATTACACAAAAATGCTAATGACCCTATGAAACGTGTTCATGTTCTAGTAGATGACATCATATCAATTTTTGTCAACTTGTAATTCATGATGCCGCGACGTCAAAACAATATTTTTCTTAGCTGCATCACAGAATAAACAGAAAGGACAAGTTTGCAGGAACCTTTGATGTTTTATTGACGATTCTGTGTGACCTTGAGGCTATTGATGCCATTTTAAAAATATGTCCAAGAATGTTGGCGGAAAAGTTTGATTTCAAGCATCTAGGTTAGATATGTTCGAAATGTACATAAAGTATTAGATAATGCAATAGAATTGTTTCAATCTTTGGCGGATCTAAAGTCTTATTATAAAACTATTAGTAGTTTAATCACTTCTGTAATAAGGTGGTAATAAACCCCAACTTTCCAAACACGCTTACATAATTATTTCGATTGTATGTATATTTTCAATCAGGATAGTTGCCAACATACATAAACCAAGTAGGTAAAACGTACACGTCACCAAATCACTAAACTCAAAACTAAGGATTAACCTCCAAACAAACAATAAACATGTAAACAACATTCCAGGAATATTTGGACATATTTTAGAAATGGCATAACATCAATTTTAAGGCTTTTGTCCTCTGTGTTTATTCTGTGGCTGCATGTATCTACCTTACAAATATCAGCATAATCTTTTCGGTGACCCTATCGTTTTTAATAATCGAAAAACTGAACCTTACCAGTGCAAATATTTAGTCGCCCACTTGATGAGTTTAATTATATTTTTTCCACCAAAACAAGAAACGCACGCAACCAACAATTTTTATGTAAATTCGGCAAACTTTAATGCTTCCCGATGGCAAATAATTACTCAACATTCTGGCGGCAGCATTGGTATGCTAAAGTAACTTTGTCGCGTCAACATGTGTAATTGCTCGAGCATCCAATTTTATTGTTCTGGTTCACTGAAACAACGTTATAAATGAACTACCGTAGAAATTGATTGAAGCAACAATCACTTTGACTAACAGGAATTCTACATTGAAGCATCGATTACTTGTTTGCACTGTATGTACTTTCAATTAATTTTATTACACTGGGTCTCAAACAATTATGTGAGTTCTATCGGAACAACAAT
The DNA here is from genome assembly GCA_023690525.1 of Holotrichia oblita. Classification (NCBI taxonomy): domain Eukaryota; kingdom Metazoa; phylum Arthropoda; class Insecta; order Coleoptera; family Scarabaeidae; genus Holotrichia; species Holotrichia oblita. Next base: position 164,555,128 of record CM043016.1, read on the forward strand.
CATTTTTGATATTTATAGCAAAGCAACATAGTTCGCCAACAAAGTGCTATTGAACAATGTCAGTGTCTGGAAGAACACTACAACTTCTCATTATGGTTGATAATAACGATAACTTATCATATGACATCTATTCAAAATTTGTCTTAGTTCTCAAATTTTAGTCTGAGTAATAAAAAATCTTGGATAGATTCAAGATCTACTCCATTATACCGAAAAAATTGCGTATTTTAATATTTACTTATATCTTATACAGCTTAACAGCAGAAGTTTACAATGACACAATGATGCTCATTGTTTTTAGTGAACATTTGTTAAAATATTACATTCGTCCGTCCAACTGACTCTCCATTTCCATTTTTATTATATTCAATATATTTTCATTACTTCACTTAATCTATTGCCGCATTTATGATTTCTGAAAGGAAACATGTTGTTGGAATTTTTGGTGTTTCTCAAAATAATACAATACATATCTGTAATGTGGGAATAGCCATTTGTTTGTTTTAAAAGTACATTTTTATTATTTCTAAACTACCGTAATGTATCTCATTTATTAGCTTTAAACCTATTTAACATTTATGTAAAAATGTGCGACAGCTTACTAAAGAGAATATGGCATTATCATGATATATTATTCTTAGGGTTGGTTATATACGTACTTACCGTATATCCAAAATGATGTTATATTCATACCCAAGCATTTAGTTTTCTGTGCGCAGTAGCCCAATATATTCTCTCATATTATAACACAGCAACGCTTAATTAATTCGGGACAGATGCTTCGACGACGCGTGGGTCACCATTATTAACCGATTCGAACATTTGCATGCTACTGTATTGGTAATATAAATAAAATATATCGGCTGGTCATGCTGGATGTGCAATGGAAAGTTAAATTAATTAATAATTACATTAAAGCGGAGTGGTTGACCATCTCTCAGTGTACCCTATAGCGCCTGGTGGACCCCAGGCCTCGTCGTATTGCAGTGATACAAGCGTTTCGACGAGCATATTCTTAGTATTAATTGAAGCGTATAAATAATTATGTGTTCTGGCGCATACTTCCTTCAACATTCATATGTGGCGTAATTTGTATTTGTAGTTTTCCTGTTGTTTCTGAACTTGAAACTTTATTTTAGTGAATTTGATTTCAGAAATTCAAAACGGATATTTTCTGGTGATTGAATAAAATTCGTTCTATATAAAGTCTGTGCTAATGTGATAAAAGCAAATTAAATTATTAAGGAGAGCCAGCAAAGAAAGTTCGTAACCAATGCGTTTGTATACATATTTGGTAAATTTTCTCACATCTCAAATTTAGTTCTTGTGTCGAATATACTTAAAGAAAACACTGATATCGTCTATTTTAACGTCCTATTGAAAATTTAACTCGCCTTAACAATTATGTATGTTAGATATTATTTAATAATTTTCATTGCCAATTGTAAATATAGGAAAATTGTTACGATCAATCCTATGTGAAGGTAATACCAAAGCATTATGAATGTAACGTAACCACTGCATAACGTAAATGCATATCCCAAAGATGCCGAGGTTAAAATTATAAACTCTTAGCACGTGTACGTTATACGTAACAGAGTCTTTCAGGGTTGCTGCTTGTAATGACATCGCTTAAAGCAGTGACGCACATTTCATTCGTAATCGGCCATGTCATAATCGACTTTCAGTTTTATCGAAGAACGCTCCCCGGTGTCCGAAGAAGATTGTCAGTAACGTTGTTTCAGAATTAAAAATAAAACATTGACTCGTCGACACGAAACAAATTACGTAACGCCAGTAATTACTCCGGAAAGTTCATAAGGAAATGGACGAGCAGCGCCCAGAACGCCTGCAACAGATATGTGGGCAACCGACGTCAGCGCCGTCCCTTGCAATCACAGTAATGTCGAAACCATGTAGCATCTCACGAACTGAGTTAATCCCCCGTCGCGATGTGCAAAAACAACCTATACCGATTAAACTTTATATTTATTACGATTAATTTCTCACGACTGGCTCTCTCTGATTTATGAAAATATTCTATATGAGGCTAAAAAATCGATAATTACAGAATAAGTTAAAGTTAAAAAAATGCATAAGTGAAAATGACACTCGTTTGAGACACTGATCGTTTCTGCAAGTAAAACTAAAAATAGAACAAAAGGCTGCATGCTTCCCCCGTATTTTGCGATAAATATTAAGCCAAGTGAGGCCAAACACAAACGTTTTCAAAATGCCTCTACTATGAATACACACAATAAGATCCTATAGTATCTCTTTTTGTATTTTCAATGAGCTAAATTGTGAGCTACATCAATATAGCCATCATAATTTGATCTTCGAACTCTTCTAATGGTTGAAGTTTTATGAAAACGGATAAGTCTACTGGACTGAAAACGACGATTGTGATCAGTTCAGTAACAACAGTTAGATCAATTCAGAAAACCATTCGGACAAAATAATGATTTATCGAAACATACTACGCAATTATCAACTGAGTAACCAGTAATATCATTATTCCTCATTTTCTAACAAGACTGCATCTATCAGGACCTCCTTTATTTTATTCTTGTGATATAGTTGTAGTTTGTGGGAGTGAGTAGTCTATAAGGCTGAAATTTAGTTTTCAACAAACATTCTTACGAGTTTATGCGGAAACAATCGCACGCATCGTTTGTAGAACCAAGTAATATTTTAAACATCTAAGTGTTTCATACAGCGCATTTTAGCTAGAGTATTTGCAGAGTTGGCTGAAATACTTTCCGCGTAAGCTCATCGTAAGACGCACAGTATTGCCTTAAAAATGTTAAATACAACTTGCAGAGATGTTTGTCTCCAAAACCATCAGACCTTTTGTTAATTCACCAATAAATTGAGCAAAAATCCTTTTATTTCACACAGAAACTATCTATCACTATTAATTTCAACTAACAATAAGAGGAAGTATTTTATCTCTGTTTGTGGAAACCATGGTAACATAAAAACATGAATATTTTATAAAAACTCGAAAAAAATTTGAATCAATGGTAGCAAAATGTAAGAAAATACCACAAGTCTCCCTAGAACAAGTGTAGGAGAAAATAAAAAAATTGGAAAGATAAGGAATTGTTTGAGAACACAGATGAAGTGCCAAAGTGGACCATTCAATAGTAATTAGCGAAAAATGCCAAAATAAAGGAGTAGGGATTTGTATGAATCCAAGATCTCTAGGCAGAGCCAGGCCTGAGAGGCAAAATATTTTACAGTTTTAGACGTAGGTACATATCTCATCAAATCCCATTCAAAGAAAGTAGCTCTAAATTATACACAGTTATTACTTCATTCAATATCAATATAAGAGGAATTATTATGCCGGTCAAATATTTTCCAAAATAAAGTTAATAAAATCTCTAGCCAAATTGAATATAAAATTCAGATATAATAACACGCAAAAAAGTAAGATTTGTAATTTTAAATAATGGAGTAAATATATCCGACAAAATAGTAAATGCCGTACGAAAGATGAAAAGCAAATCAAGCATTCCTGGGAATAGTTAACTTTTCTATGAAAGTGTATTCAAACATGTCGAAAGAAACATAAATTTTAGAATTTATTTAATACGTTTCTTAGTAAACGGGCAATGAAGAAGATGTTTTCAATAAAATAAAAAACCTTATCAAGCAGAAGTTAAGATACAAATATAAGGAAAACCTATAAAACAGGTGAATATGCTTTATTATTTAGAAATAGCACTGAAAGAGAGACGTATGCAAGAAGCAGAAATAAACAAACGAGAATTTAAAAAAACATTAATCTCTGCTATGCAATGAGCAATAAATACATAGAAGAGAACGAACTATCTCAAGAAACAAAAATTAATGTATTTAAATTGCCATTTAGGCTAGAACTAACATTTGGCTGCAATTCCTGGATACTGAATGAAAAACAAAAACTAAAGATTCAAGCTCTGAAAATTGTTTAGTTTTCCGCAAACTTCCATAAAACTCAATCAAACTACTTACCGTTTGAGAAGGAGCTAGCCGAGATAGTTGCAAGGTGTCAACATTTTTATTTTTAAAAAATTAAAATTACTTGTATGGTCGAGGTATAATTACTAGAACTGACCACAAAGAAATCAAAAGTGTGTTTAATAAATCCATTGACAGAATATTGCCCAGAATACAAAGCATGATATTAAAACGTTTAAAATACAGACGTAAGTTGGAATAACAACCCACAAAACCACCAAACAATACATTATTTTTGCAAACCGCGGCGTTATTATTAACTTTCCTTTTAAATGTGAGAGTGACACTTCATTTAAAAGGTTTTTGCATCTGTGGGTGCTAGCTGCAACGTTTTCTTAAATTCTCGCTGTGTAGTTTGTATGTGTGTAATTATGTTCAATAGCCTTGTGACAGCATCTCGCTGTTTATAATGTCACGTTGTAATCACTATGCTCCCAACAGCGAAAGGTAGATCGATCGTGATACAATTCTCCGAGAAAAATGCCGCCGTCCTTTTGGAGAACTGAACCCCGGATCCCAGCGCAGCGTGTTATCACAACACTAGGCAGCCGTCTAACCACTGCGGCTATCGACCCGCTGTGTTAAATTGCTATTCAACTGTATTTTTATTTTGGCGTTTGTAATTTGTTTTATAAACGATTAATTTAAATGTATGGTTTACTCAACTCACTATTAATATTTAATTAAATTGATAATTATAATAACACAACTAAATATTTTCAAAATTGCAGCACATAAACCTCTTCTTCTTAGGTGAGTACAACCACATCTAAATTGATCACCAGAACAAATGGATCAACGTTCTGCACTCTAACTGATGCCGAATGTTTTGTATCAACAATTGTGAATTCGAAGTTTGTAGAATGGCGAAAGATAATGACCGTACGAGATATTGGAAGATCATGTTATTCCGTCTGGTTTACAACTGATTGGCAAGAATTTTATGTTTATGCAAAACAATGATTCAAAAATACAGGGTCATGCTATTAATAAAAATTATCTTAGTGAATTGAAGATAACCAATATTTGAAAAATCGTAAATAAATGCCTTGTCCAGCATTAATATAATTTAAAAAATTACCTATGTGTTAAAATCAACAAAGATTTTATAACATTAGGGTTGGTGTAATGAATATCCAAGCAGAGCATATTTTATTATATTTTTTAAAGAACTCATTATGGACAAAATATTACTTAACAAATTGAATAATATTCCAGTTGAAATTTTATGGAAATCAATACATGGAATGCTGAATTTGTTGTAATCTCCATCTTATTAACCAAACTTTCGTGAGCAGATAAAAGTGCAATTAATTATGATCTACAACGCCTTTAAGGATTGAGGATTTACAGTTACGGACAATAAATCCAAGCATTTTTACGGCGGCGGAAGTAATACTGTTTAGTGGTGTATAAAACTTTGAATATAATATGAATATATTATATTCAATTTATTATATAAATTGAAAGGTTATCTAACCAAAATTATCTATTATATTAAATCTTAGTGAATATTATATTAAATCTATATTATAGATTATCATTTATTTTTAAAGAACTCTATTATTAGTAGTAATTAGTAATAATAAGTAGTTAGGTATAATTACCTATTATGGTATTACTATAAAACTATTATTATCATTTTTCTCTAATTATGTACTACCTATTATGTACATACATACTTACGTTTAGCAAACGAGTAGGAGTCCAACGCTTCGGCCCCTACTCGCGAATGATTCTGAAACTCGAACAAATAAATTTGCAATTGTAGAAACAACATATTTTTATTTCATTAATAAACCATAATAACAACATTTATAAATGGAATTGAAATTATACTGTATGTATAAAATAAAATAGAATAATATTAGTAGTAAGCCCTAAATTTTTCTTGGTATGAATAATTCGTGCAAATCTGTTATAGCTGGTGAATTTTGTTATGCCAACAAATACCAAAGCACTCATTTCCACAATAGACAACCTAGATTTCTCAAAAGTTAACAGGAATTAAACATTTTATAAAGGATTGAGATCGCCGGTAAATTAAACAGAAATTATTTTTTTTTCAAAGACTTGTGGTTTTCGAGATTTTTTGAGTTGAAAGATGCCCGAGAAAGTCAGCTAACCCAAACGCAAGCTGAGGTAGAAAACCTGTACTTAAGTCAGAAGATAGGGTCATGACATTACTAATATGATAACACAAATTTAAGATCCTTCTTTAGCCATTAATACATAGAATTAGTACTTTGTGTACATGCATGATGATACATATTATTGTAACGTATGTACTTGTAGAATATCACTAATTTTAATATCATACCACTCGTATGGGTACTACTCGTAGGTTAGGTACTTGTACTTGCATCAAAATGATCAGAACAACAATATCCTGTAGTCTTCTCTGCCAAAGGTATATCTCTCCTCATGGCAGTGAACCTTTTTTTAAGTAAAAAGAAATCGTCCGAATACAAGGCACAAGTAGTCAAGCCATTGATTTCGATAACATAAACAAGGCTTCATACGTTACACGTTGTAGTTCACGTAAACGCCGCGTTTTGGGAGAGCGCTGTAATCGTGCTTTTAAATATATTTTTTCGTCTGGGAATAAAGAAATGGCTTTTTCTCATGATTATCTTTAAATTTAAAGAATAATTACAAAGTACATGGGTTCTCTATTGACTATTTTGTACCAAGTTGTGATTGATTGAACGGAAGAACGAGGAATTTACGTACTTCTAAACATTGCACACATTTCTACAATATTCATAAAAGAAATTACATGCATATGTTATTATATTATAATTTGTAATTATTGGTATTCCAACTTTGAACATGAGCGCAATTGCGGCGCAATCTAAAGGAAAACTGGAAACCAGTGAAGTAGATACTTATAAATCTAGCAGGAATCTACTTCAGAACCTTGTAAATAGTAAATCAGTCGTTAGATGGCCATCAAATCGACTGGTAAATTACAAGCGCAAATACAAAATAGATAACAGAATTTAATATCGCGATAATAAACAGTATTATTTTAAAGTGGTGTAAGGACACGCAAATTAATAAATTTGTGACCAGTATGACCTGACTACAATCTTTAGTGCCCACATCAAGGCCAATAATTTGCAATGGCGGAAGATCATAGCAGCGACGACTCCGATATTGAAAACCACAATGAACTGCACGGTATTTTGCACAAATGGACCAATTATATACACGGCTGGCAAGATCGGTATATTATTTTAAAAAACGGCACACTGTCATATTACAAGAATGAGCAGGAATTAGGTTATGGTTGTCGGGGAGCGCTGTCATTAGCAAAAGCATCCATTAAGGTAGGCACTTGTATATTCAATTGTTTACATTTTACCTGTCATTTTTTGCATTCTTTGTTTATGTCCATGCGGTACAGCCACATGAATTCGACGAATGTAGATTTGATGTGTCCGTTAACGACTGCATCTGGTATTTAAGAGCTGATAGTGTTGAAAGTAAACAGCTTTGGGTTGATGCTCTAGAATCCTATAAGGTAATTTGTACACAAACATATAAATACAGCATTAATACTTCATATATTGTTTAGGCTGAATCAGGTTATGGTACGGGTTCTGAAAATAGTTTAAAACGACATGGATCTACTGTTAGTCTACAGTCCACAACATATAGCACTGCATCGAGCAGTAGTTTTAAACGAACAGGTAGAAATTTACGTGAAAAACTTGCAGAGTTGGAAACATTCAAAGATATATTATGTGGACAGATAGACACTCTTCAACAGTTCTTTGATATCTGTGTTGAAAATGCCAATGTGAATAACAATGATATACAAACAGATGTTAAATCTGTTAATCATACCAAAGGTACTCAAACATAATGGAAATCAAAATTAGGTTTCACTTAAGATATTTTAGCAAACTTGCCATCTATTGATTTCAAAGGTGAAGCAATAACATTCAGGACCACAACTGCAGCTGTATTGGATACTCTTGCCCATTGTGTAGATTTAGTAATGCAGCGAGAAGATTCGTGGCGTAAACGATTGGAAAGAGAAATGGAACGTAGGAAACGAACCGAGAATCTTTCTAAGAGTTACTTTGATCAACTGCAGAAACTAAGGAATGTACACCCCGGCCCTGATATGGAGGTAAGTTTAATCAAGTAAATATCTCAGAACTATTTCCATAATATCATTAGTTTTTTTTTCTGTTTGAAAACTATTTTGACGTTGAATGTTTCTTAACAGATCTAAATCCTTATTCGATGATTTATCAACATGTCTACTGATTTATGTTATCTAAGGAAAAATAATCTAATGTGCGTGCTTATTTGTTTAAATCTATTATCTTTGCAATAAACATAATTTTCCTCTAATGTACTTGTAAAATATTTTAATACCTTAGTCATATTATTATGACGGTAATTTCGTAGATTTAATCATGCAATCATCTGAATGGAAAAAAAAACACTAAGACAGTGATAATGAATAATCTGTCTTACTTTCTAATAATAAAATCACTAATGAATTAAATTTTGGCTAAAAGATTAATTAATTGGTCGGCGTTGTTTTTAGAGACAAATTTTTCAATTTTAATATCAAAATTCCCACATTTACCTTTTTTGTCTGTAATGTATTAAGTGATGTGTGTTGAAAATCCTCTTTATCCCAATATATCGCAATATGCGTCCATCCAATCACGACAAATATGGCACTTCAAATTCTCCTTAATTTCACTTTTTCTTCTAAACTAGGCAATTAACTAACTGGAATTTTGTATTTTATATAAAAAACTTATTTTTGACACATTTGACTTGTTTATACATCTCTGTAAACCTGGAAACCTCGTTATTTATTAGCAACTCGATTTAGTTTCGGTTAAAATCTCTCGTACAAATTATTTATTAGTTCAACTGAACGATTTAGTTTACAAATGCTGTTTAGATTGAAAGCTGCACAGAGATAGTTAATAGCGATGCACATTCGTACATTTTGACAATGATTTGTTAATTTGGAATCGAAACTACAAATTGATAAAAATTTACCATTATTATCTATTTATTCGTAAAAAACACAAAAATTGCTGAATAGCATGGCATTACAAGTCGGGTTTATTTTAAAAGCCAATTAAACAGAAAATCATTTTTCGAAAAAGAACAAAATTTTGAAAGAAAAGCATGAACTGGAACTTGAGCTCTAGCACATGAAATGAAATTAATGGAACAAGTGAGAATAAAAAATAATTGGTTTTCACGAGGACGAAATACGACGCCTCTGTCGATTTATACGATCTACCAGTTCTAAATTCTTTAATATCTGAATCGATAAATCTTTCATATTTTGAATAACAATTTCTTTTTCAAAATGTAAAACATTACTATATAATAATAAATTATCATCAATCGTATCGTATCACAACACAAAAGTGACATTAACTTTGCTTAAAGTAGCCAGTTAAACCAGAGTTGGAGCAGGACTTAACTCATATTGAATAAAACTTGAACATCAGCTGAAGGCTTCCAACAATCGGTCCTAAAGATAGATAATTTTTGTTAATGGCTTCTTATTTTAACCAAACATCTTTAGAAAATTGAGTTATCTAGCCAAAGCAAAATAAGCCACAGCCTTGAATTTCAGTTTTAAGCACTCAAATTAATTCTTAGTAGCCAGGGTTTTGATGGCTTTCGGGTTTTAGTCGCGTCATAGTAGTGTAAATATCTGAATGGTAAATATATACAATACAAAAATAAACAAAAACAAAATAATAAAATAAAACTACAAAAATACAAAACCTACTAAATTCGATGTTTCGCCATTAATATGACCGTCTTCTTCAGTACTAAAAGTGGATAGGGAGCGAAACATTCAGTTTAGTAGGCGTTGTATTTTTATTTTATTTTATTATCGAAATTTCTATTTTTTCTCGTTCCTTTAAACGTGGCACTTTGACTTGGCTGAAATAGCTCGACGAGGTAGTTACTATTTCGAATAAATGTTTCTAATTTATTATAGTTGCTAGATATATTTTCTTGACATTCTTTAAGTTTCCAACATAGTTGGAGGTATAACAATACATTGGTATTAATTAATTTAAAAATAGTGCAATTTTTTGGAGGTTTCTCTAGCCTGAAAGTAGGCAAATCCACTTCTAAAAAAATTTGGATTGTTACCAAAGTATGTTTCATAATTGTCAAAAGTTTCATTGAATTATGAATTTCCGATTTGCCATCAATTTTGTTCTCAGTTTAACCAGAAAAAAGTTTCAGTAAACATTGATAACAACTATAATAGCACGTTGAGCTATTCAAATTGAAACAAATTCTCCAAATACCTAGCTTTACTTCTATATGTATAAACCAATCATTTATTTACGTAATGTATCACAGAATAGACTACATACTTAGAAAATCACCTATATACTAGAGTTATCTATCAGTATGAGTCATAATATTCCGTTTATATGCAAGTATAGGTATGATTAATAGTTTTCTTTTGCTTAATGTTACTTATTACTGTGAATGTACGCAGTAACAATGTGTTATCTGAACTATATTTATTATTTTAGTTTTATCTATAAGATTTAATTTTATTTTAATATTTTTGATACATAATAATGGTGAAATAATAATAGTAATAGAATCTGTTGTCTCTGTCTGTTCTAATGTCTATGTGTCTTCTATTAACTAAACTTTGCGCTTAGTCACATTGTTAATTAATTTCACTAAAATGTTAATACTTTGTTAAATTGTTACTAATTTAGCAGACAATTTCTTTACTGATAATTCTTTTAGGTAACAGAAATTAATTGATTACATACTTTGTTTATGTTAGGGCAAATTATCGTCATCGTTGTTATCATTATATTTGACCAGCCATTGAGACAACGGTAAATCGTTGTCTTCATGTTTTATGGTTTCTTATGTAATTTGTTGCCAAGCTTTGGCTAACATTTCCATCGCTTGTTAATTTACTTCATTAGAAGTTCCAGTTTCCAAATTCGATATGTACAGTGCTGTGATTATGTTTTAGACCAGTAGCACATAAATGGAAGAAAGAATTAAATTAGGAACTTTAAGTAAAATAAATTCGAATGTTGGTTGGCATTAATGCATTTAATGAAGTTACAAACATTATACAACATAAATACACAATGTACAAGGTACACAAGTATGTTCACTTAATCGCCGTCCAGAAGGTACAGCATGGCTTGCTCAAAATATCTTGATAACGTTCTCCACTTAGTTTTTCGTTAATTATGATTAAATCCTCCGGTCCATTCGCTGAAATACAACCCCAAACTAAAACAGACCTACCACCATGTTTAATTGTAGGTTGTAAACATTCGGGGTTGTACGCTTCTCCTTTTCTCCGACGAACCTACTGACATCTTCTGGTGCCAAAAAATTTTGATTCATCGCTATATAACACTCGGTTCCACATTTCGGCAGTCCAATTTGTGTGTTCTTACCGTAAACGCTTCTGTTTATTACCGGGACGAAATAATGGTTTTCGAATAGAAACACTTTCCTTAAGTGCTCCCTTAATTAAATGTCTTCTAATACACGATGACGCTACTGACACTCCCGTCGCAGTTGCAAGATCACGCGCTAGTTTTGTTAAAGATTTTCGGCGATTTCGTAACGACTGCACTTTTAAATACCTTTTGAGAGTATTCTGAACTTTAGGAACCCGTCCACTCTTTGTTCCATCAAGTTTTTTAATCAACTCCCTAATTGCTGTTTTCGAGAAATGTGTTGTTTCAGCTATTTGCTGCTGTGTACGTCCTTCATTGTGTAACATGATAATCCTGTGGCGTTCCCCGATAGGTATTCTTCCCTTTATGGAGAACGTTACAATAGAAAGTATTGCGTTTCTTGTAACTTCTGTTGTCCTCGCTTCTGAATCAGAGCAGGTTTTAGAGACATATTTTGCTAATTATTTTTTCGCATTCTCCCCGCCAATTCTCACTGTTTCCAAAAACATGAAAAACATTGTAGATGATCGATGCCCTTACTATTTAGAATCAGTGTTTTGAGTCCTCATCATGTTGAAAATAATAGTAATCCACCATGCTCTGTTAATGTAGCGTTTCCTGCAAAAAATGATATCCATTCATGTTGTGTTGATAAAGTTCCTTTAACGGTGGCAGTAGTTCCAAAATCTGAGAGTGGTGCATTAAAAAATTACAGTATATTTCATTGAAAAATGACGTATTAGTAGGAGCCATGATAAAAAATATTTTGAAGGGAAAGAGTAGTAGCCATTCAAAAACTTATAAAATGTCCGAACAGGTTAAATCGCAACTTCTTGGCGGCCAGTTTCTGTCGGTGGTTTCTGCATTGTTTATAGTCGATAGGCTACAGCTGCTGGGTCAACTGGATCTTGTAAACATTAAGGCGCAAATCTTTTGTCATAATTCCTTGAAGAATGTTACTGTGAATGTCCAATTCTTGGGCACAACGCCGACTGGAAGAATTTGGTTACTTTGCTCTATATTGACACTCACAGTTGCAATGTTTGCGGTCGTTCTTTTGATGCGATAACGGTAAAGGTCTCTTCCATCTCTCAATGAAAATTTTCGCTCAAATTTCTTGACCAAATTATCAGTAGTAGACCTATGCACACCAAAATGATCACGTAATTTACGAATCGCCACTGTAATATTCTCTACATTTTTGTAATACGTTTTCACTATAACAAACGTTTTGCCAAACTGGAATGCGTAATTTTAATAAATGTTAATGAATTTACTAACAAAATAACAAATATGGTTGACTTAACAACTGACAGACAAAAATGATGCACGATTCTAAATGCTAGTTCTTGCTGAGTCACTCTTTACTTAGCGTTCTCAAGCCTTTAGTAATATTTTCGATGATAAAAGATGCTATTCTACATAAGTTTTATTCACAAACCCCGAAAGTTCTCAAATTATTACCCTGCACCCAGGATACTGAAATAGGATTTTTTTTAGGAATTTCACAATTCACTTTGAAAATTATCTTTAATGAAAATAAAAACAGGCGAAATTGAATTCCTCATTACGCTTATTATGCCACATAATTCTTGGGGGTGGCTTATATCAATTTCATCTAAATTGTCAATGTTGTCAGAGGTTTCTGCTGAAAAGTGGCCTTGATAATTATCAATAACTTACCTTCTAAAATTTGTAGCCCAACACTTCTATTTTCTAAAACCAAGTGTGAGATTTCTCTTCATAAAAACTGTTCATGACTCAACGCCCTTTGCTCAATTGACTTGAGAACACTAAAACTCTTTTGCTTGTGTGCTCGAATGTTTCATGAGACAGCAACATGCTAATTAAACAAATTTTTGTAATAATTCTTCAGTGATAGACCGTCTACATATGTATTAAGACGTTTTAAATGTGTCTAATGTCTTAAAACAATATCTAATCATCTAATCCAATTGGCCAGTGTCCTTGCCCATTGTTCTACTTTTTTATTTTCCTTGATACAATATCCTTATCATTTTTAAATTAACATCCAGTTATACCTCGTTGCCATACCAAATCTTATACACTGATAAATTACACTGTTGAATTTTTGATAATGATTTTTGGTACATTTACATTGACACATTGAATATTCTGTCAATAACATTGACATGCGCAGTGTTCTGACATGTATAGGTTTATTTTTCGGAACAATAACAACGCTCTTTTAATAGGAGTCAAAACTAAATCTCGAGTGAGTATTGTATAATATTCTCATTATATATTTAACTGAATTATTGTTATTTTATATATGTATATCTTCTACTTCGCGTAGTTTATTATTAAAGCCCGCATATTATCAATTTTTTCAGAATTATACATAAAAGCCAAATATAAATCACCAAAACTTTAATGCTGGAACGCAGCCTGTAAGGAGTATGATTTAAAAAAATGCAACAGTAAATAGAATCAATTGTCAGGAACAGAAATCGCGTCTAACGAATTATGTGATAATATGAATTATTTTTACGTAAAAATAACACCAACCGAACTCCAAGTCAAGTTTTGAAGCTCACTATCTTAGATGATAATTTAAAGTTTTGACCGAGACTTTTATAGTGGACACAGTGGACTACGTGAAGAAAAACAAGCATTTAACTCAACTATAGATTTTACACGCATAAAGCCAACCTTTGTGTCTGTCATACATGATTGTGGTCCCTAGTTTTCCAAAGCGGATATTACATTAATTTTATTTTCTACGATGTTTTTAGTTAGTTTATGTTGAACGTAACACACGATGGTATTTTTGCATTATTTGACATATTCTTATGTTAATTATTGGTGTTGATGATCTTCGTACTAAAAATCAGAGACCTTTAAAGACATTAGATTATTTTTGCTGCTAAGAAGATAAGCTGTGTAGGTGTATGTAGTGTGCATGCAGAGAATGTAGCATAGTTTGTGAATCTATTAGATAATACTTGCCAATTAGAGTTGACATAGTAGTAGGAGCCATAAAGAAAAAAAGTGTTTTGAAGGGAAAGAGTGGTAGCCATTCACAAAGTTATAAAATGTTTGATAAAAGGTTGATTTGTTAGTGAATAAGATATTTAATAAATTCCACACCGAAAAACTTCTGTAAATAGTTGCTAAATCAAAATCAACTAAGGACGGACAAAATCTACTTTATGCATAACTCATAAGTGTGCATGTTTGGAACGATGAACATCTTTACGAACTCCGCCAACATTCAAGAATTTTTCGGTTAATGTTTGGGTAGATTAAGTAGTTTTCTGATTGCGCAGTTTACATTATCAGTTCGTTTATCTGATACAAGTCATTTACATTTTTAAGATACAATTTAAATATATTACAGGATGATTAGATTAAATTAGTGATGAGTTGTTCGGGGGCTAAACTGTCTATCTTCACTGCGATCTGAAAAATTAAGTGTAACTGCCTTTGATGTTTTGGTTCTAATGAATCGTTATGCTTTAAAAGAAGTTTAGGGCGTCTGCCGGTTCTACCTGCGCCTGTTTTGTAGTTTTGGTATACACCGAATAGGACCGACCTTTATCACATGCTGGTCATCTTGAGGTAATACCTCCTGAATGAAAAAGTTATAAACTGTTTCTCTTAGTTTTGAAGTGGTAGTACTTATTCCAGTACAAAATAATCCATTATAATTTTATTATTTCGTTTAATTAGATCTACGTTGCAGTTTTTATACAGAAAGTATACTTCTTACAGGCTGCTGCAATTTAATTTTAACACATGTAACTGCTAAATCGTCTTATAGATCCTTTGAGCAATATATGATATTATTATTGAAAAATGCAAAGTACCTACATATATAATATACCTACCTGTCACAGAAATTAGCTAAACGAAATTCGTTTGTATAAAGTAGTACAACTATCTATTCATACTTTTGAAAAAACCACATATCTAACTGTCTTTAGGTGAGATTACTAAAAATTTGCGCAAAAGAAATTTGTTTTATTAAGCGTCAATAAAAGTATTTAAATTACAATTTGAATTGCTTCAAACCGCATCTTAATATCTCAAGTAACAAAAAAGTTACGGCAAATAAAAGAAATTAGGAGATTTCAGTTTTTCTTCAATATTAAACAAATGAAGCATGACAAGTAAAATTTGAAAATGGATTCTTAGTGAGCTTTTGAATCTACACCTTTTTGCTAATTTAACCGTCTACCTATGTCTTCAAATAAAATAGTTACTGTTGTCCCTACGAAATCTCAGCATCCTAAGCAGTGCTTACTAGTACTTGTTGGTCTTCATCTATAAAGTAGACGTTATCTTCGTTCCAAAATTCTTCTTTATTTGTCTGTGGTTGTTGATTCTCACGAGAAATATTTCGGTAATAAACATGGTGCTGCAAATTGCATTTGATCAATTAGGGTACTATATTTTGCATATTTTACTTTCGACTTTTTTGAAAGAGGGCAACTCTGGTAATACGGTCAATTTTTTACCAACTCTGCTCCATTTCATAGACAAAATAAAAAACGTACGCACCGCTGACATTCCTATAAAACAACGCCTTTGCGCCACCTGTCTTGCAACGACATTCCATCGGTACAAAATAATTTCTGTTGATTTTTAAAATCGTTGAAGTGTATACTGACATAACTAGAAGGGCTAATCAGGTACAATTAAGACGTTGAAGCTAAATAAAGATAATAAATATAACGCATAACTATAGAATTCACTGTTTAAAATAGATGTTACTCTCTCAATTGGTTATCGTCTGAAAATGGACGTTTACTGACACGCATATCTAAATAAAAATACGCCAGGTTGTATTACACTGGTGGGGTGAGTTAAATTTTGATTTGTTTGTAAGACAAACCAGGATATTTTTAGCCAATAACACAAACCTGTTATTATAGTCCTCTTTGGCATATAACAGGAGTAGGAGTTACTCTTGTTATATACCAAAGAGGATTGACATCAGAATAATGTTGCAATGAGCTTCCCATCTAAAGATTATGAGTGAGTTTTTGTTGGAAGAAAATAATCCTTATGGATCTATTGCATAGACTCTAATCTTATTACTGAATTCCACTGATATATCTATTGTTATCTAAGCTCAAAAATAAATAGTTTTTCTAATACTTTACTTATGCATAACTTCTTACACTATTGAACGATACATCGGCGGGTATTTTTTTTAGTATCCCCATATTATTATGAATTTAAAAGCAATTGGATATTATTTATCATTTGCTTTTTTTATCTTGATTGGTTGTATAGAACTATTTTAGCGCCAATAAAATATATGGTATAATATGGTTATATATTACTGGAATCTTAACAATAATTTAAAAGTGAACTACAAATAAAGATACTGCGTTACTAACAAAAAAAAAAAAAAATCGGTTTGAGATAGAAGAATACTTACATATTTCTATCGTGACTACTGTCGTATTGATGTTGGTTAAATTTATCTACAACTAGTAACTACTATTAATTTAGGAAAATGATGCGAAATTTATCACCATACTTATATAATATCAGCAACAATATTTCTGTGATTTTCTCGCATGACTGTATTTACTGTTGATTTTATTTATATATTAAATGTGTTATCGAAATTCAAGATCTAGATTTCAATAAAAGCTTTGAAAAATCTATTATTAGTGTAGATTGTGAACATATTTACATGCCTTTTACATGAATATGTATACAGGTATGCTTATACTCACTTCAAAGATCGATACCGATCGAACTATAAGAGTAGGGGGATTCCTAGTTAAATAATGTGCCTAACTACCGATAACGCTATTCTAGTAAATCTTCACGTAGCTATCAGCGTCCGTGGCAAATATATGAAAAACAACAGGAAGTTTAAATAGAAAATTTCTTAAAACTATAATATGTATATGTTCATTTCTTACGCTTTTTTTTAAATTAATACTGATTTCACTTTGCCACCCTTACATTGCAACGCGTCGCTTATATCCTGGTACCGAACAAACGTTCTAACTATATACCGCTAATGTTACCTGTATACAGTACTAACATGAAAATTAGACTAAGCTTACTAACATCTAAATCTAACATAACAATAATTAATACAATTCTTATTTTCTTAGTTACAATGTTACGACATCTGTTTGTGCAGAAACTGAATATAAACATTAAACACAATAAATTTAGTGAATTAACACGTTTTAGAATATAATACAACACGGCAAATAATCTAATTCAAATTATCAGTTTCTTTCTGGTATAGAAAACATGAATTTTTGATAATTATTACGTGTCACACTCTAGTGAGTGTAGCATAGTTTTCTGCATTGTCAAATTAGTATTATTTGAAGCAGAATTAAATTATTGTGTTATATAACAGCGTACTTAATATGTAGTTAATCACAAATCAAGTAAATACTTGCGATGTAATGTGCAGACCAGTAAAACTACTAAGTGGATCGAGGGTTGCGGTTATATAAAGAAATGTATGTCGATATGAGTACAATGCTACCAGAATACTAATTGCGGAATTATGAAACGTGAAAATATATTTGAACTATCCTCGGAATAAACCTGACGGTAATTCATATTATAGTTAGAGCAGGAGGTAGCCTGTAATTGTTGGAAATCGCGAATTGTAATAGACGATTGTGAATCTTTTACATTGTTAGAATTGATAGTGAAGTGAACATTGCTCACAATTTCCACAAAGTGGATTAACCATAATGGCATCTATATTAGCATTACGGTACCAAACAAAATTCGTAAGTTCTTTTTTATATTATTCATTGAATTGATATTTTAATATAATCTTTCCTTTATTTAGTTTTTCTAATCGATAACTCATTAAGTAAATACTTTTGTACTCGCTATTGTTCAACAATTTTATATCCATAAAAATACAGGTGTAAATTGATGGTATTTTAATTAAAATTCGTCGAACAAAAGATTAATTTAGTAAGAGTCACACACTCTTTTATTCTTGTTAATACAAATTTTCAGTTTCCATAGATAAATATTTCTACGTCTACGTCTATCTATCTCCTTCGGCCAATTATAGTCGTTATCTTCTGTGAGCTAATCTAATCCCGATGTATTTTTTAGGAGATTGCTACTTAGTTTTAGATATGTACATTTTAAATGATTTAAATATGAACGAAATTTAGCTACTTTATAAAAGATGTATTAGAAATTTTTCTTTTGAATTATTTTCCAGCGCTGTAAATTAAAAGATACATAATTATGAAATTTGCAATTTTTAATTTTTTTAATCTGAACTAATGAAAATCTGCTCGCAGTTCAAGATAGAAATCATCAATTTGCGATATCCATTAATTTCTGGATAGACATTATAAGTGATGGCTTTATTAATCGACTTGATTTGGGAAACTTTTTAGAGTACAATTTAAATGTTAGTACTGGAGAATGAACTGTTAGATATAATTAGAAACATGTACTGGCTGAGTGATGGTGCTCCAACCCATGACTCACTTCGGCTTGTGTCAGAAATTGCTTGAGTACAAAAAAACTATAGTAAAAATGGATTGGTTAGAAAGTGTCTAGGGTTAAAATCAAGGTGTTTTCAGCCACGTGTGCTATTCTCTTCAATAACTGAAATCTATTTTACCCGAACAAACACGAAAATTTGAACACCTCTTAACTAATATCTTAAAACTATCTGTTGGTTTACTAAAGTGTTTTTTATTATCATCTTTACTATTACCTTGTCAACTAACTGTATTTGGAATTCCAATAAAAAACTATTAAGCCTCACAGATTGCCAATAATGTATTGTTTGTTGTTTTCATAAACGGTTCATGCGTATAATCTTCTAGATATCTTTCAGAAACAATCGTTATTAGCATGAATCACTAACCTACACGGAAGATATGTTGTTGATATACAAAGATTGTTATTTAATGATTAACTTACATCCATATACATATACATATGTTACACTAACGGAACACGAAATAATCTTTTAATTAATTAATTAACTTTGTTAGTATCTCTAAAAGGAAACCTATTAAATTTATTGCGCATTGTCATTATTAGTAGACGGTATTTCATTTGTTTACTATAATATTGAACTATTTTTAAACATAGTAAAGATGTATAGCTTGTGGTAACCTTCCCATTCCACATTCCAAAATATGTACTCCACCGGCCAAAAATGAGGGATCACTGCGGAAATTACAAGAAAGTGCTACATGTTTTGTGAAACTTAAAATATATTCAAACGAAAACATTTTTTTTTTTTAATACAAGAATATTTATAAGAAAAACATATAAGCGGATAATGCAATATATTTTATTTTTCTTTAAAGTAACCGCCTTTGCATTGTATAATTTTTTTGCAAATATTTGGCAATCTTGAGACTAGTTTTTGGAGGATATCTACTGGTATAGTTTGCCACGCATTCGGTAATTGTTCCCAGAGTAGTTCCTGAGATGTTGGACAGTGGTGTCGTACATTTCTGTCTAACTCATCCCACAACAACTCGATGGGATTAATTTCGGCGATTGCGGCGGCCTAACCATATTTATGAGGACATCTCTTTCTTTTTCTTGCAAATAATGTTTACAAAGTCTGGAGGAGTGCTTGGGATCATTGTCCTGCTGCAAGTAAAATCCCTCACCAATTAATCTTACGCCCGAAGGAATAGCGTGATGCTCCAAAATGTCTCGATAATTTTGTTTTTTCAAAATTCTGTTTTTTCAAAATTCCTTCAATTCGATGCAGATCCCCGACGCCATTACAGGAAAATGAACCCCAAACAAGCACAGAACCACCTCCATGCTTAACAAACAGTTGATGCAACACATTCAGGCAGCATTCTTTGGCCAGCCCTCCTTCTAACAAAAGTGCGCCGATTACTACCGAATACTTGAAATTTGCTTTCGTCCGTCCATAGCACCTTTGACCACATATTCATGTCCCAATCTTTATGCTGTTTGGTCCATTCCAATCGGGTGTCCATTTCAAAATGCTAGGGACGGACAAAAGTAGTAAAATGGATACATTTATTTTTAACTCCCTGCCCTCTCCTATCAATATAGTTCAAGTTGTTAGCGCGTATATATATATACTGTATATGCAATTTATTTACAAAAAGTCATTGTTTTAATATGCCACAATCGTCAATGTATGCTTATTTTTCTTTTAAAATATTTCAATCTTACCTATTCTAAAGAATTACTGCTACATAGCAACACCATTAAAGTTAAAAGTTTAATACAATTCGGACATTAAAATTTTACGATGTTGATAAATTTTATCGCAACTAAATTACCTTCACAAATCAGTATTTATGTTCATATTGTGAAGTGAGAGTATTGTGACCTCATTGGTCGAAAATAGACAAAAATATTCAAGCAATAATAAGTTGGTTGACTAAGTAAAACCAAGAACAAGTGATAGAAAAGATAATCGTCACTTCAATAAATGCAAGGGGTACATAAATACTGCACGAGAGATGAAATTCACTTATACGTATTACAGATTGTCTTGAAGACAAGTATCACATCTCCCATTATTTCAGTATGGTTTATTTAAATCTTTTGAAATTAAATATGGTGAGGAGATACTGAAGGACTTTCTAATTTAATTATTCTTCCTAGAAAATATTGTCCGAAAAAATCAGTAAAAATTACATTGCTAATATTTCAAAAATCGGTTTTCATTTTTTGGTGTCTCATCTGTATAAACACAAAACCACTATTATCTTTATGGATTACTGAAATCGTTTGTTTTTTCATTGTTCAAGACAGGACGCCAAGTCGAGTGTAGGGGCAGTCAACAATCGGTTTTTCGTGTTTGTTGAAAAATTGCTTTCCAGGCACCGCGGTGTGAGCAGGTCCGATGTTATAATGGATGGAACCAATTCCTACTTTTTTATCAAAGATTAGTCCCTCCTACATGCTCTGTCGCCTTTTCTATATCATTACAGATATGTTAGTTAACTGTTTGGCAAATTCTGATAAATGAGTATGGGCTTCACTTCCACTGACATGCCTTTTATTACAAGGATACGAAATCTTTTTCCATTGTCTTGATTGTAACTTTGTTTCGAAATCGTAGCCAAAACACCATGTTTTGTCACGAGTAGTAATCTAAAATCTAATCTTCTTCTAACTAAACTTTCGACTGGTCTGGAGACAGTAGTCGTTTTGATTCTCAATGAGGAGACGAGCAAGTTGATTCTTTCAACATTGTCGTCAGTGCTTGAAGTTGAGGGGCGCCTAGAATATGATCGGTCTTCAATTATCACTTCACCCCGTTTAAATCTTAACAAGTAGTCATCGACCCGAGCTTTACTTAAATATCATTCTGGTAAGATGTTCCAAACATTATAAGAGTTTTCGAGAGACCATTTTCGCCATATTTCGCCAGTGGGAAATAAAGTTTTAACGTGGGATGTTGCTCTCGTTATTGAGATTAAAAATAAACTCGTTCCTTTACAACCCATTCTCTTCACAAGCAAAGTCTCGTTTCTTTTGGGTCCGCTATCATCCGCTTACGACATCACCACCTATCCCTCAATAGCCTTCCCCGGCGATTTTCTCTCATCCCAGAAATATGATTTTTTTTTAATTGTATGGAATAAGCCTTTGTTTCAATGATAATTTTATCGTTTGGCGTAAACCGTTTTGTGTGCTCGACTGTCGACAAATCTGTGTATTGAGTCATTTGGACAAGGACAAAGGAATGCATTGTTGTATCTTCCAGTTATGACGGATTAACTGTCGAACTAGCAAGAGGAGATGTCGTTATGCAGGAAGGGTCCTTTAAATTATGGCATCTACTGCAGTTTGTTTGCAATCAAATTGAAAACTGCATTCATTTTTTTCTTGTTATAAGATGCGGGTCTTCAGGGATTCTACGCCACAATCTAAAAAATTCTCGAATAAGTATACGTATTTGGGAAGCAGGTGAAACACTTACTTTATTTTTCCTTTATTACTTCTACCTCAGAATAACATTGTTGAATCGTTTCTGTCACAGTATATAACGCATTATTTTCTAAGAGCACAGTCTATACTGCGGATTACTCTGGCACCTTCAGTATTAGACAATAATAAGAACTTGGTTTGTTGAAAATTGAATGATCTTAATCTTGCAATATGGTAGCAATGACCTTGTTGGCCTATGGGTTCCTTGCTAACCTGCACATATCCATATGTGTCTTCTCAATGAATAAATGAAAATCGCCAAGCTTATACTTAAATATGGAATTCTGCTACATCGTTTGTTGTTACTTCTCTCGAACAACCTGGGCGTTTACCATCAAAACTTTTAAATTCCTAAACCCCGATTGTAATATTTGACAGAATATCGTTCTAACTTTATTGTATTGTTAGTCGTTACACTGTTACTTCTTTCTTGTACAGTTTGTGTTATGATAAGAAATATTTGTGATGATCAGACTAATTCAGTATTAAGATACGAAAATATTGTTATATAAGATAATTTAATTTTATGATCACGAACGAAACTCTTCTCACGATCTTATCGATGACCTCTGGCTACGTTCTTTTCTCGTATATTAGTTGCAAATCGCAATAATTTTAAGCATCTAGCTACGTACTGTCATAATTAACACGAGTAGAGGTTTTTGCATAATATTGAGACTTGCATTTAAGTAAAACGGTAACGTTTCAGGTAATGATAGTTTTCGTGTTTAATATTCTATAAATTTATTTATTTACTAACTTCTATGATACATAATACAAACCTACACATGATGAACAAGTCATCGCAAAGTTCTGTCATGGTTCATTCATTCACAACATTCGACTTATCAGTAAACATCCATGCTTGATATATTCATAAACTGTGATTGCATTAAAGTGTATTAAAGTTTGTAAAAAGTATATAATTATGCTAGTAATTTTTAATATAAAATAGAATATATATAATTATAAGATTATATCTTTTTATAATCGCAATAGAGTACTTTTTTGCATCGATGAAAAGATTATTTAAAAAACATGAGTGTGGTAAGTTTTTATTTAAGCATATTTACATACATCTGCTATATCATACCTATTTGAATAATATTTGTATGTTGATCATACACGTTATAGTACTTGATCTACATAGTAACTTACTTAAATTTATTTTCCCTGTTATTTTATTATATCTTATAATTTCAAATATAATTAATTTTCAGGAAGGACCACACAGTGTTATAGCAGACGATGAATTCTACGATGCGGTCGAGTCAGGCCTGGAAAAAATTGAAGAAGAACAGGAATTTAGGGAAAGACTTAAACATGGAAAAACTATACCAATCACTCCACCACCTACTTCGGCTGTTGCTCAACATCGACTATGGAAAGAAGTAAGATTAATTTTAAAAATTAATTATCATGAATACGATTTTTAAATAACTTTAAGTGCTATTAGGATTAATATATTATTTCAGATCGATCACTTAGTAAAACAAGAAGTGCAAATGGCTAGGCTTGGTGTTGGTGAATGCGGAACGGGTTGGCAATTATTCGCTGAAGATGGCGAGATGAAAATGTTTAGACGTGAGGAGGAAATCGACGGTATGGTTGTAGATCCTTTGAAGGCAGTTCACGTTGTCAAAGGCATAACTGGTCATGAACTATGTCATTACTTTTTTAGTCCACAATATAGGTATGATTGGGAAAGTAGGTACCAACATTGGGATTTAACGTTTCTTCTTGTAAACATGTAAAATTACAGCTACACTAGAAACTATGCAGGTAGTAGAAACAATAGCAGATGATACATTGATATTTCAACAAACCCATAAACGGATATGGCCTGCCAGTCAACGTGATTGTCTATTTTGGTCGCATTTGAGGCGGTTGCCAAACGATCAAGATACAGAAGGTCCAGATATGTGGACTGTTGTAAACCATTCCACAGAACATTCAGATTACCCGGTGAGCATTAAATAAATACAATTAAAGTTGAGGACAAAGTTCTAAAGAAAATGTATGCCAGTCTTTTTGTCTTTATTTGTTTGACTTCTGAAGAAAATACATTTTGTAAAAAGCTTAGAGTTTTATTAATTCTGTCCTGAATGGCTCGTGAATTACTTTTAGTCATTTTATGTAGATCAACCATTTTTTTCAGGCTAATACTGGAAAATGTGTTCGCATCTTCCTTACGGTTTGTTTACTATGCCAAACCCAAGTACATCCACCGAAGGATGGTGCGCCCATATCAAGAGATAATATAACGTGTAAAATAACCTATTGTTCAGTTGGTAAGCAATTATTTTATTCGATTTAAGGCAATGTTTACATTCCGGTATTATTTTTCAGTAAATCCTGGAGGATGGGCGCCGGCGTCAGTTCTACGAGCAGTATATAAACGAGAGTATCCAAAATTCTTAAAACGATTTACGTCTTACGTAATTAATCAAACTAAGAATAAATCGATTATGTTTTAGCACTAAGGTCAGGGTAATTTTATTTACTTTCCACAATTTTATTTTTTATGTTGCTATTGTTTTATTTTTATAAATTATCATTATTAAAATATTTACATTTCTGTTATATTTTTATTTGTTTATATTCTTACGTTTTTTTCTTACGCTCTACCGTCCTGGGATAGATCTCTATCAATCTCTTAGTTTAATAGTAATATGCTATCATCGTGCAAAATTGGTGGCGTTAACTTTTCCTGTTGGGGAGAATGAAAATTATAATGAACTATAATAAAAATAAATAATCAAGGCTCACGAATGAGATGCAACCGGAATTCTTTTGAAATCGTTTTACAAATGTTTAAATTGAATTATTTTGATAGCCAGACAAGCGATACAGCTTACGGAGTCACTGCAACTAAGCACCACCACACATTAAAAAAATATATATATTAATTTGAGGTCATATGTGGTTTACTATTTTTCTATTCACAACTTATTGCTCTTTTAGAATTTGATAAAAAAATAGCGTATGCGATTTGAAAAAAAAAGAGTTGACCTTGCTATGACCTTTGTGTCTTTTTTTATAGTGACAACAGTAGCGCCATTGTATGGGCCCCTTCATATAGTTAAACTTTTGTCTAATACTTTTCTTCATAACACTAATTGTTTCGAAGATATTACAGTGTTACACTTTAAATGGAGCACCGTGTATATTCGTATAATTTATGATTGAATAGAATAGAAGAAGCGATAAAAACATCTTTTATACAAGTAATTTGTAACTAAAGCAACGATGCCAAAGTGTACCTCTTAAGTATGTAGTAGTACAGTTATTTTGACCTCCCAAAATAAAACCAACCAGTTTTGTTGGGGTTAATTAGACGTTCTTTTCCTATAATTGCCCGGTTTTTGTTTAATCAGGAAAGCTGCGATTTTAAAAATATATGCATTTATGGTTAGTTGTCTTTTGTTCCGGGTGGCCAATTAAGAATGGCACTCGGCCATATCTCAGGAACGGTTTACAGTAGAGCTTCGGGAAAAAAATACCAAAGTGGCCCCAAGAAGCATCTGGAAATTATTTAGAGAAGTGTAGGATGACCGCTAGAGGGCGTAGCTGAACACCAAAAATTTTAATTTTATACAAAATTTACCAACTTCAGATTTATCACAATTATGAAAATCCGAATTTTCTGAAAATGCTGCATATTTTACACTGGACGCTTTTTGTATTTCGCCAAATAAGGGGGTGGTGGAGGGGAACTTACTCTCGTTGAAAACGGCATTACTCCTTCAATCTAATGCTTATAAATTCCAACCAATCTAATAAGTGATGTGTATGTTAGAGGGCGCTGTTTACATTTTTTTTCGGAAATTTTGTTTTTTATCGCAAATATTAAATGGAAACATACATTTTTGACAACAGATTAAAAAAGTAGGCTAAATTACCAACAAATCAACGAAAACTGGGTATCGCTATCTTGTACTCATCCGAAGATATCTTGAGAAACGTGTGAATGATAAGAATTTCTTCTATAATACACTGGAACCTCGTCTATATCCGCAGTCGGGAAATGTAAACATTCACTTACATCCGCTCAAGAGGGGTCCCCACTCTTATCCCGTTAGCGGAGAGGAAAGGCTGTGCTACGCGCTGATTGACGCATGCGAATACGTGCACTATCGGGTGGTGGATGCCGAGCGGATATAAATGAGCGCTACAGTGTGGATATGAATGAGGGTTGATATAAGTGAGCGCGGAGATAAGCGAGGTTCCAGTGTAATAACAATAATAATAATAATAGTACTTTATAGAATCTATATTATTGGCTGGTATGATTAACATTCCTTGTGATATTTTAAAATACATTGCTTCCAATTTACAAAACCGGTAAACGTTCTGATATCCAAAATTATATTATATAAAATAAATACAGAAATGAAAATAATTACAAATATGTACATACATCAAAAGTAAGTGGGAAAATTGAAATAATAAGTAAATCACAGCTTTATTAACTATCTCGGAAAAATTATTAAATATTTAAGTTCAAAAAATGATATAAGCGTTCTGTAGTATTTCTTTAGAATATCCTAAGAAGTTTGAAGGTAAGTCTCTCGTAATTTTCCGTTAGGTTAAAACACTCTTGTCGTATCAATTTGGTTATTAATTTGAAGAGTAGTATGGTTCAGTCATGTCTTCTATAGCAAATCGCGAATTTTGGCCGCTGAATACTAATTGACTACTTCTGTCAAAATAGAAATTCTCGCGTGCAGTAAGCACAAACACTATAAATTCAAATATGTACTTCTTTTTCTGTACTGGCACATATGGAAAATTTTTTCATACATCTATTCTAACTATACAGAAAAATTGTAAAAAAATACGCGTTCGTTTTAATTTATTAAAATTAGTCAATACCAGAGATACCAAATATACTATACCTGTTGCGATCCAACACAATATTTTCTACATATTAACTTCTACTTCTACTATTTTCAATCCCTCAGCTGACGAAAAGATCCATACAAAAACCGACCCTGGACAAATACACCAACTGATGTCAACAAATACAAACAACTCATTTACATGAGGTAATTCCGTAGTGTCAATTTCAACTTTTAAGCAGATACCATACCATCGCGTATATTATGGTGGATCATAAATTCTCACCGGGTTCAGAGTTAATAATATATTTTAAATTAAATTTCCATTAACAACACAGTTAAATAAAGGTAAGGTGAGTTTCATAACGAAAAATGCAATTTTGTAAATCGCTAAGAGTATTTTTGTTGTCCATTGCATTTCGTACTTATTTTTCGACAAAACTTAAATTATTAATACTTAAAAATACCACATTATATTCCGAATGTCTTAGTATGAGTGTCGCGACTTCTATATCTCTGTTATTTATAAACATATAAAACTCGTTTATATTTAATCAGAAATTGTTATTAACATTGTTTATTATTTTAAATAGAAATATCTTTTTCTTTGTTTTGATTTCTTTTGTTCGGATCGAAATGAAATTTTTTTTTTTTGTCAAATGGAACAACTTTAGACAGACAGACAATAAAGTCCGCTCTTACTACGAGGTCTGATAATGAAGTAACGAGACTAAGTGTATAAAAACCGTGTATTTAAAAATTTCTCAACAACCGCATGATCCCTTTCGAAATAGTTCCGTTGAGCACCAACTCAGCGGTAGCAGTTCTGGAAAACTTTGATCGGAATGTCCGACAGTAGCCTCGTCACGACCTCTTGGATATCTTCAATCGACTCAAAATGCCTTCCTTTTACCATCAGTCGCAGAATGATAAATCAGGGGAGTACGGCGGCTGTGATAACACCGCGATCACTTTGGAGGTCAAAAACTGAGTCACACTGAACGCGGTATGCTAGGGCGCGTTGTCGTGGTGGAGAATCCAAGTTCGTGCGATGTCGGAACGCACTCTGTTGACTCATTTTCGAAGTCTATCGAGTACTTCGCGGTAGTAGATCTGATTAACGGTCTGTCCAGGTCGAACGAATTTCCTATAGACCTATGCTGTCGAAGCAGATGAGCATGGTTTTCATCTTGTACTTGCTCAGCTCTCATCACCCGTAATAATCCGCGCTTCGCATTCGCGTCAGTCCGCACTTCAACCGGTCTCCCGCTTCGCACCTTGTCTTCCACATTCTCTCACGGCCATCTTTGTATCCTTTGTGCCAACGAAACACTTGTGCATGACTCAGAGAAACACCACCATACTCTTTAAGTATTTTACCGTACATTTCCGTAGCCGAATCGCCCAGTGTTGCGCAAAATTTGATCGCTACACGTTACTCTACATTACGCTTTTCCATTTTCGTGCCGAGTACCGCTAAAACACTTCTTCAAAATACGACACGGCTGATAAACTAATGGTCGTACCGGGCTGGTAAAACACATGAATCGATAGGGAAGAGATGTCAAAATAATAAGTAAAAAATGTACCAAGGTCTTAGCTGTGGTTGTTACCACAATTGCCGGAAAAAAATCAGTCTCATTACTTAATTTGATCAATTTCCTCGTAGATACCGAAAAGTTTTAATGCAATTTATAAGTTCCAATACGAACATTATGCACATGTTATTTTATCAATGAAATCGGAATTTGTTCTAATCGATAAAGATGTTTAATAATGTTGTCTTTGTCTTTTTCTTGTCAAACAAAAACAAACCAGTTTGGTCATAATTGAATCTTGGTTTGTTTGGTAACAACCTGAATGTACCAATTTCAGATAACCGAGTTGGATCCACGGTTACAATATTATATTGACGGAACACAGCCTAAGTAAAAAATGTCAAAGTTGCAGTGTTACCACAACCGTGGAAAAAATATCAGTCTCATTACTTAATTGTCAGGCCGCGTAGATACCAAGTTTGTAGGAATTAGTTCCAATGTAAAAAATTAACACACTTTGACAGAAATCGGAATTTGTTCTAAGTGATTGTCAGATGAATAATACCGTCTTTGTCTTTTTCAAAAAATTAAGCAGTTTGGTCATAAATCTTGGTTTCTAGTTAAGTTGGATCCATTATTGATGATATAGCTTGTGCAGAATTGCTAGTAATAATAGTGTTGTGCCAGATTGTGGAAAGATCTCGTGGCAAAGACTGAAATTTATTTACGTGATTGTAAGCAAATACCTGGAGTTTGTCAAGCTTGTCTTTGCACTGTATTCACTTCTAACGATTACTTCTCGATTCACTCTTGATATTTATTAAAAACTAAAAGATAACATAGTTCCTTAACATTATTTAGTGGAAGATATTTTTCCAAAATTACACAATTTTGTACGATGTAATCTTATAATACAAATTGATATTTTCATGTTTAGAACGTAATATATGAATTTTATCTTTGTTAAATATGTGAAATAGATGTAGCGTGTGTTATAGAATTGAGTTTTTATATATCGTAATTATTTAGAAATGAATTGTGAAAGACTGCTTGTGAATGACATCAGATGCCTTGAAATATTTTAGATCTGTATCTATATAAATATATGTATCTACATAATATATTGTACTGTTATTAATGTAAGTATCTTATATTCTTTTTTGATGTTTTCTTATTACCGTTACCTGTGAAAATTACGCTACCTTATGGATTTAAATATGTAAAAATATGTTTTGGCTTTTGACACATAATATATGTTGTATTGGCCTTTTTTATATATGTATATGTGTAAATTTTTACAATTTAAACTCATCAATAGATCATAAACATATTCAAACATATACATTATCGAATAATTAGAAATACTTACAATCTGTTTTGGCCTGGATTTTTGATACAAACAATTTAATTCGTATAAGCATATAAGACGTTTTCTTTTTCGGTTCTACGTATGCATAATATTTCATTGTCTACTTATAAATATAGTGGTCTTGAATTGAACTAAGATGATTAAAGATATCAAAACAAGATCTCATAGAATAGTGCGAATTTTATATTTATATATTTATTCTAATTAATCCTTCATGTATTTACATGTTTGGTTACTTTATTAATTTAATGAATTACATTATCTGTGACTCCTAACATCAATATATTGCATTTGTTAGTAGGCAACGGAAAATGAAAATAGAAGTTGTACAATGATGAAAATTGCACAGTTTTGCCAAGATCTTGAGAGATTACATTATTATTATTATATACATAATAAATGTTTTATAAATATAACAATGTTGAAGTTTTATACGTGGTAATTTATAGATTTTTTGTAATACATTCCTCTATACGCCTTTATCATTATACGAATAGAAAATCATTTTTAACTTAAGTATCTAATACGTTTTTTTTACATACATGTGACAAACTGTAATATTTTTGCAACACTAGTTGAAACCTCATTGCTATTTTGTGCTGATTATAGAAACTAAGTGGTTATTTAGTATGTGTTGACCACAGTTAGGAAATTCAATTTTCGGATCCAAGTTGTATGTACACTACCGATCAAAAGTGTTTGGACACCTCTCGTTTTTGAGTAGACCGCCTGTGCAGGGCTTGTCAGACGCGTCCCATTATACTCGGACACCAATGAGCCCCAACCCCCACCCCACCTCTCTCCATCTATCCACCCTGTATCCCTGGAGGAAATTCAGTGATGTTGTGGGGCTGTTTTGACGGTAGGTATACTAAATCCAGAAGAATAACCCCGACATTTTGGGGAACCATTCAGCATCTTCAGAAATTCGTCTTTTGGGTCCTGCTCTAAATTATGTACCTACAGATAATTTACACCATTTAGAGGGGAACGAATTTTGAAAAATTATGGCACGGCTTCCCCAGAGCTTCGATTTGAATCCAATCGAGTTACTGTGGAAGAACTGGAGCGGGAAGTGCAGAAATTAGCTCCAACATCAGCTACTGATATATGGAATAAATTTGCAAATCAATAACAACTTTTTATATATTTTTGCTGTTAATCAGACTGCCTAAACACTTTTGGACGGTACTGTATGTACATGCTGTATCAAAAGTAATTCCTCTTCATGCCCACGAGTTAATTCCAATAATACCTTCGATTCAACGTGCTCTATTCATCAGGCGCCCTTAAGATATCTGCTACTAAGATGACAATAATACTAGAAGCGGTTATTTTCAGTTCTTTATCGTTGTTCTTGTAGAGCATCTACTATAGCCTATTATTATCTGCATTTACTTACATTATTTGACTCAGTTAAGAATACAACAGAAAGATCGATGATTTTGAACGTTTTATGTTATGATTTATGCGCTTTTTGCAGAGTTATTGCATTTAGCAGCACAAGAAGAATTTTAAATTGGTATTATTTCAGGTTAATGAGAACTAAGTTTAGCGCATCACAATGAATAACTTTGCAAACTAAAAAAACAGAATATATAAGTATATTATTTCACTATTTAAAAATGCAGATTGCAAACTGAATATTGTATGGTATGAATGTTGGATTGATTTACCTCTCTCTTGGCCTAAAACTTCCGATTAGCATCAGGCGATGAATGAAAAGTGTTATTGACATAAACTCATCCGCAGCAAGACACATTACTTTTGGAATAGAACCTATGTGTTTGACACCCACCAATAAGTTAACTTTGCTTCTCCTCTGAATTTGTTCAGTTATCGACCATTATATGAAGCATGCATCTATACTGCCCGGAGCCCAGTCTAGTGCTTGCATACTGGATAGTATACATATAGGGTATACATATATCTACAAAATACATACGTTTATGTACAGGATATCTACAGATAAGCGATTTAAGAGATTGTAATTAACCAACTTTTAAGCATTTGTAAAATTTGGTGAGAAAAGCAAGTGTTAGTGTACAATGCGACTATAAATGAATGTGGCAGAAGTAATTTAATAGTCATTAAAATGTTATTTTTCTGTATAAGAACTAAACAATCAATGATGTAATGGTTGCTATACAGAGTTGATCATTGGGTTATAAATGTCAAAATTAAATTTATAGACAGTAGTCATTAGAGCTGGACGAAGCCATTCAATACTTGATACCAATACTGGTACTAATTTCCCGATACATTACATAACGTCAGTATCGATACGTAGGCATTGACAGCAATACAACGATACTAGCGTACCGATACCGAGAAACTGACACTATGGTATCGTAAAAAATCTTGAGTGATTGCATGTACAGTATAATTTTCCGTTCTTCCATCATCCATAAGTACGTATTTATGGACCCCGAGACCGACACCGTAGGACAAAAACTAATTACATCGCAATGGAACATTCCAATATACAATCCATGCAATTGCTAAGGTCACCGTTGGAAACTAGCAAGCTATAATGTAGTTCTATTTAAAAAAATCGTCTAACTTTTAATATACAGCTTAAAGTAATGTTGCGAAAAAATGATTGAAAGCGTTTGCCATTGAATTTTTTGAATTTATTTCAACATTATCAACCCTTAAGTTCAACAATATTTTAATTCTTTTTTATATTAGTTGTTATATTGATGATATATTGTCTACGGTGTCTAAGATGTAGTATATTCATTTGTATAACTATTCTAAGAGTGTTTTCTTGCGTTTGTCAATTTCTTGTGGACATTTTTATATTGTGTGATGATTAGTATCTTCTGTAATTTATATTTAGTATTTAGCCAGCTTTACAGCTTAGTTAGTTTCTGCTAAAGAAGTAATAAATAATATATTTCTATTATCGTTACAAAATTTCTTTGGACGATTTGAATATTCACTAATAGTAACAGTCCGGATTTTCTGTTTTGCAGTATCTAAGCTCTAGTAGCCATAATATAACATCAGAACTGCCTCATCAATTTAAAATGTATGTTGACACAGAATACCAACTTTATATTGAGTTTGGATGCAAATAACTATTTAAATTGACGAAAAATTATACAAGATAACATGTTTTTATAATACGTTGTATGTCTCTGCTCAAGTAGCAATTTATTAATATGTTATTTAATCTATAAGATAATATTTTGTGTTTTACAAATAACTATTTAAATTGACGAAAAATCTAAAGATAACATGTTTTTTTACGTTGTAAAAATTTTCTAAGTGAAGAATTTAACAAAATCGTTAATTTAAAAATAGTAAATGAGTAACTAATTGGGATTATGAAACTAAGCAAAATGTTTACCTAAGAATAAAAATATTTAAAAAATAAAGAAATTCTTTTTTATCACTTATCTGTAGTTATACTAAATATCAAACATAAACACCCCAGTATCTACGTTGGGACACATGTTATATTCGGACTCCCCTGTGTAACCAGAGCACACCCTCCCCAATAACTATTAAGACATACCTATGTATATGGGCATAAAATTCTGGATAGCCATATCATTCGCTACGCTTCGCTAAATGTGCTTAGTTCTGCATTACAGAGATAATTTCAACTAAACTTTTGTTGTCGAAGCATGATCCGCTAATTATATCGCTTTTTTTACATTGAAATCAAGCCGTTGCAAAAACAATTACCATGTATAATTCACATGAAAAATATTTTATTTTGTGATCGTTGTTAAGCAGTATATGATGAGGATGTTATTTTTTGAAATGGTTTGAAAACAAAAATTGTGAAACATCTTGTGCATTCCTAAATACGTCTTTTTTAATAAAATTTTGCTACATTAGTAATCTTCCATTTTGAAATATAACGTCCTATATTTTCATTGAAATATTTGTAATTATAGCTAAATATTTATTGTGAATTTTTAATAAAATACGTTCCTTTTAAATTAATGTCTTTGATTCGTTCAGGCTATATAAAATGTCCGAAATAAAATGTTTCTTATTGCAATATAAACGAGTTACTTACGACTTTTATTATTATATTTATACAAGCTTATTTTTATATAGGATGAAATAAAAGAAGAGGTGAAGATACATATGAGTTACGCCGAACTACAAACAATTGTGTTCTATGCACACGTAGTATGAATGAAATGATTTTTCTCACAGAACATGCGATTTACATTTAGAATGGATATGACATACATGCATTTACAATAGAAGCTGTACAAAATTCGAATACATTGTTACCATTCGAATTTACAGCGGAGCTGGACAAAATAATCAGAACATATTTTAAACCTTGTAGAAGCAGATCCCGATGTGAGTACATCAGCAACCTTACCGCGTGAAATAAATGTGTTCCAAACTATAGGTACATATATGATTAATCAAATATTGAAGTGTAATTTATTTTATCTGTATCACATCCAATGAGTAGGTAAATATGAAACTGGATAGAAGAACCATTTAAAATTTTCTGCGCCAATACGGAAAAAAGTAACATATACACAGGCAATTTATTAAATGTCTATGAAATTTTGGTTCCATTTCATCCAATTCATTTATGCAACTCATCACAACCCAATATACAGGGCCGCGCTTAAAGATGGAATTAGAGCTGTATTTTTTAACCGAAATATAAATTTGAAGTTTACAAGATTTAAATTAGAATTTGTTTCTTGTATTTTAGAATAAAAACAAATTCATGACGCACTGCTTTTAAGCAACATCGCTATTTACTCTTTTTATAGAAGATGGGTCATGTGATACATTATTTGAGAGGTATTTCATTACTCATTCAAGCTAAATAAAACAAACATGTGGTTACATAACCAAATACTGCGCAAATATTAAAAAAAAAACACACACCGGCTAATGTGATGTAAAATAAAAGCAAGTAACCTTTGCATCAGTGAATATCAAAAATTGACGTTTATTGACAGGTACTAAGCTGTCAAACTAATTATTTGCTTTCAATTTTTGATATTTTATTGACACAAAGGTTACTTGCTTTTATTCTAGATTGGCGCAACATTTTTTTGTATGACCACATACCTAGATGTTTAATACGGTTTGAACGAGAAAATAATGTAACACATGACCTACATTGGTATTAAAAAAATGGCGATGGTGTTTATTAAAATTGTACGTCAAAAAAAGAATTGTTTTAATTCTAAAACATCAGAAAAAGCATTCTAATCTTAAATCTTCTAATTTGTAAATCTATATCTCTAGCCTTTTAAAAAAGATAAGAATTGAATTATTCGTTAGTTATTTTAAATTCAATAGTTTAATTGCTTCTTGGAGCCGTCTGATATATGATGTTATCATGTATGTAAAAAAATACTTTTTGTGTGTCGTATAGAATTAAAATTAAAAAGATTAAATTTGTAAATTAACATTAAGAAGCTAGTAACTACACGGCCTATATTGATTTTATTTTAATTTTATGCTCCTACACCACAAAAAATTGACCTACAAAGACAAAAGAAAACAGTACCCATACCAAAGAACCAAAGATTAGTTAAGTAATTAGCCTGTCAATCGTAAGAAAACTATTCTCATATATTTTTTTGAAAGTTCGTTGTGTGAAAATATAACTTATATGTAAAATTTCAGGTCAATCAGTAAATTAAATTAGTTAAAAATACATAGTTTTAGATTCAATTGATTTTTGCAGTTGCTCCTTAACTATCGTGTGGTTGAAACGTGAAAACTAATAATACCTAATCACTCATGTAAAATACAAGATCATTTAAGTTGATATATGTAGTGATATTTTTCGATTCAGTATTTCACACATTCAAATTTTTATCTCCATCGAAGAAATTCAGATATCTAACTAATTCCAAGAAAATAGAAATAGAATCAATGAAACACGTGCAAATTAAAGCTTTTACTAAAATATTTTTCACGCTTTTGAAAAAAATAATATTTAAATTACATTGAGAATAATTTAAGTTACTTACAATGGCAAACAAATAAAATAAAAAACTAAATACGGATACGAGTCACTCTATTTTTATTTCTAACAAACCAAGGATATACAAAACATGAATACTTATTACTATTTTAACGACTAATGACTGGAATTTTAAAGGATATATTTATGTACAACATTAAAAAAAATATATAAAATTGTGTTATCATTATCAATGAATACCCTCTAACGGGGTAAACTGTTTGTATTGATATAATTTGTCATCTCCATACCCATATAATAAACGACCTATACCATTTTCATCATAATATGGATATCTGTATCTTGGCCTACAATACAAAGATAAATTCAATGAGAACGAGTTTATTTCGTAGTAATCGCTTACCTTTCAAAATACTGAAAATTGGGTGCCCTCGGTGTTATAGTAGCGGTTGCAAAATAGCCAAAAGTAAAAAGCAGTACCTATAATAAAAAGAAATTTAATATGAAAACTGTTTCTTATGGTATACGTGACAAAAAGCGGAAAATATTCTACGCTATAAGCAAAAGGGTACTACAAATAATGAAAAATGACATTAAATTTTTAGTGGTAGTAATTAACTCTTTACATACTAATGTAACAGGTAGGTTTGTGTAAAAATTTCAGTCATCTGTGTTAAAAAGAGCTTCCTATATATCAAATCAAGTCATATCAAGTAATGAAAAGAAGGAAACTTACCAAAATATATAAATATCCTTTCATCTTCGATGCATCACCTTATACCTTGTTTACTTTCTTACATCTAACAAGTGAAAAGTGAAATCATATTCTATACCTACTAAAGTGAAAGTATATACATGTCCCACCATTTCGGCTTACAAGGTGAGGTCATTACTGTTATTGTGTCACATACATATGGTTTAAAATAACTTGATTGAGCAAGAATTACCTACTTATATATGAATGCTAATGAAGAATATTTTGCAAAGTTTTTTTTAATAAAATTATTGAAAAAAAACTTTATTCTCTTGTAATGTTTGTAACGTATCAATTACATGAATGTAATAATACTAATGTATTATTTATTGTCTGAAATTCAGCTATTGTTAATGAATTCTAAGCGCCTCCTCTTGTATAAAATTTAAATCCAAAAAATGGTTGAATACTTAACAATAATAGCAATTAGAACTGTCGACAAAAAAATTAAACATTCTTAATTAATTACTTAAAGATAGAAATCGCAATCGGTACAAAAACATTTTTGCGTTTATTTAAATACACAATGACATTTAACATAACTTCATTGAATAATTCTTTGAGAAGGGCCTTCATCGTAATTTTGAAATTGAAAATTAAACTCTCCTACTAGACCCCACAATAAAAAAATTATAATGGCCAGTGGTCTTGGGGTTAATTCAAATCACCGTGGATTATTGTAATATAGTTGTCACATCTTTATTAAGAATTCCTTTAGGACTTGATGGACCCCTTTCTTCATAAAGATCTGGATCTTCCTATACATTTACTATTAAAAAAATGTTTTTTGAAATCATGAAGCATGAGATAGAGAGAGAAGTGAATATGTACAATTATGTCATTTATGGTTCAGTTTGATAGATCAAGCAAATTTTCTAGTTATAAACGAATTAACCGCTTTTTATCTTTCATATCTGTGTACGCGTATGTATCTCCGTGTAGATCACATTATCTCAATTATATGTAATAGCTTTTCGTATAATTTGTAATCCCCTCTATATTCACAGGTACTTTCACTTTCAACGAAGAATTACGATTTAAACACATGTGTGTAGTAATGTAATAGTTGAGTCTATAGTCATATAATTGTTAGTCGTTAACTAGTTGACAAAAGTGCAATGAATATACTTGGTAAGGTAGGTAGATTTTTTAATTTGTTGTAATAATTTTTAATGGTAATTATTATTTTATATAACTATTCTGCTAATAATACTCGGACTTTATTAATAAATCAATTATTGCCAGAACAATACTACCGTTTTATTTAAGTTAACATAAAACTACCTATAATTATTTGATTAGGAATGCTGCAGCAAATAAACATTTTATTTAGTTATGCTAATTGTTGAATTCATGATCGTGTAAGTATAATCTCTTTTTATTTATTTATTTGAAAATTCTATACGCATTACATTAATTCATGATATAAATATATAAATCAATATTTAGAGAGCTCCTCTTTTTTAAATTCCAAATATACACATTCTAGAATGTATAGCTTTTGAAATAATTGAGAAAAATCAAATTTGGAACAATACTTGGTTATCCAGATCGTTTAAAATATAGTAGAGCGATAAAGAGGCATTTTTCGCTTTTTGTAGTGTATTTTATGAGACATGCAACTGAAAAATCGAAACTTTTAAAACAAGAAAATCGCATACAACATTCAAAATGCTTAATTAAAAAAGAAGTAGAGGGGGTCAAACTCCGATTTTTTCGATTATACTTCGCAGCAGGGAATTGACATACATATAATCTTTCAATGTAAAAATGTATCTACCATAATTAGAAATAAACCTTAAATCAGGTCCTGACGATAAGGATTACTTTGGTACGTCAGTTAATTACAGAACTTGAATATACAGAGCATACCAATGAAAACGATTTACCTTAAAGCAGTCGAAAACGTCAAGAAATATGAAAAGACGCTGAAACACGTCAATTTTTGTTTAAAGTGGGAAACTCTTTCACCAATAAGGCAAAATCATATATTGACCCCCTAGGTCCTCCATTATCGAACATTAAAATTTCAAATGGCACTACGTCATATTATTACATTTTTCGATTCTACATGCTATTTCCAACAACTTTCAGGTATGACAGCCTATACCTATCCTTAACACTTTAGAAGATATCTTCTAAAGTGTATGTAGAATGGAAAAATGTAATAATATGACTTAGTGCCATTTGAAATTTTAATGTTTGATACAGGGGAGGGGGAGGGGAGAAGGCTAGAGAGGGCAAGACATGATTTTGCCTTATTGGTGAAAGAGTTTCCTTCTTTAAACAAAAACTGACGTCTCTGGGCGGTTTTTCATATTTCTTGACATTTTCGACTTATTTAAGGTGGATCGTTTTCATTGGAATGCTCTGAATAGTACGTTGTTAAATGATATGAATATTACACACAATATTGTGTAAAAACAAGCGGTGCCAGTTTCTACGTAATAAAAAATGCACAAAATTAATCAGGAGGTATAATTATTAATTACAAATTTTTCGTTTGTACTTTTTAATATTGATACTTTTGCAAACAATATGAATTCAATAAAGTCATAATTTTGTGGGCTCTAATTAAAATATGTACATTAACTTGAATATGAATATTGACGTTGTGTAGTGAGAACTACTTTTAATTTAATTTAATTATGTAATGTAATTATGTAATAATGTCCTATTGTTTAATACATAATTTGTTTCCATTTATAAAATAGCTCTGAATTTTAATTACACTTTTTTAATTAAGGCTAAAATATTATAAGGAAACATCAGTTGTTAACTGCAAAAATCTGGACGACCCAGAAAGCTATCTCAAACTGCAACTGAACCGAATAGCAATTAACTTCCGCCATGTAGGTACAAAGCTATTCTGTAACGTAAAATCAATCCATCTAGAATACAGAGCAATTCAAATTTTATTCTGCTGCCTATTTTTACTATAAACTTATTCGAAAAAAAAAACAGTTTTCATGTTATGCCAACCATTTGTTATTTAATAATGCATACATTTTTGGTTACTATTAATAATAAGAAACAAGTGTAACTGGAAGATACTGTTACCTACATCTTGTAGTATTATCAAAACAAGAAGTAAACTGTTGTATAAATGGATTTCTGAAAATAAGATCCCACTAACTTTTAATCGGATATTATCCTCTTGTATAGCACTAAAACAGTAGTGAACATCCTTGGGCTAGTTTCATTTACGAAATTGCTTTTTTTTGTCAATATCTAGTAAAACTAGGAAAGTATGTCACATAAGGATATCTATTTTATTGATCATGTGTGGTTTATTAAAACGACCAAGAACTGACAATTAAAGATGTATTAGAAGTTGACGTAATTTACTTATGGAGGCATAATTTCTCGGATTTTAATCGCAGTAAATAAATGATTATTCCAAGCTTGAAAGTTCGTAAGATATTAAATAACTAACTAATTAATTCATTAAAATCAGTTGAGTTCAAGTATTTACTAATGTGGTACTACTATGTGTTACCATACATTTTATTATGAGCTATGTATTTACCAAATGATTTTCTCATTGTCGTTGTGCTTGTTTTATTTTTTAGATTATAATAATGACTTTGTTTGTGACAAATTCATGGGCAATAACAGCCATACGAGATTTAATACAATACAATCTTGTCGGTCTTCCAGTTTTACATAAGGAAGTAGATTATGTTTTTGATCCCGATGTTGGCAAGAGAAGAGCTAGACAGTATCAAGAACTAAACGGATATCATGGCGAAAAAGCGATAGAACGGCTAGGATTAGGAATAGATGGTAACGATTTGGAACGATTGGCACAACAAAGAAAGAGAGATGAAGGTCAACTTGGCGGAATAAATTACATAAGGTATCAAACTTAAGGATACTACTTTTAATAGTAAAGAGTGGGTTATGTTAAAGATAGTTTATTTTTTATTTATTTTGTACTTAGGCTAGTAATTCCCGTACTAAATAGTTTATGAAGTTATTGCATGTAATAAAATGAATTAAGAATTAGATGTTTTCTTTTATTGATACTGCTATCTGGGCTAAATAATATAATTTGTGTAAATGCATAACAAATTAATCAGTTCCTGGGAAATAAAAATTTGGAAAACCAAAGATTCCGTCAAAGCATAATCGACAGATTTCCAATCTTCCTTTTGGTTGTAATTTTCATAAATCATGAAGTAAGTATAATAAAAGGGAAGTAACGTTCTATTCACACACATCAGCCAGATACGGATATTAGAAACAACACAACGTGTTGATGAAATGGAGCAAGCTGCAATCAAGACGAATTCCTCTTTTTGACGAATAAGACTTCAAAAGAACTAATAGAAAAGTAGATACAAACGTATAAGTGAAATATCAGCTATAAATTTACGTAAACAAAATCGTATATTAACTTGACTTATCTTTCAATTCGTGAAGTATTTCCACTTGTAGATCAATGAAACAGTAAATTAATTAAGTACCAATTTATTCCATGTTTTAAACACATTGAATACATACCATTACAGGCTAAAATTTACATTTGAAAGAGAAAATCAAAATTCTATAAATCTTTTTAATCTAAAGATAATACATGATAACACGTACATCAAAACAAATTGGCACATTAAAGACACTACATACTAGTAGTAGACATATTTTTCAAATAGTTCGATGAATTAAAAAAGCGTGATTAACAGTTTAGTAGATCAGGCTATTAGGTTAGCTCATCCTGAGTTTAGAAATGCAATAAATTGGTACTTAATTCATTTGCTGTTTCATTGCCCTGCAAGTGGAAATACTTCAGGAATTGAAAGATAAATACATAAAGGTCATAACATAGATATATTAATTAACTTGACTAGATATATTAATAAATTACTTTAAAATTATCAATTATGTAAAAACAAAATAAATGTGACAAACTAAAAAAAAATATTTTTAATAACTTCTATTACACAATGTTAAATGGTTTCTCAAAAAATCATGCGAAAAGTGTTTATATCTTGTTCTTGGGGGACTTGTTTCGCATCAAATTAACAAAATATTTATAAATTGGAAACGTGGAAATTT
This sequence comes from Holotrichia oblita, assembly GCA_023690525.1. NCBI lineage: Eukaryota > Metazoa > Arthropoda > Insecta > Coleoptera > Scarabaeidae > Holotrichia > Holotrichia oblita. The sequence continues at coordinate 164,597,032 of CM043016.1, forward strand.
TTTTTTCTACTAAGGGTTAAACTTATTGTTTGAACATCAGATGTTATCGTTGACATATAGTTTTGTGTAATCTAAGGATAATATTTGGACGAATACAGTAAGTTATTATCTGTCTACTATAACTGGGGTACACCATGTGCAGCAACCTAATTCTAAAAATGATAAATTAACGAGCTAAATGATGGATACTATAAAGATTAAGTCAATAGAATCCTGAATAGGTATCTGCAACTAAAAGATTGTCTTCGTTATAGATAAATCAAAGTTATGTATAGCACGAAAGATCGACCAAACATATGTTTTACGGCAAAATCTGGAGTTGCAATAATGCAATAATGGTTATAATTAATAACTATGCAGAAACAACACGATCAACTGAAGTGAAATAAATTTTATTGCACTTTTAAATAATTTGGAAATGAATAAGTGAATTACAGGATATTTATGTTTTTCCAAAAAGTTATTCCTTGCAAAATTTTTAATAACTTCGTCTTTTTAAATTCTCTTTTTAAATTAAACAAAAGCATTACCATGAAAACAGATTAAGTTAGTAAGTATCTACAAAACTATTAATCACAATACCAATTATCTTCTATAGTGACTCTTTTCGAATTCAATTTCCATTCGGTTCATTATTCCTGTATTATTACGTTAATTGTGACGAATAGTTTGATCAATATATGAACAGGAAAGCCTATAAAATGCATGCAGGAGTCTACAACTGTTTTACTTTAATACGTACTATATACCTGTATGTATACCTGTATAATATATACATAACACATGTGATAAGTGATAATGGATGCTTGGGACTCATCTTCAGCTTCACCATCGGATTTATATGACACCAGGTTTATACAATAAAATAACCATGTTTTGCGTAGGTAACTATGTATTTAATTGCAATTGCAGTTTGCTATCTATAGATGATGATTATGATCTGGTTCCATGGATGAAAATTCTTCAACAGTTAAATGCATCCTATTTAAATACATTGAAGGCAACTTTTAACGAAAAATGTTTTGCAAAAGAGTCAAAAACGCCAGAAACAGAAAAAGGATTATCTAAAGAAGAATTTACATGTGCAATTTCTGAAGTCTTAGGTATGATTTACTTTCGTAACATTTTATTGATAGATATTTTTTGTATTAGATCTTTTTCATGGCATATCTTCTTGATTTATTTGTGCTATTATGTACAAAGTTAACATAAAATGTATTCGTTTTAAACTTACAATTAGTTACAATGCTCTAGTTTAAATTATTACAAATTTATAATCACAATAAACACTACATTACATAATAAGATGTATAGAACTGAAGTTTAATAAACGAACGCAAAATAACCTCAAGCTCTAATTTATCCTTTTTAGGAGACAGCAAATTTGTAAGTCACGCAATTATGATGTTTAATGAAATTGATAAGGAAGAGAAAGGTATAATAACTTGGAACCAATTTTTGGATTTCGCAAGCACAGAATTAGAACCAACTTCAATTAATCCAATTGACTTATATGAACCGCAGATAATTGGTTGTCCTCATACAAAGGTTAAAAGAAGTTGTATTACAGGTTTTCACAAAAATAAGATCTCTTTTATGTTTATTCTAGAAAGAAGCAATAGTCAAAATTGTTTCACTTGAAAGCGAACAGTACTTTTGCTATGGCGTTATTTCGAAGCATGGCTGCGTAGGGCTTTACGATGGAAATATGAATTTTTTAACATCTTATGTTGTTCTAATGAGTAGAGAAGATATTGATCGAACAGATGAAGAACGAAGAAAGAAAAATAGATGGATTACAGATGCTATATTCATTGTTGAAGTACTAATGCTAGTCGTTACTAACACTGCTAGAAGTATGGTAATTTACGATGCGTCGAATTTATATCATATACCTATCTGGCTGATTTTGGGGATTCCATACATTTTACATGTTAGAATAATCGTTTTGCTTTAGCTAGGCGAATATATAAGACATCAATTGTTTTTAGTGTATGACGTATTGCTTCAAGGATGCACCATATATTCTATACGCTGGTAATGAATGTGGTGTAATGCTTAGCTTTTATTTTCTTCAGCCAAATGTTAGTCTTCTGAGAAAGAAACATAATGACAAATTAACATTATTTTATTGGCAGGTAATTACTTTTCTTTGCAACTTATTTTTGCTTATGACCCCATGTGTTAAATGTAGCAATATTATATGTCTAAAGTCTAATAGCCTAAAGTAAACTAAACAGCGTTATGATTTTTCGAAAGTTTCAGTATTAAATTCTTTATTGTTCAACCCAACCATTGAAATACTTATTGTATGTTGAAGTTAACGTACACAAAATGTGTAACTTGAATTTATTATATTTTTGACTGTTTGGAAATGTAAAAAACTGAATTGGGTTTACTACTGGGACTACTGTGTGAGTGGTATAGAGCACGGCATTATCATGACGAAGGATGATTGCACGTTTAGATTTTGCTATGAAACACGCAATCATTAGCTAAAAAGTGCTCAAAAGCAGAACTATTGTTGACAAAAGTCCTTTTGAAACACCCAAACTATCGACTCTTCATTACCTACATGTAATGTTGCCATAGACATGTTCAGAAGAGCCGTGATTAAAATTTTTCACGACTAAAAAAAGTCGTGAAAAAATTATGCAGAATCCAAAGAGTACAAAGTTTCCTCACGACCAAACATTACACAACAGATGCTACAGGCTGCCCTTTCCTTCCTCTATTCTGAAGTACCACCACATTTGATTTCTTGAAATCTTTGCTTTATCATCAAATTCAAAAGCTAAACATTCTGTGAACTGATATTAAGTTAAACCACAACAAAACTGAAAATTTGTATTTAGTAAATCGAGATTTTAATAAGGCCATGGCCGTTTTAACAATATCTAAATAAATGTTATACTTTGCATTTAAATCTTCAAAAAATACGTAAAAATAAATCTTCACTTTAATTTGGAGAGATTCAACGTTTCGTTTTTTCATTCATTTCGTTAAATTCGTATTCAACTCAAAAATATTTTATTAGTAGGTACTATATAGTTGTTGGTCATTATTAATAATTTATTTCACATTTGCATCACATTGTCGGAATAGCAATATCGAATATTTAAGAATTTCCCGATACTCTAATTTGATACTAACTCCAGTAATGTTATTTATCATTTCTTTTAGGTTATTTATAGGAATTAAAAAATGAAACAGAATTTCTACTAATCAAGAGCAGTAGAAAAATTTTCAAAGAAAGTATTCGGCATATAGAATACTTTTCACATAATAACAGTCTTGTGATCTGCAGCAAGGATGCTCAAAAATCCCTTGTGATTAAATTCGTAGATAACAGAATCAGGCCGTATATTTTCAAAATGAGAAGAGTATGTACTGAAGTATAAAGTGATTAAGTAGTTGCTCAATATACACAATTTTAATTTTAGGGGGTAAACTGCTTTGCTATTAGTGCAAAATTAAAAATACTGGTAACTGGCAGTGAAGATGGCACGTTACGAATTTGGAATATTGTAATTACTTCGAATCCAATGTCGACTTTACAATCGCATAAATTTGGTATCATAGATTTGGTTATTTTAGAATCACAAAACATTTTGTTAAGTATATCCAGAGATGGGGTGAGTAATTTTTCGTAGGATACGCATAATGTATTAACAAAATTAAATGTTTAGGTGCTAAAATTGTTCAATTTGTCAGAGTACGATTATATTAAATCAATCAAGATAAAGTTTCCATCCTTTAATGAAATGGGTAAAATTATAGAATGGGGAAAGGAATGTATCTTTCCTGGTCCAAAACGCGAGGATTCTGAAAATAATTTGGATACAGAGTTTATTAACAAGGATAAATGGGAAAGGAGCAACGTCTTAGTATCATGCTGCAATTATATAGCTTCGATCAAACTTAATTTTCTAAATGATAAAGCCAGAAGTTTAGACGGTGCGGTTCTGCCAGCTCCCCCATTACAAAATAGTGTTTTAATACCAACTAGTTGGAAAGTTTCTGATGGCAACGTCGACCTTAAAGTGTAAATATCTGACACACTGAGAATATAATATATAATAACTCGATTATCAAATACTAATTGCAGCGGCTTTCTAAGCTGCATTGCTTGTCTGTCTACCGTGCAAATTTAACGGCCTCGTTATAGCACTATCCCGCTGTTCATAATACTGTGGTGTTAATCACTTAATCATTTCGCCTCCAGTAGAAAATGGTATATTAATTGGAACACAATTCTCTGAGAAATGTTTATTACTTATTAATATAATACACTGTCTTATATGAGATTGAGCTTTTATACCGATTTAAGTTATCCCATAGTTTCTCAACATCTAATATTTCTATTTCTGATTTGTTACATTTATTTTAAGAGATCACATAGATGTCGATGAAAAAGTAGAAAAGTACATCAAGACCTTAAACTTTATTTTAGAAAAGGATTTCCTCTCTGAAGATAATCTAAATAACGAAATAAACTTTAAAATCGCTCAGTTGGAAAACAAAAAACTTAAAGTATGAAACAATATTACAAACGAGTGAAATATTACTAAACATTTTACTACCTTTTAGATGAAAAATGTTGTTGCACAAGGAGCACCTTATCTAGCATTGGAGTTGCCAGAGATAGAGGAGATAAAATTAACACCCAATTTACCTATTCCCGATAGTAAAAAAATACGTAACTTGGTCGAAAAAACAGAAAAAATGTTATCTGAGGCTGGTGCTAGATCATTTATATTTTCAAGTCCAAGCTCTTCAACTAGATCTAAATCATCTAGAACAAGTATTATTGAATTTGATTGATACTTTAGTAATTGTGACATGATTATATTGTTAATCTGATGACAAATACTATAGAGGTTATAGAAGTTTACTTTGTCTATTTTATGAGAGCATTCTTAAGAAATACAGTTTTTTCACGCACGTCGGAGCAAGCTAACCGGTTCTTTCAAATCAATCTGTATTCACAAAACCTGGCGGCCAGTATCTGATGCGTGTAAAAGGAGTTTAAAAATAAAGTGTGAAATTTTGAAAGTCTACTTTTTTACCTTAAGCTGCCAACCGAATTTGTATGAAAGGATAAATTTGGAAGTGTAAATAAAACTAATTTTTAAGCTATAGTCCGATTACAGATAAAACATCGGTAATACCAACACCACAACGTTTGATTACTCGGGACACGTGTTTCGAGAGCGCATGGGCTCTCATCATCAACCGAATACCGAATGTAATCAAACGATGTGGTGTTGGTGTTACAGTCCTTGAAATCACACTATAATCCAATATCAAAACAAATAAGTTCAGGAGTTTTAGAGAACTTCTTTGACACACAAAAATGTTTGATCAACATCGCCTATATCAAAAGTAAAAAATAACGTAAGTACAAAATCAATATGATAAAAAGCAACTTCACAGGCGTAAAATTTTATGAAAGGATTTTACCATAATATTCCTACATACGCAAACTCAAAAATTTTCTTATAAAGCAAATTCACATGCGCAATGTAAATTTCTCTAGTGATAAGTTATAAACGTTTGCGCATTGATATAATGTCCAAGTAAATCGTTTCTATGAGCAAAACAGAACATATACGAGTAGATAGGCTATACTGCTAGTAAAGAAGTGACCTATCAACACGCCAATAGTCTGGATAATTCTAACGATAGTAATAGTAATATGTAGAGATGGCATATTGATCACATACATGGCTGGAGATATTTCGAGCGTTATTGGATTTGCGATCGACAGCTAGTCGTGCGAATAAAAGGAACTTTGAATGGCAAGTTAGTATGTAGTCGTGACGTGTATATGTTACAATTGGTTAGCTCGTTTAATCGCCAAATGTGGAGCACAGTGTGTAAATAATTTAAATTAAATGCGTACACCGCTGGCATGTGTGTCGAATTTGCCATATCTAATAATACGGTTCTGTTTGAAAGATAAATAGCCATCGTGATCTAATCTAACATCTAACTGAATCTGCAATTGTATAATGTGCACATTATGTGTCAACGGCAAATGCTAAGTAATAACTAGGTAAATAGGAACATAGGTACATACATTCGCCGCTTGTGCCCTATCTACCCAACCACAGATTCCGAAATGGAGAGTACAGCACTGTATTTTCTCTTGCAGTCGCACTGATAGGAAACTTTTTCCGCAACTATACGTACATATTTCTCATATTATACAGTATGCCTCTAAATAGAGTTAACAAGCGGGAAAATACAGTACCAGTACTAGAGTATGCAATAATGGAAAGTATACCTATACAGCAAAAATTACAAGAATAATAACAAAAACGATTGATAAAAGAAAATTCCAGTAGTAACTACTATATGTACTGCTTTTGAAGTGCTAACACATTTTCATTAATTTAGAAAAGTATCTATATGTACTTGAAAAAATTTTGAAATTTAGCTTTGCATTCAATTTTAAAATTTTTTGTACTACTTTTTATTAGGTACTTTTTTAAAATTAAAAATGTGTTAGTCCCTCGACAATAATGTGATAATATTGTCATTGTAATTTATTTTTATCAGTTGTTTTTGTAATTACAAAGAAAACTTTCATAGAATATTAAAAAATATAAGTCGTATATGAACATGGGGAATAATTCCCGCCATCCCCAGGAAAATGCCATTCATCAATACATAGATAGATGTCACGTAGTAGATTTCGTTTGTGAAGTCACTCGATATATAAAGTACCGCAATAAGAAAGAACATATTTGTGTTAGAGAAGAGTACAATTTGGACACAAAATGGCGATTATAGTGCTAGTATCATAAGTGAGGGTTATTGCATTGCGCATGTTTGACTGTGTTTGGTAACGATGCATCACACGCATAACATAGCATAATTTTATACCACAGACCACACATACGTTAGTGCAAAAACGTCTCTACAGTGAAAATTCCCTGCCTTTATTTTCTGTTAAATGAAGAATTTATAGAAATAATAACGAATACATTCAAATTTACTGCGTTCATTTGGAGCCAAAATGAAAGAACACGCGATCGCTTTGCGTACGTTTGCCACACACGATGGTACCTACTTGTAACATATTCTTGAAATTACGTCATTTATACACAATATTTGAACGTTATTTGTACATCAAACGTTGACGTCATTTCTACATCTATAAATGACGTCTTCTGACTGTGATTTTGATTTGATTTGATTTGGTCCCTGGTTACCGACCGGGTTTTGCTTAGTAGCGTGCCCTTATAACACAGCGGCCTGTGGCCTATTGTATTATTCGGTACCAAGTGAATTTCCTTATGTAAACAGGTTAGTCCCTTTTACTAGGTTTAGTAGCCTGTGTGGTAGGTCCTTTTCCGGTAGATCTGTCAGCTGGTTAATTGGTCCCAGCAGTGGCAGTCTCCGTCGTTCCAGCGCAACGCACTCGAATATGACATGGTAGGCTGTCTCCTCCTTCTCATTGCATAGTCTACATACAGGTTCGTCCTTAAGGATGCCAACCTTATGTAGATATTTCCTTAGACAGCCATGCCCCGTTAACAGGCTCGTGACTGTTCTAAGCTGTAACCGGCTGAGAGTCAGCACATCCGCCGTCAACTGCCGTGATGGCTGCCTCATCATTCGTTTGCTATGAACCTGCCCTTCAACGCTCCTCCAGTGTGCCTGGTGTGTTTTTGCAATCCACTCAGCCACTGCTCCGCGTATGGCAGTTCTGGTTATCGCCAGACCCGGTTCAGGTCCGGTGAATTTTGTTGCAGAACCTTATTTCCTTGCTAGCTTGTTTGCTATTTCGTTACCTGGTACACCCTTGTGCCCCGGCACCCACACCAAAGTTACCTTGTTGTGTTTGGCCAGGGTTCTTAGGTTTTCCAGGCACTCCCAAGCCAGCCTCGAGGTTATCTGATAAGCTGCTAGTGTCTTTAGGGCCGCTTGACTATCCGACAGGATATGAATCAGCTGACCCCTAGGTTGTGTCTCTGATGCCCTTAGAGCACATGTGTCTATTGCTAGTATTTCCGTTTGGTATACGGTGTGACTGTGATAGATTGACGTCAGTTTTTGCTTGGCATCAGTACACTACTTGGGGAGTGCAATTGAACCGTCCCCGCTTGCGCTCTTGATGTTCATCAACCGCCTTTGAATGCTGTAATCTTGGTCGAAAATTTTAATCAGTCAATAAGCCAGATCCTCTAAAACTGACTCTACTTAACAACAGGAGGTCAAATATGCACTGTAGTGAGTTCTACACACACTTCAAATTTGCTAGTATTTATTTAGTAGTACAGTAGTAGAGTATTTATTTAGTAGTACATTCTATGTACTTTTTAACTGGTCCTCATATGCGAATTTCGCTAAAATTATTTAGGATTTTTACTATTTGGTGAAGTATATCAATAAAAACTAGCTTTTATACCTTCAAATACATTTTCAACGTATCATAAAGTGTCTCCTATCTAAATATTTTAGCGAAATTTCGTTATTATTACTTTAAATTAAACTATTAGGAAGTTGGTATATGTTTGCATTCCCATGATCAAATTGAAAAAAGAACCAAATTATATTTTAATATTTGCATATAAAAGTATGTAATGAGAAGAATGATTTTTATATATAGGCCACCCAAAACACCCCAACCCTACACAAATTTCATCATTTGATTTTTAGATTTTTAGTTGGTGGTGGCAGACGGCGCGAAAATATGTCGAACCATAACCTAGAATTTGATATCCCGCCCTTTATAGGCGTTGTCACATAAATACTGGGAATACAAAGTTGTGAATGTTGTTCGGTGTTATTTATCTACGACACTCTCTAAAGTGAAAATGGTTTCAACGGAAGACACTGAAGATATAACTCTAATTAATTTCAGACAACTAGCAGATAAATTAAATTTGGAACAGAATGTTTGTACTCAAGCTTGGAATAGTTATCAACAAATTCGGCCTAAATTCGACTTGGAGGTATGTTCTTGTGCAATGCATATTTAATTTTAGCATGAATATTACTTAAATCTTTAGGGGGATGAATTGCACTGGCTTGGATGTGCAATATTTGTTGCTTGTCGAAACACAATAACACCGACAATAGGTCAGTCAGTTTTAGAGGGAAACTGTATTAGCTTAACGAGCCTTTTAAGACATAGCAATTTAAGGTACCTTTTGAAATATTTGTGCATTTTGCTATGATTATAATTGTCGGTTTTTAGTTTGATGCAATTTTTTAATAAAATCAAGCGTTGGGCAGAAATGACTAAAATGAATGAAGAGTTTCATAGAAAGATTGAAACCTTACAAAGCAAAGTTGCCGTTGCTTTTAATATTTTTCAAAAATATTGTCCAGTTTTTAAAGAAATTTTTAACGCACTAATGGATACTGATTCCAAGCAACATAGAAATCGAAGACAAAGGTAATATGTTTGAGATTATGTCTTTCTAATTGTGTTTGTGGCCGTTAATTTTTAATATGCATTTCATCTTTTAGACCACCTCCCTGTACAACTATGCAACTGTTTGATTTCTGTTGGCTACTATTTATTACTGTTAAAACTGAAGATGATTCTTATAGTAAGGATCTTGTCATGTCGCATCATTTACTACATGCTTGCTGTGATTTAGTATTCCAGAATGCTTTCTTTGATGAAAGGAAGGATTTGTTGAATCCTAATTTTGAATGTAAGTATTCAACGTAATATAATTTTATCATATTTGTGACATGATTTCTTGTAAACTGTACTATTTATAGCACTATCATTATATTGGTTTAAACATTTTTTTGCAAGTTTAATTAATTCATATGTAAATGTTACAATCTATATCACTTTTGAATAAGTCCAGTAGTACAGTATCTACAGTATGAATAAAGTGAAGATTTAACAGCATTCATGTGTTAAATCTAGTGAACAGTATTTGCCAAATAAATCAGAAAAAACAATTAATGATACTGCACACCTGTAAACAAAATCTGCTTAAATCGACAGAAGAAAGCGTAAAATCAGTTCAAGAAAGTGCTCTAAACTAAAAATAATTACCAGAGCTGTCCTTCATAGATTGCATGAAAATGGTTTAGTAGTATAAAGACACAGGAGAACTGGTGACTCACTGTCAGTACATGTATATAACTAGCGATATGGGTAATGGGTATATTTGTTTAATTTTCGTATATGTATAGCAGAATTATTGGAGATCAGTAGTACACACCTAATAAATTCATTAAATTTTAACTTTTTTAGAGTTTTTTTCCAACATGGTTTTTAGTACAAACTTTCTACCACTAAATACATTTGGATAACAGTGAAAAATGGATGTAATACAGTTCTTACAAGAATTTAACTGTTATGTAGTGTTTCTGTATGTTTACAAATTTTCCGTTAGTTTCCATTTAGTAATGCATTATTTTACTGATTTATTCTTTTTTAAGGTTTACCAAGAGAATGGTCAAACCCCGATTACATTGTACCAGAGGAAGCTCCATGTATAATATCATCTTTTTATAAAGAAGACGTGAAAGATGCGATATATGTTAAAAAGTACAAATTCCGTGATATAATTAGAGGTTTCTTTGAAAAACGTATTCTCCAGGGAAATAACGTTGACTTCACTGGTTTATTGAATCCAACAGTTTTTGATATTAATTACAACGCGTTAAAAAAGATATATGAAACTCATCTTTTAAATAAAGGAGATTTTGATGAAAGAATACTTTTAGGTATGTTTCATATTGTTAAATTTAGTTTCATATTTATTGATATTCAATATGCATAAAATTTACAGCTGAGTACAGGCGTCAAAGAAAATTAAAAGAACAAGCATCACTAGGTAATAGTTGTATTATTACTCCGTATTCTAAGTTTATTAAAATGCCTTCTATTGTAGCAGAAAATCCTGATTCTGCTCATTCTCTTGAGGTACAATCATAATATCTATTGCTAAAGGAATATGACAATTTAATTTTTTCAGGGTTCACGTCAAGCTCCCATTACACCTTTAACAGGAAGGAGATTTCTTGGACCTAAGAGAATATCAGACACACATTCTTCCATAGCTCATAATATAATGAGTTTGCAAAATCTTGTGGCAAATAGGGCGCCAAATCCTAGTGAAGAATTGTGTACAATATTTAAGTAGGAACGCTGAAATCAATTTTACTCAGTAAATAATTTTAATATTTTAGGTTTTGCAAGGTAGATCCCACTGAATCAATAAGAAACATATTTTCACAATTACAGACACGATACTGCGAAAAATGTTCTCAGTTGAGTGATATAAACGCCACTGAAGTTAATCATAGAGCACTTTTAACGTTAAAATTAGTATACAAGTTTTTAGAGCATATACTGAAAAGTGAAAGGAAAAGAAATCCTGACATTTCGGTAAGACGCCAGTTTTTTTTTTAATATCGACGTATTGTATCTTTATTTTCAGTTTCTAATGCAAAAAGATAGCTTTTTTCATAGTTTATATGCATGCAGTTTGGAAATAGTGGAATATTCCCATAATACTCATAATTCACCTAGAGAGTTTCCGTGGGTACTATCGGCGCTGGAGTTGACTGTTTATGATTTCGTCAAAGTCATAGAAATAACTATCCGCTCAGATGATCAACTGCCGAGGTATATCATCAAACACTTAAGTTGGGTATGTTTTCTTTCAGTGTACCATTTTGGTTATTTAAATGCCAGTAATAGGCGTTCATGGTATGTTCTTGGAATCACTCTACAAACGAGTGCAATGAAAATAGATCAAGCATTAGATGCGAGTTCCCAGATCTCGCTCTTCCCAATGCGTCACCTAATTTCATCGTAATTCGTCACTCCGTTTGTATTGCATAAAACCTGCGACAATGGACTAATTCCAACCTCATTCCCTGTAGTACACAAGGTTGGAACTAGCACTGCCGGGTGTTAAGCTGCACAGGTCGGTAACAGCAGGTACCGATCTAACTTGGACAATTCGTGGATTGTCAAGTCCACTAATAGAGATCTCGATCTGCTAAGCAATGTAGTAGTGATTCCATATACGGCTTACCACGACCTAACATGTAGAAATCGTAGGGGAATGCCACAATAAAAAACAAAAACGAAAATGCCTGTAATAAGTGGTCGTAGTATATTGTTGGAATTGCAAACGAGTGCAATGAAATTAGATCACAAGCATTAGAAGCAGACCACGAGGTTTCGATAGGTTTACTTTTTATATCGTGGCATTTCTCGACGTCAATTCATTGTTATTTATGTTCTTTTTCACTAAAAAAATGTAAAAAACAGGGAACAGAAATAGTGAACATTTACATTACTAAATTTTTCGGTTTCTTGTTTTGCTATAATAATTGTTAATTTGGTTAATTTAGACTTCAGCAACGTTATTGTTAGCCTTTCTAATTTTGCACGGTTAAGTTCGTTGATTGCTAATATTAGGTGGTCTCACTCAATAGAATCAAACCCCTGTCCAAAATCAATATTTGGCATTTCCATGTCCATCATATGTGGAATTGTTTGGCGTGTCTACTGGTACTTGCTAATTCCAGATATTTTATTATTTCCTCTGTTTTGATGGCTTTTTTGTTGTAAACATATTTTTCGTGAGTAGAAGTTTTGTTCGAACTATTAGCTATAGATATTAGAAGCAGATTTAACGTACCTTCTAAATATGTAAAACGGAACTTAATTTAAAATAACACATGCTCAATAGTATTGCATTAGAAAACATTTTTTTATTTTAAGGTAGAAGAACACATATTAGAAACTTTAATGTGGGTTGAAAACAGCGCTCTATGGAGAGCTATCACTCAGTCTGGGGAAGATATTCCTAAATTTGAAGACATCGCTCTACCTGGGTACATGAAATACGGCAGCACTCAAAATGACGTAAAACCTGCAACAAACAATACAAGTATGTTTGTAAAGTTTATTTAATACCATCGTAAAACCTTCAATTTCAGATACAGATTCCCCAGGACCATCTGCTACGGAAACATTTCAATCTCCTAATGTTAACAGTAATAGCGCGAATGTTGTCAGTTCGCAGGTGAAAAAGAATTTATTCCCTACGATTAAGCCGGGGCAATCTGTTTTACAGAATAGTAAACCTACACACTTAAGTATGTGAAATACAGTTATTATGCACATATATTTGTATATATTAAAGTTTATCTATCGACCTAATTAATTTATCACTTAACGGGCATTTTATTTTCAGTGGTAACGGACGAAGATGGAAATAGAAAGTTTGTAAAAATAGTCGATTCTCCTAATTCTGAACAAATTGTAGCAATTCCTTCACCGGTACCAGATGCTAAACCTAAGAAAGGAGGATCTCTCTGTATAATATTTAGAAAAGTACTTTCAAGAAATGCATTTGAGACTTTATTTATCATTTATTTTTTTAGTTTTATAATTTAGCTGGAGTAAGAATGGATCATCTTTGTTCGAAACTAGGCATAACTGCGATGGATTTGCAGTGTAAAATATGGACTGTGTTTGAGTATTCTGTAAGATACACTGATCTCATGAGAAACAGACACTTGGATCAATTGTTAATGTGTGCTGTATACGTGATATGTAAAGTTACTGGAAAGACTTATCAATTTACCGATATAATGAAACAATATCGGGAACAACCCCAAGCAAATAGTGATATTTATAGAAGTGTATTAATTAAAGGTAAAGTTTAGTTTTTTTCTCTAAAATTAAACAGAGTGCGTTTAAAATGTGTTAATAAATACGAAAGGTTACAAGATTATTTTTTAGAGGATGCAACACCCAATAGGTCAGATTTAATACAATTTTATAACAAGGTGTATGTAACTAAAATACAAGAATTTGCCCTGAAATTTTCTAATCAGGTATGTTATTTTAAGTATGTCTTAATCTTGTGGTATGATGGGTTGTATTTTATTTGTAGACTACAAATTTACCTCTAAGTCCACTACCTGTTGTGAAACCATTAATTGCCTCACCAAAGACGGAAATTCAGAAAAACATATTTATTAAACCTTATGATAGTCCCACAAAAGCATTTAATACAGGACGGGTGATGCATTACTGCTTTAATCGAAGTACATCCGAGGTAGGTTTTACAATATCTCATTCTCAGTATACCTATTATAAATTATGAATTTTATTGTCTAAAAAGTAGCCACAAGCAATTTGTACTATGTTCGAATCATGCTACCTTAGAGTAAACATACAATATATAACATATAGAATCTTCATCGATCAAAATAATTTGAAATCTCGTTAATTTAGAATTTATGAATAAAACCAAGGTGTAGCATATGGTAGTGCATATTGGAAACTACATAAAGGGGGAATTGTTGTTCATTGTTTTTGTGTTACCGACATTTCTGGTGTCGCTTACCTATGTATCGATTCCGAGTACTGGAATCGGTTAAGTATCGACAGGTATCGATACCAAGGTATCCTCAAACTGATCCCTTGAATCGATACCTAGGACTGATTTGTAGGTATAGATTTTTTCAGGTTAATTTCAACAATTATATTAAATAACATCTACAGTATCAAATGTACAATATTACGATACTTTGGCTTTTTTATAACAATTACTGTTATTCTACGCGAATAATTACACCTACCCTCATTCATGGCTTTTTTATAAGAATTATTGTTATTCTACGCGAATAATTACACCTACCCTCATTCATTAATATTTGAGTCAATATATAAAAACTAATTACATAAATATTTGTCTAAAAATGATTTTCTACGATACCGTAGTTGTTACCGTAGTTCGTTGGTATCGATACCAAGGTATCGTTGTATTAGTATCGATATCTAGCTATTGATTCCTAGGTATCAATTCCAAAGCATCGATACCCAGGTATCGTTTCCAAGATATCGATACCGATGTCATCCAAGGTATAGGCAAATCGATACCAATAATGGTATCGAATACTGAACGATGTATCGATATTTCGCCCAGCCCTAGTTATGAGTATAATTCTGATCACAGCTTCTTAATACGCTTTTATTAAATTTACTAAAGGAACCAATGTTAACTTTTATTAACCAAGATTTATTTAATTGTTCTTACAAAACGACAGTACAGACTTAGACAGATTTGATATACAGAGTGCTAGATTAAAAAAAAATAACAGACATTACCTAACGTATCACTTTCTAGTATCTCGTTGAAAAAAATTTTAAATACAATTATTAAGACAACAAATATATAAAACTCCAATGTACCATCTTTGGCAATAAATGCGATTTTTTTATCGGGGAATGTTGATTTTGTAAATAAAGTGAATTTAATTACTCTAAAGAAGTTCATCAAAGCAGTACTCTCTTTTAAAGAAATTAAATGTGCTTCAAAGCATAGCCTTTACTTAGTAAATGGAAATTTCTCGCTGAAAAAATCGCATTTAATTTGCCAAAGATGGTACAGTTTGTTTAGAATGTTACATCTAAGGAATGCTTTCTTATTTATGTTCAATTTTGCGACAGGGGTAATTGTGCTAATTAATTAGCATATTGCCACATGATAGCAAGTTTTAGTTGAGTTTCTTGCTTAGTAGTGAATAGAAATTAACAATTTAAGTTTTTACTTATAAAAATGTATATTCGTTAAGGCAACAAAAAAATATTTATGAGCGCTGTATGTATGCATTTCCGTTTTGAAAATACAATTTACCACCTACGCATATTTTCACTTCAAGTGGTTCGCTTAATGTAATGTACAAAATAATCTATCGTAAACATAGATACACTATACACTCCAGTACTCAGTTTTCTAATTTTGTTTATCACACAAATGCTAATCAATAAAGTTACTAAGTAAAATTATATTTTTATAGCCGCAGTGGTTAGGCGGCTGCCCAGTGTTGCGAGAGATCGCTGTGACCCGGGATTCAATTCTCCGAAGGAATGGTGACATTTTCCTCGGAGAACTGTATCCTGGTTAATATACTTTTCGCTATTGGGAGCAAAATGATAACAGTGCAGCGTTATATACGACGAGAAAAATTCAACTGAAAAAATTCACTGAAGTCGTGCCTTGTATAAAACTTGAAGCGACCATACTGCCAAGTAGATGTTGCTTTTATTCGCACTCCAACACAAAAGTATACTAAATTGTGTGCTTGATTGGGTTGGTTAGTCGTGTTTACATCGTTTGTCACTTTTCTTATGGTCATAATATTCGCGAATTTTTCTTTTACGTTTACACCAAAATTATTTGTAATGGCTTTGGATATAACGCGTATTGTTATGTAAAATGCCATGCATATTATTTAATTTTCATGTGGTTTGTTGTTGAATATATGGGCTCATTTAGATCTATTCAAGGAATGAATTATCGAGATTCAGGGCAGCCAGGAAAAAAAATTCCAAATGAAACATTGCGTGCAAAGGTTATCTTTTTGTTCAGATTTCTACTTTGTATTTTTTTTTTTTTTTTGTAGGATCTGAGAGATATAAACAACACGATAAATACGAACGGTAAAAGGTTGCTGGAGAGTTACGATGGAGATTTATTATCAAAGAGACCAACAAATAAAAAAGTTGCTGCTTTATTAGAAGAAAGGAAAATACAAAGTATGGACGCGGAGTAGTCATTGGTCAATTTGTACATTGTTTTAACTGTTTTGTATATCTTTTATGGCAATATTTTAGTGATGATTTGAAATGTATTTCGAAATAATAGTGAGTTTTATTATACCTATTGTGTTAAGTGATCATGTTCTCTAAAAAAAAATAAGTGTTCTAATTTGTCAAATGATCATATTTGTAATATTTATAATTTTCAATTGATCATTTATAATGTAAAATTAATTATATTTAAATAAACTATTTTTAATATCATCCAAGTTGTAGTAGTTGTGTAAACTTTTATACTAAAATATGTACTAGGTAAGTCCTAAAACTATAGCTGCTTGCAATGTTAGCTAATTAGAGATATTCAAAAATATTCAATATTTTGTTGTTCTGTTTTTAACCAATCACTGTCTCTTATCGCTTGCGCCTATTGGGAATTTATTACGTTTGCGACAATATTCGGATCTATATTTTCCAAGTAATGTAAAAAATTATCATGAAGTTTGTTATAATTTCTTGAGTGAAAATTATTTTTATTCAGTTTTTCACCAACAACACACATTTTCAATTGAGTTTCGCAATTGAATGGTAAAATGTTTCAAATTCTTCCGTCACGCAAGGATACTCGTCATGGCCTCTCCTATAAAGGCATCCATAAAATTCTATGTGATTGTGATTTAGTATACCTAGATGAAACCGGACGCTAAATTCAAACTAAGATCAAAGAGCACTAATAGTACATGAGGACATATTTTGCAGCACACTCAACCTTAGTTGAATAGAGGAATTGGACATATCATAGGAAACAAGATAAATTAAACTTTGGATTTCTCTATAATAGTCATAAGCTCCACTGACACGTTCTAAGATGTACGTACTGACTTACCTCAAAATTATTTTGGCAATCTATATGTATATAATAATATACAGAATGCTTTATTTAAAATATAAAGATACTTGTAATTAGGGAACAAACTAAACATCCTGTATAGTCGAACATAATTTTATGTTGTAGGTCTCACGATCTAACCAGTTTTTTTATTTAAATGTTTGCTGTACGTCGTTTAGCTAGGGAGATATGAATTAATGTCGTACTATTGTGACACGCTCTATGAATTCCGTATCTGTAACTATAAATGCACATACTGACTTTAATTGATATAATATGGTATGTATTAAGGTGCACACAGTTTAAACGAATCTCCAGAACTTCCTGAAGTGTTCGAATAGGTCACATTGTTTTGAATGATATTTTCGTCATAAAGCCGTTTTATGTTATCAATGTGAGTTTTGTTACAAATAAAATTACACAAAATTTATTTTTAAGTAAGGAAATGTAGTGTTTATTTACTTTGTAATTAAATTCTTTAGGTATTTCAAAAAAACAATAAAATAGTTGGACCGTGCTATTTTTCTGTTACAATAGAATCGTTATCAAATTTCTATACAAGGCTATTGTTCATATATATTGGTTTTTAAATTAATATTAAGTTTTATTCGATATTGTACTTGAATTAAAACCACCAGTTCAAAAGAAATTATACTTATGCAGTGAAGAACAGTCTTTTCGTGTATTACTGAGAGAAAAGAAAGGTTCGGCAGAAGTATGAACAATTTATTTGGAAGAAGTGAAGAATGCACGTTTTAGTACAATCTAAAGTGAACTTTCTGGATGTAAGTATAATTTTTTTTATTACTTATCTTGATAGAGAAAAGGCTATTACTATACGATTCCAATATGTAAGCAACTTTGTGCACTTTTTTACATGGGCATTGTTCATAGTAATGGACATTTTTTAATTCGACCAAAAAAATTCAAAGATAAAAATTACAGACCAATTTATCAAAAACCGTAGATAAAAATGCTTTGCCCAATAAACATTTATTTTTGACTGTATATAGAACTATAATCATAATTTCCACGTGATAATAAAAGTCACCTTTTCTTTGTTAACAAGGGGGACGAGCATTGTGGAGACTATTTTTTTTAGTTTTATAATCATTCAAGATAACTGAAATGCTATTAAAATGTGAAAAATGTAGGTACATATTTATTGATTATTTAACAATATCTGAAATAGTAACTTTATTGCATAAATGCCTAATCCAATATTCGATATAGCTATTGTTATACATAATATAATAATTATTTCAGACAAAAGATTTAATTTGATATTTATGGATTCGATAACGAAACTATTTTCTATTGCACAAAATATTTCGTTCGTTCACTATTGTGATTAAAGAATTTTAATAGAAAGCACCTGCACCAATTATATGCAATTACAATTATTATTACATATTGTCATTGACTGGTAAGTTTATATAAAATAATCTTCGTTTCCAGGTATTTGTTTTCGGGATATTTGCATTTATTTCAAAATCTTGCCAGTTACCCCCTGTTGGCAAAACGTCAGTAGATATTTTAATAACTAGAAATGGTAAGTAAGTGATAGTGGATCATAGTGTGTTTGTGTTTTTAATGCTTAAATTGAACGATAAAACTTTTCTATATAATAGATTGCGTTTGAATATAAACTATTATATGATTACTTTACTCTATATACAAATACAGTGTACACAGTTATTACAATAATTTAAATGAGACGTGAAATTAATTATCTGATATGTATATAGTAATATCGTGTTCTTTTGATGTATCGACACAATTATTCACAGTATCGACATTGGCCTGAGACGGCAGCAATAATTTCAATGTCCCTGGTAAAAAAAACTTTGTTTCACAATTTTTCTCACAGCTAATAAACGGGTGTGGACCTAAAAGCAGTCTAAACATATCTAAGTTGCATGCGACACTTCGAAATTTTTTAACAAAATTTTTCGGCATGAGCCTTTATTTGTTCTAGAAATAATGATTTGTTTTCGGGTAAAAATCATGTCGAACATCGAGTTGCCGAGGTGCTTCAGTATACGACATTAATTTAAAATACCGAAATGGTTGAGAATTGTTGGAACGCCAAATTATTCGCTGATAATTTTGACGGTCGGGATAAATTTGTATGTATATATTTTGAACAATATAACGTATGTAGTGAATGCAATTAAATGAGTACGAAACCGTAAGATAATTGAATAAATATCCCTATCGCAGTCAGGCTTTGTAGATATATCGAAGACGACTCGTAATTTAATGCTCATAAACGTAGTTTTAAATATTGCAGGATGTGGAAGTCATATATGATCGACTTAGAGTAAGATATTCTTTCGTAGAATTGACATATTCTACTCTGACTCATTCTTCGCCAGGTCCCCACTTTGTGTTTTGTCCATCTCAATAAATAAATTTTCTATCGACTGAAGTGAGACGTTTGATCGCTACATCTACAAAGTATTTACGTGAAGTATCAATATCGGGAGCTTGTCAAAAATGGTCTTGCAGCGTCACATGAAAGATTTTGGCAAAATCGGGTTTCGAAATTTTGTTCTTCTCAAATTTGTGAAAATCTTTCTACAGATTCTCCGTAACTATTACATGTTATATCGGTATCGTAAAGAGTTTATTGATCACGTACAATAATGCATTTAATTTAGTTTTTGTAAAAGTTGTTTAAAGAAACTAAAAAAGAACAAAAAAGTTGAATGTTCCGGAATAAATTATATGGTGGAAGTATATCTATTTTGTAAAAAAAGAGCGGATAGAAGCATGCATACTAACATCTGCTGCTTGCTCCAAAATGAAAATTTTTCTACTTTTCTTAAATACGAGTTTATTATTTCGCAATTCTCTAATATGTAAACGCAAAAAGAAAACTTCGGAATGATATTGTAATTCTTCTACTGAACTTGTTAGCTTAACCAAAACTTCGTAGCTTCAATAATAAGGAAGTTAGCAATGGTGAACACTTAACTTTGCACACGCTCTTACATGTTTTTTATGATTCCGTTGTGTTGTATCACACCAAATTATTTGCTTTCCGAATTCTGGTGTCGACGCCGCTTTTTCTCGCGTCCACAGAAGCCTCATTTTTTTGTTCTTTTTTGTATGGTAGATTATCTTACTCCAATTTTTCCTTTCATTCAGTAAATTTTATTCGTCGACATACGTAGATACTGCAAATGCAATATTGATTTCCGCAGCAATTTTTGAAGCGCATACTCGACGACTTTCTTGAACTTGAAGTTTTCTATCATTTTTATCCATTTCTTTCGATTTTTACCACTTTTTTTAATTGATTTTTGTGCTTTTTAAAAATATTTTTGCACAATATTCTGGTTCACGCGGATGTTTGTACTATCTTTTTATATCCAAACTCTATCTCGCATAATTCCACAGGTTTCATTTTTATTTTAATGTCTTACTCTTTGGTTTCAACCATTTTGATGAAGTGATAACGTCAACATGGTTGAGTTACTTTTATAATATAAGCAAATTACAAAACGAGGTAGTCCCGTTGGTTTAATACTGTTACAAAATTGTTTTCGGTGAATGTGTGAATATTTATGTACCGTCAAGAGTATGAGTGGGAATATTTATGTAGCGTTAAATTTGTGCTTTTGTAAAAAAATTCGCCGTAGAAAAATGAATAGTTGCTGTTTTGTTATGTGTTATTACAATAAAGCATAGGTATATATGAGTCGTATAAACGGGAATCTTTCAGTTTACATTGTTTATAACACTAAACACTTTAACCCACTGAACACCAAACAAGTTTTAACTAAAACACCGACGCGTTTCAACAGCAATGCTGTCATTATCAAGACGATAATAAAACTAACTCAGTTTTATTATCGCAGTGTTCTACTTCTGCACCAAGAGATCCAGTGAAGAACCTTACATTGTTTATAGTTGACAGTTATAATGATAAAAGCAATTTACTGTGCTTCTTTAAACAACTCATTTACTGCACCACAAACAATACATCATGTTTCAGTGTATTGCAAAACTATTTCAGCGACACTTCTTCCATTCCGAGAAAGAGCATATTCTAGATTTCAATAACGGAGTTTTGCAACTCAAACTAGTGCTTCTCCAGTTTTGTAGCTGAAGCTTTGAATATGATATTTTTATTATAGAACGACTTTTAAATTGTAGAAATACTGTAGACTTATCTCCTTGAAATTCAGTCAGCAGTGATCCTTGTCTTAGAAATTGGAAAATAATTGTCTTCTTCTGGTAGTACTTTTTTTGTCTATTACAATCATTTTGTAGAATATTGCTCCTCTTACGACCATATTTTTTTTTGATTTGTGTAAATCGTAGTTTTATTAAATTCAAACTAATTCAGGTTTTTTAAAGTGCGAGCGAGTTGAATTGTAAATATGCCACTGCTCCCCAAGTCTAACAACAGAATGTTTATAAATGATATTATTTTCATACTCTTCACACTTTACAATAACATTTATTTTTTTGACGATGCGTTCACTTCTTCTATTCTATATCGGACAAGAAAAAGATATGTCCTATAATAGAGAAAGTTAATTCCATAGTTTTTATGTATTTAAAAGCTTGATATTCTAACCAATAGGTACACTAACTTAATAGTAGTAGTCGTGGTACAATTATTATTTTGTGCACTGTATTCGTCTGCACAAAATTGAATTTTGTTTGTTTTCTGAAAAATTAAAAAATAAACATAAAATAGAATAATGGATAACGGATGTAATTGCGTTTCAATTCCTGGGATACTGTCATTGTGGTGAAACATAAAAGGTTACAAATGCTGGTGAAAGAAGTGTTTTGGAATTTGCCCGGATTATACAAAAAAATAATTTGTAAATATGTTAACTGATCAAGTCACGTATGTAGCTAAAGAAAGTTTTTCACTTCAGTTACAATTTGACTTTTTCTTCCTATCTACTTGTAGTTTTGAATAATTTTCTTGTACTAATACATATTATGTTGAAGATGCATCAGTTAATGGAGTTCTCAATGCCGGGGTTATAATTATACAGGGTGTAACAAAATTGATGGGTTGATTATAAATAGGCAATTTCTAGAATTAAAGATATGGAAAAAAGTTTAGACAAATATAACCTAAAATGGTTCGTTACAGAGTTACAATAGTTACGCGCATTCAAGCTTTTCAGAACATACGTTTTCTTGTTTGCAGTCTATTACAAGTACCAAATCATACATTAAATACATGTTGAACACCTGTGATTTTTGTACAGTTAATTATAAAACAATTGTCACACCTGACAATGACAACATTTCGCTTGGTTTACGTACAATTGACACGACTTAGTCTTCTACATTACGAAAAATACGGCCACGTTAAATGTGGAGAGAATGGACTGACAAAGACAGCACTGTTCGAAGGGTAAGTCGTGTCAAGTGTACGTGATTAACATGATGTTTCAATTTTGTAATATCAATATTAGATTGAGTAGGCAGGAAAAAACTCGGTTTGTTACCTATCGGAGATAAAACAACAAAACCTGTTAGGTTGAAAGAATCGCTCAATTTTCATAGATTCATCTGGCATTTTCTTATCTATTTAATTTAATATTGTTATTACAAAATTAAAACACTAAAATTATGATTTCTTTGTTGCAATCGATAATACAGTCATATTTCTCGGCTTTGTATGTCTTCAGAATTTCAAATATATCCATAACATATAACTTTTTACCCTAAAATTAATAATAAAAAAGTTTTCCATATGGTTGCAACTTAGTGAGACATCCTGTATATAAATCGGAATTTATCCATAACTGCAAGGTACCTTTTCATTTCCACATTTATTGTTACGATGTTAATAGGTACTTACATTTCATATTTTATTTCATTTACCCTTTATTTAGTTCTTTCGTTATTCCATTCTACTTCTGTTTAACTAAAAGATAGCAGATTTCATGAAATCAATAAAAAAAAATAAGGCAACTCAATCTATTGCTGTCACATCTTAATACCTAATGGTTTTACACGATTATTTTAGAATGCAGCATAGATATACATAACGGGGGGTTGGGTTATAACAAACAACTTTTCCAAAGAATAAAATTGCTTTTCGGACAAAAGAGTAAAAAATATATTGTTAATCATTTTCGGGCTGAAGGATTTGCTGTTTCTACCATATATAGACACTTAAGTGTTTGTGAACACAACCATGGATTATTTACTACCGCAAGGGGTCATGGAAAAAACAAAATGAATCCAGTAAGCTTGAAAATATTAAAAAAAAACACGCGATAAACCGTACAGGTACATCTTTAAAGAAGTTAGCAATCAAGTTCAAGGTATCTCATAAAACTGTACGCCGTAATTTATTAAAAATGAATATAAAACATTACAAACGCGAGTCTGCTCCAAAATATACCGACAAGCAATTACAGAAGATCCCTCCTCGTTGCAGAAAAGTAAGGCGCGAGATCATCACCCCAAATGTGACCATCATCATGGACGATGAAAAATATTTTACGCTACGTAATGATAACATGCCTGGAAATTCTGGATATTCTACAAATGATAAAAATTCAGTTTCACCTTATGTACGCTATAAAGCGAAAGAAAAGTTCCCTCAAAAAGTCTTAGTTTGGCTGGCTATTTCTTCTAAAGGAGTTTCTGATGTTGTTATTCGAGACTCGCGAGCAGTAGCCATAACTTCGCAAGTGTACATAAAAGAGTGTACGCCCAAATTATTAAAATTTATAGAAAAATATCATACCAATGACGAATACGTCTTTTGGCCCGACCTCGCTCGTTCCCACTACGCGAAAGCAACGGTTGAATGATTTCAAGCCAATAATATAAGATACGTGCCTGAGAATTGTAATCCACCCAACGTTCCTAAAGCGCGTCCTATTGAAGACTTTTGGGCTATATTGTCTCGAGCAGTATATGATAATGGTTGAGTAGCTAAAAATCCAAATCAATTAAAACGACGTATTAAACAAAAAGTAAAATCAATAGACATGACTGTTGTCCGAAGAATAATGGCAAAGGTTCGGCCAATGTTGCGATCTATAGAAGAAGGTGGTCCGTTCGCAATACTGTAACAGTTGAAATTAGTTTATTCTTTTATGTAATTCAATATAAGTTTGTATAATTTTTAATATATTAATTAAAGTTAAAATTACAAAAGAGTTTTTTCTCATTTCATATGTAACACCCGTTATATTGCATAGTAAAATAAGAACACTGTATAAAGATAGCTGTTACTACCAATTGAGGTGTTGATGAGCTTCTAATGTAGAAAACCAGGTAATATTAAGAACTGCAGAAATAACGATACCAATAACTGTGAGCGCTTCCATACAGTACAATGATGTTTCTGCAATCGGTCGAATCATTTGAAGGAAGTTATCGCCAAAACTCATTATATTATTCATTGTAATAGGCTTAATTGTAAAAATATGCTTAATTGGCAAATAAGTTGTTAACAGTGAATCAAAAGTTAGTATACGACTTTTGATTATAATGCATTCCTATTCAATATAATTATATATCAGCATTTATGCTATTATATAATAAAACTACTTTAGGTAATGTTGTATATTGCAGATCTGTGCAGCTAAATTTAAACCCAATTCAGATTTAACTGTTACTGCTGCGAGAGAAAATAGTGGATATGACTTATAGGATTTGCATCAACCGTCAATAATTAGAATGTTGAAAAAGTGAAGTATATATTAAAGACAAAGTCACATCTAATATTATGATTTTATGCATATACGACATATCTAGACCTAACGGCATCGATGATTATCTTTATCAAGATGCAAAAACAATATATAAAATGTACATGTCTGGAAAGCGATTGATAAACTTTTTCTGAGAGGAACAATATATTGTTTACTATAAATTATTCTAATTTTCCAGTCTCAGACAAAATGACTGTTGAAGTAACGACTATCGTGGTGAACTTGACAACACCTTGTGTTAATTAGTGCAACAACATAAGTAAATGATACGTTTTACCTTATTTCTTTTGTATATTTATTGTAGTTTAAGAAGCATAACAGATTGTTACATAACACTAGTTTCATGCCATCTGTATACAGATCAAATTTTGAACATTACTGCAAAAACTAGATGCAATTATGTTGTCTAACTATTGCGTAGATTTAGTGTACTAACTAAAAGCTAATTATTACTCCAATTGTGTTGTTACGTACACCAATTGTTTTTCCATACCTCTTTCGTAAATCCAACAGCAGCACTCTTCTCCGTGCATATTGTGCATTTTGTTTTTAATAACTGAAAATGTTACTTGAATCACTATGTAAATTTAAAGAAACATGAAGTAGTGTTATATAATAACTAGACTCGGCAAAAAGGATAGCAATTTCCAATGCAGTGCGGTGAGCAAGCTGTCGTTGCGAGTGCTTATCAGTACAGATATATTAGAAAATGTCGCATTTAGGTAGGTTTCGGAAACAGCGTATTCCAAGAAATTAGAAAACGTAATAGCGAGTATGCCAGATTTAGAAGGCAATGGTGATAGAATTAAATGTGTAAGATGCGACAACTATTTGACATGTACCAGCAGGTGGAAGTGTGAACTCCACCTAAAAAAGTATAAAACGCTGTTCTGCAATCCACGGCAAATGATACAGCGAACAATTAACATTAACATATAGCTGTTTATTTTATTCTATGTAATCTACCGTTCATTTAACTAGACCAAGAAGCATTTGTCTCCTTCTGGAGAAAGTATTGAGATTATACGTGACCAAATCGGACATCGATAAGAAATGTTATGCCATCTGCTCGTGACTATATTGAAAGAAGAATTAAAGCATCAGGATTGAAAGATAAGAAATTGTGGTTATGTGTTATTTTTATTTTATGTGTGGTGGATGCTTAGTTGCAGTGACTCCGTAAGCTGTATCGCTTGTCTGGCTATCACTGCAACTCTCGCGGTGTAGTTTTGTGTGTGTAAGTTGTGTTCAATTGGCTTTGTGACAGCATCATATCGCCTTTTATGATGCCGCGCTGTTAATCACTTTGCTCTCAACAGCGAATGGCAAGTCGATCCGGGATTAAACTCTCCGAAAAAATGTCACCGTCTCTCCAGATAATTGAACACCGGCGCCTATCGTTCTCTCACAACGATAGTCAGCCGCCTAACCACTGCGGCCATCGACCCGTTTAAAAGTGTTATTGACAAGGATTCAGATTTTCTCGTACTAACAATAAAACAAATTTGTGAAAGTACGTCGAAAGATCCATTAAGTTGTCACAAGTTAAAGTAATCACTTTAAATTTACAATTATAACATCACTCGATGTGGAACTGTTGTTTTCATCATTCGCCTTGATACGGCTGGGTGGCCCCTCCACGTTGTTCTTCGCACTGCACTGAAACTTCTTCCGTTTTGTCGAGTTTAAACTATTTATTCTTTGTCCTCTATAGTTTACAATTGAATTTCATTATTATTTTAATGATTTATTCTTTATAGACATTCTCAACAATTGTATCGGAGGTAAGCAAAAAATGCTTATTTTAGGATTCCCGTCATCTGCTGATACTAGGACGTTAATAATAATATTTTAAATTGTAACTTATTACCTTGGTTAATAACTTCGAATAATTTCTATAAATATTTCTTTGTATTGTTAGTGTAGAACAACTAAGAAAATCAATTTTATTTCAATTCTATATTCTGAACTAAAGTCTTTCTTCTACTTCAAATATTTTTGCTTATAGAAAGAACCAGCTGCTGAGAACACTTCTGTATCTTTGAAACTGGCATCAAGGCAGTTTCTTTCACGAAAGAATTCCTAATAAAAAAACTGTAAAAGTGATATAGGAACACTTATTTCTAGTGGTAATTAAAAAGCAATATCGAATGCTCTAGACTTTTACCGCTGAATTTTGTAAACAAGCACATATATTAAATACGATCGAACTAAGAATTACACATTTGATTTAGTGAATTACCCGGAATTTATCTTTATTGCTTGTGCAATCATCGTTTGGTTATCTATAGCGACCTAGTGAATCGCCTGATTTATTTATTTAATTCTTGGGAAATTTTTATCGCTACGATTATCTAGTTATTATATTTATTCTTTAGAAATTTTATTCTTTTATAAAATAAATTAAAAAACAATTTTCTAGAATCTCAATATAGTACCGAGATAATACTTTCTTGGCGAATCAATTGAGTAAATAGTAGGTACTTGAGTAAAATTCAGCGCTAATTTGTAGACCTTATACATTATGAAGCAGTTGTATCAAATTGTATATTTTGTACCTGTTGAAGAAGAGTAACTTCCTGTTTGTTTTATATTAATTATACTTGTATGCATTACTAACCACGACACTTAGCAATGTCAAAATAATCTTATCAAAGCACTCATCTTAAAAGTATTTGTTTAAGCGTAGATTATATCAAAGAGTATAATTCGTATTATACATATGTACAACGTGGTACGAGGAGACCTAGAAAAAAATTAACTAACCCTTTGATTAGAGTTGTGAATCCATTTAAAATGATCCAAGAAACCAAGACCTTTCGTATGCAATCAGTCATATAAGCCAAAAAAATGCATAAAAGTGATTCTTCCAAATGGTTATTTGAAAATCTTTGGCCTTGCTAAAGAACTACATAAAATATATTAAATAATAAATAAGTCTGAGGCAAGCGTTTAAAAATTTTGTGTAAATCACTAACTGTAAATAAAGTTTCAATAAGGTGGATGGATTGTTCCAGAGAATTTGGCGTTATTGATATCAGTAGAACCCAGAAATAAAACTAGAGTTTATACAGTGGATTCATATAAGGGTACACACAGTCTTCAGTATGGAGTCTTAATTGTTTCTTGGTTGTAACCATGTATTTGGCGACTTTTCTTTTTGTGATGTCCCGCAAATTTTGTGTAGGATTCATATTCATGTATAAAAATGTACGGCATAAAGCCTTTCAGCCCCCTTGCCGTTGATAACAGATCAGACCATAACTGACAAGGCATTTAACTCTCTTCACAATGTAGTCAGGACAATACTGACATGACAGCACTGAACAAAGTTTCTTTTGTCAATTTTGAAAGTTACTCATCGAAGAAGCATTCTTAAAGTAATGAAACAAATAATTTCGACAAAATTATATTAGAAATTATTTGAATTATTAATAGCCATCTAACCTGATCTTTCTCCAATCCTGCACAGTCATGCGGTGATGTTTCCTGATGGCTCAAGCAGTGGAACGTTTCGTCTTCGTTGCTTCTGTTAATTTTGGTTTTTTTATTGAGTTCCTTTTGCTATGTTAAATATCAGCTTTCTGGATTGTCCGGAGTACCATAGCAGCAATTTTTCTTCTGTTCGCTAAACAAATAATTAACTTTCCTATCAGTTGCGATCTAGCAATTATTTTTTACCGCAATCACGCTTTCTTTTCAGTGAAAGAAGCAGATTTTGTGTCAGCTTTATTTTTATTTTATTTACTATTAATTTAGGAACACCAGCAATCTTTATTAGAGAATGCTGTGTGTGCTGGAGAATGATTTTAATTTAGGATTTTTTTCTCGGAGTAGTACATTGCCAAAATTGCTGTTAATCTAATACATCAATAGAACTGTAAAGAATGTATGTAATTATACTAACTTTGTTACAAGTTTTGCACAAAACGCATTAAATCAGAATTACAATCAATTGTTTTCATTGAATTTTTGTTTTGGGTGTATAGTAGTGTATTCAAGTATACTCAACAGTAATAAATTGACGCAAAAATTCAGTGCGATTACAATGAAAACGGCTGAAACAATAATCAGAAGTGGTTATACGCATTTGTTTCTGCTCTTCAATTAGCAAACACAGCACACATCGTGCCGATAGTGGTATCATATGCAAGTGCTCATGTAAGATATGATAATATGTTATTTTCATATACCAATAGGATTGGTTATCACCTTCAATTGACAATCATTCAAAACATCAAGATCAAGAATTTAGGCAATTATTTTGCTAGCGGTAGTTTCTATTGGATGTCCTGATCGTGATTCATCTTCGGTGGTCTTATAACCATGTTTAAATTGATTCACTCAAAAAGAACAATCTTAAATGATGGTAAGATTCGCTATGAATACGATCTAACTTCTCTTTGATTTGTTTTGTTTTTTTTTTCCATCAACATGAAAGTGTTTATGAACAGCACAAAATCTTTTTATCCGCATTTGCAAAGCAATCAAACTTATTGTTCATTATTTATTATTGTAAAGCTTAAATGATGCAATATGTTTGATTCAAACTTTGACAGTTCTCATATAAAACGTTACAAGTTTGATAAATTACTCGCATGTGTTCATTGTGATGCGATCTCTGTATTATTTATCTAACATATCAGATCGCCTTTGTATGTGTTGAGGGTCTTACACTAACTAACGGATATTAAAACGTCGTCACAAAATATAAACCAAAAAAATGCCTATAATAGGCACTCACGGTATATTATAGTTGGAAATCGTTCTGCTAACGAGTGCAACGAAAATAGATGAAGCATTAGAAGCGGACTACGTGGTTTTGACCCTCCAAGTCTCATCAGCGCAACTACAAATGCAAGATCTAATTTCATTGCACTTTGCATCTCAACTTTAAGTGACTCCGACATTTGACAAATTCCAGCCTCATGCCCTCTAGTAGTAAGGCGGGAAGAGGTACACCGCAGGGCGCTGCATAACACAACGGAATATGTTAATATGTGCGGGCCGTTTTTGGACACGAGAGATCCTTACAGGTCAATTGCATAGGTTATAATTTTGTTTCTAGTTTCCAGTGCTCATAAAAATTTAAGTCTCATCTCCTCACAATATTGTCTACTATTGGGATTATTGGGAAAAATTAGTCAGTGTCAATCATAGCTTATATTTTTTATAAAACGGTGAAACGATTACAAGGGATTACAATTTTTTTGAATACAATTGAATTTCGAAATTCTTTTGAAAAATTGAAATTGCTGGATGAGGCTTCCTTCACTCGTCAAATTTTAATTTTTAACCAATCACTTTCTTAGTTTCTATGTTACACACTCAATCAACCTAATATAGATATACGTCATATCAGTGGCAGTTTTAGTACGGTTTATTGATTGATTAAAGCAGCCGCGTGTTTCTCTTTGCTGTCAGAGAAATAATTTAACTATCTAGGCGGTTTAATAAATTTTATTGGTAAAAATAAATAGGTTCAGTAATATTCGTAATATAAATTTTTCCATATAAATCACGGCTCTGATAAATTAGCTACTATTTTTATTGGTAAATTATTCGTGTGATTCGCAATTCGACTCGACATAATTTAGCATTAGTAATAAAAAAATAAAATGCTAGTGCCATATTTAGATTAATGCTAAAATTATGACTCAGCAAATTGATATGAAAACACTCGAAATGTTAGTGCAATAAAAATAGTCGACTATTTATCAAGGTCTTATTATATTACCCTTGATAATGATTTTTCGGTAGGTCTTAGTCACTTTAGTATTTTCACGGAAATGTAATGACAACATTTAGACGCTTCCAATTTTAATAATGTGTATTTAAAAAGATTCTACGAAAGTAGATAATCTAGATTATAGCTTAAATAGGTCACTGCTCATTCGCAGATTGATTGTTCTGGATTGGTGAAATAAAGATAATTAACGAAAATTGATAGGGAATTTATCCTATACATGATTTATTGAAGTACAGGATTAATTTTATTGATAAACATGTGTTTTATTTTGAAACCTATGCTAGAGCGTAGAGTAATACGAAGTAATCACTTGTATGACAACAAGGTATGACAAGGCTTTCACACAACTAGCTTGGTGTTTTTAAACCATTTCTTTGTTTATTGTCTTGTGATATCTTCGAAAAACCCCATCCGATTTTATAACATAAATATTAAATTTATTTTAAGATTTATTTACGGTTTTAGAACATAATATTACAAAAATGTCTATCAATATCAGCTATTGTTTAAATGTCATATACAGTCTGCCCGCTTGATGTATTAACGAATGATAGCTGGGGTTGGGCAAAGTACATCGTCCAATAGAGCTCCCGATACCTTACATAACGTCGATATCGATACCTAGCATACCGATACTATGCTATCGATGCCAACGAATCGCTACTACGGTATCACAAAAACTCTTGAGAAGATTGTAAAACAAATCACCATTTCCGCTCATTGATCTTTTTCGTGTGTGATTTTCTGTTTGAGAAAAATTAAAAACCATGCATAAGAAAGTATTTATTAACCTATAAAGAGTAATTGAATAGCAATGGGACATGTCAATATGTGTAATTGCTGAGTAATAGTACATTTCCGTAGATTCATTAATGCAGTTTTATTTAAAAAAAAACGTGTGATTGGAAGTATGGAGCTTGAAGTAATTGTTTGAAAAAAAAGTGATTAAAATCGTTTAACCATATTATTTTTTGAACTTATTTCAACATTGTTAACTCTTAGGCGTTTTTCGTTCTTTTTTGTATTATTTGTTACATTGTTGACAATTATCCGTTGGTGCGTCTTGTTCCATTATTCATTTCGATTATAACTATCGTGGTAAGATTCTTTTGTTGCGTTTGTCAAATTTTTATGAACGTTTTTCTGTTACGTGTGATGATTAGTATGCTTAGTAATTAACATTTTCATTTGGCAGCCAGACTTCAAATTCTTTCTCGATGCAGAAATTATCGGTATCAACAACATTAATGTTCAAGTTTATGTATGCGCAAATTGCGCATGAGCCAGTACGAGAAAGTAATTTAAAGGTTCTTTCCAACAAAGCTGAGAACCAGTTCAGAATTCAGCCAGCGTATGCGCAAGCAATATTATAGCAGGCATTATTATATTTTGCGCGAGTGCTGGCTAAATCTGAACTGTTTCTAAGCGTTGTTGAAAAAGAACCTTAAATTGTTTGCTAAACGTAGAAAGGTGGACGTAGTATTAATGGGCCATTAAGCCCATTAATACTACGTCCACCTTTCTACGTTTAGCTAACGTTGTGACAGCCGTTACTCCCTCTCTAACTTAAATTGTTTACTAATTGATAACCTCGTATTGTACTTATTCACTACCTTTACATTTTAATTAGTTGCAGGTAAATAAGAAATTTTTCTTGCAACCCGTGCTTATTTACGTTTTTAGCTTGCTATTCCATAGATGACCTTTTCTTGTATCTGAATGTCTACAAACAAGTTCTTTAATCCACTTTTTGTTTGCTGAAAAGCGTACATACATACGTATCAATCGCTATATGCAGCCGGACTTATCGCTGGCATCGCTGATCTAAGCAATTGCATTCAATACTACGCTAAAGTCAGCGCTGGGGTTAGCGGACGCCATTTATTGCAGCGGAAAGAAAATGCGTTGTGAAAGTAAGCGAAAGGGGTGGGGAACTTTAAAACTTGAAATTTAAAAATATGTATTACAGAACATGAGTTTAGCAATGGAAACTTAACATGAATTAAAATAACAAATGTTTAGAATTTTTGAACTATAAGTTGTAACTATAATAGAAAGTTAATTTAATATAATTATATTGTGACAATTGAAATGAATTAACTTAGTTATTTAAGAATTTCCTTGGCTTAAATAGAGAAATTACACTAGCTTATACCAAATTTAATGATTTAACTTGCAATTTAATATCACTAGATAAGTTCTTATTTGGGTTATGACCAAAACGATAAAATTTCAAACAGTTAAAACTACATCGAGCATGGGACAGCGCTAATATTCTTTATACACCATTCAGTACGATCCACCGCTGAGTTCCAGCGATAACACTCTCAGCGCTTAGTGATTACTCCGGCTGAATATAGCCAATATCAATCTGCATATCGATATGTAATATGCATATCGCGCATTTCATTGTAAGCGTATTTTACACTGCTTGCCAAATTTAACGCATAATTCAAAAATTCTCGTTTTACACATTATAAATAAATTTTTGGAATGCAATTTTGTTTTTAATATTAATTTTACAAGATTTCATAGACAAAAT
Organism: Holotrichia oblita; assembly: GCA_023690525.1. Lineage (NCBI taxonomy): Eukaryota > Metazoa > Arthropoda > Insecta > Coleoptera > Scarabaeidae > Holotrichia > Holotrichia oblita. Next base: position 164,630,482 of record CM043016.1, read on the forward strand.
GCTGTATTTTCGTAAAAAAACTAATGCAAAATAAAATTTTTATTATCTATGCAAATGATGACAAAATAAAGAAATATTAATTTTCACAAAAACTAAACTTAAAAGCGAGTATTTCCCCCTCTCGACTTAATAACGATTGACGTTCTCACTTAATCTTGATCAATTTGCTCCCAATTTTCCACTAGTCTCAGAAACAGATCATTTAGGTAATGTATTTGGAGGGTTCGGTAATTGTCTTAGCAGCCTTCCCACAGCATCCCATATGTGCTCAATTGTATTGAGGTACGGACTTCTGGGAGGCCAAAACATAGTGGCGATTTTGACCTCTTGTAGATACTGTTGCACAATTCCTGCAATGTGGGGTCGAGCGTTATCATGCATAAGCATGACATTTTCTCCAATGAACGGTGCAAATATTCTAAGACGTCTGTAATATATCTTTCTCCAGTTAGCTGCCCTTTTTCTATCCGTACTAACGCCCCGTGAGCCTCCAAAGTGATCCCACCCCACACCATCACCGACCCGCCGCCATAACTCACGGTTTAAACAATGTTACACAGAGCGTATCGGTTCCTCGGCCTTCTGTATACCCTATTCCGCCTGTTATCGGAGAAAATACAGTATCTGGACTCTTTTGTGAATAATATTCAAGATCAATCTTCCACCTTCCAGTTCATGTGTTCCCGAGCAAAGTTTAGTCGTTTTGTTCTACATATCATTTTGTGTACTTCGTGGTATTTTATAGGAGTAATATATATTATTTTTATTTACAAGGTCTTTCACATAACGCCACACGAAAAGTAAAGTTTACTTATTTCTGAACATTAGGCTAGCCATGTAACTGGTCTTCCTCTTTGTTGTTGAGCCTATTCACAAAACGCAACTCTTTGGGGCAAGTGATTGCCGAGTAACTGTTGATGCAACAATGATATGGATGGAATTTCTTGTTACATAGTATTCTCTGAACAGTCTTTTAACTAATATTTTGCTGGGGCAAGATTTTTCGTGTACTAATATGTGGATTGTTCATAACTGAAAGAATATATGTAGAAAAGTTAAGAAATTCAACTCGATTAGTCGAAGAACGGCTACAACGTTGTTTGATCTTTTTGGTGGACATTTTGAATATTTATTGTGAAATCCGTTATATGGCGAACATTTGGCTTACATAATTAAATATTAATTACCGGTATAAGTTTAACATTTTGTAGTTGTATTGTATTTAATAAGTTTATCTCAATATATGATTTAATGGCCTTTACTGTCATTTTTTCATGGCTAATTTGATATCTTATAATTTATTATTGAAAAAGCTCACCTTTCATTAAGAAAATATTAAATATCACAGAAAATAATGATTTTAGATATAGGGAATGGTTAATAAAAATGAATGTGTATACAGTGTTCTTCACTTTTTTCATATAAAATACAGGGTGTTCCATTTAAATAAGATGACAAAATAATGCATTTGCGTTGTGAATCGCCTTGTACACAGTTTTGGCAATATTGGCAGAATATCACTTTGCTATGAAACTGTAACGATATAAAAAAGTCATTCAAGTACAAAAAGAATTTTAAGTTGTTTTGTGTGGAATACACAGGACGTTGAACACGCAATGATTTTCAAACAAAATTGGCCATAACTTCTGAAATACTCGATATAACTCAATGAGACCTTATATCGAAGGAATGAAAAAGATATGCTTAATTTAAATTTGAAATAATATATAGTGTCCCATTTAAGGAAATGTATGTTTGGTTCACCCTGGCAATATAAAACACTCTGTATATACAAAAATAATTTTAAAATATGTATCTTAAGACTGTCTATGATTTTTGTATATAACATTTTGTGATATCTTTAATATTAATATATATTGAGCTTTGACGCACTAATGCCTCACCCTGTATGTTTTTTTTCAGATGTTCTGGAAAGTCTTTATTTTGCGTTAATACTCTAAACGAACACACACTATATTAGTTGATATATTTTATACTGTTTTGGGTCTGAAATTTGCATATGTTGCTTTTCATATTTTCTACCGTTGCGTTGTTGAAATTCGTAAACTTAGCTTTTAGCAAATTTGCGGACGTAAAACTCGAGGTAAGATCTGAAGGCCATCGTCTATAGTCAATTCATCTGTATTCTTTCCATTTCCTTGGAAATTCTCTAGCATCTTCACTGTATGCTGAACTGCAAGAATTTCTATGTATTGCTATAGACAGTATGTACTAATGGAGGTAGTTCATTTTTGTACCTCTTAGTGGACCGTAACAAAATACGGCCCAATAACACGACTATCAAGAATTTATCTAGTTCTATGATTTTTTTATGTGTGGTGGGTGCTTAGTTGCAGTGACTCCGTAAGCTATATTACTTGTCTGGCTATCCCTGCAACTCTTGCGGTGTAGTTTTGTGTGTGTAAGTTGTGTTCAAATGGCTTTGTGACAGCATCATATCGCCTTGTATGATGCCGCGCTGTTAATCACTTTGCTCCCAACAGCGAATGGCAAGTCGATTCGTTAATTGATCAATTGTAGCGTACAAAGATTGCTACTTTTATCTGGTAAATATTTATGTTGTCCATTTGTGTCGATTGTTCTGATCGATGCTTTTGATATCAAAGGTACTAATAACTACATTTTACCATAAAAAAAGATAAAGAAGGTTATTTTCTTGAAAAAAAAGGCAGTAGCTGTTTTTCTTAGAAAAATATGCTATTGTTTTTTAACGAGATAAGAAGGTTCTGAAAAAAAATGGTTTGTCAACATACGTACCAGACGAATGGCGCACTTTTATTGACAGTTTAAAATACCAGTGCGGGAATGGGAGACCATATCGTTAAACCTGAAAAAAATAAGTTTGCGGAACATTAGTAGGTCATTTTTGTCGATCTAAAATGATAAATCCCTATGAACAGCAAAGTGGACATGCAAAAGATCCTTGTTTTATATGTTTTTAAAGTAGCAGAACTAAGGATTAACACTGGATTTACAAAAATTGGAAATGAAAAAATGGGAAAGAAAACAAACCTTCACAACATTTTCTTGCAAGAGAAAAATATGAAATTTCTGCTTATGAAGCAATTTGCACAAACTTTAAATCGTTTTGTTATAAATAAAAACATAAACATCTCATATCCGATTGTTTATCAGGTAGGCGTTCTACCAAGGCATCCTTAGTCTCCACGAAAAATAGAATGGAATTTACAAAGGTACATTTAAAGTGGACCATAGAAAAATGGAAAACGATGTTAATTAGTGACGAAATGAAATTTTATTTATTTAATTCTGATGGAATAATGTGTCCAAAGATTCAAAGGTTAAATCCTCGATACATTACCGCCTTGGTGAAGCATGGTGGCAGTAATATAATGATGTGAGTTCGTTTCTCAGAGTTGCGTATGGATCCGCTTTATAGAATAGAAACAACGACTTTCTTTACTTACGTTTTGAGAAACACAATGTTGCCAGTTTCAGAAAAGTACATGTCGGTGCAAGCAATAATATATACAAATGCATACGTACATAATTTGAATAAACTATTGTTCCATTCTTATATTATTTATAACTAGTCCCCTATGTACAGAATGTTGCTATTGTTGTATGTATAATTATCTTTTCGTCTGTTGTAATGTTTATAAATGTATACTTTACGCAGAATTTGGTAAATTTTCAGCAGAACTGCTTTGAGTAATAATTTGCTGATATCAATTATAAATATTCATTTACAATATTTTTGCTCCATTTATGTCCAACAGAGTATATTAACCACATGATCTTTCTAAAATTAGCTTCATCGATAAGTAGCATTTTATTAGTATGTACGTGTCAGTTTGTCCAGCGTCTACTAACAGAAGGTCTTCCTATTGATGAAATTGTCGTCATATTTGCATATAAACTCTACTTGCTCATAGGTAATTTCTGTTACATTCATCTGCCAGAATCAGCTGTTAGAATCTTTTTCATTTTCTCTGTTTGTTTTAGAATAGAAGTATGGTCACTGATCCAACACTTTTTGGTTTATTCTTTTGTTGTTTGTGTTGCAATTTTATTTCGGATAGGAGTTGCGGTTATATCATAGATTTTCCATATTTTCGTGAGCGCCTTGTTTTTATTTCAGGTGCTTCTGTAAGATGTAAATAACGCGGCGATAGACATACATAATTTACGTACGAGGGGGGACCCAAAAGAAACCGGAATGACTTTATAAAAATAGTTTTATTCATTTTATATATAAAAAACCTGTAATAACCTTCAAAGTACTCTCCATTGTTACTAATGCACTTGTCCAACCTTTTATTCCACTGGTCAAAACATTTTAAAATTCATCTTCTTCTTTGATGCCTAACAGCGTCTCCGTCGTTTTTCTCTTTAATTCATCAATGTCTACAAAACGCCTTCCTTTCAGGTTTCTTTTCATTCGGATAAATAAAAAAAGGTTACAAGGGGCCAGGTCGGGTGAATACGGGGGATGGGGCACAAGAGTCATATCGGTTTTAATCAAAAATTGGCGTACAGACAGCGCTGTGTGTGCAGGATCTTCGTGGATTAGAATCCTAATTTTATTCACATTTTCATCAATGCGGGAAGTGGAAGGACGACCTGAGCGAGATTGGCCATCAATTGACCTTTCGCCTTTTTTAAAGCGGGAAAACCACTCAAACACTTGCGTTTTCCCCAAAGCATCGTCCTTGTCAGCTGCTTGTAACATTTCAAACGTTTCTTTGCCCGTTGTCCCCAGCAAAAAACAAAATTTGAAGGTAGCACGCTGTTCGCGGAAATCAGGCATCACTAAAAACGACGAGCACACAAAACAAGTGTCACTCGTATATGCTCACGGTTGGAGCAGTCATTCTACTTTAATGTATTAAACACGAAAGTGCCCCACTATTTAATTCAAGCTATAAATTATTATTGGACGAAATATTATACTCTTAGTTGGCAGCCGTATTGCTTATCAAGACAACAACTACAGATCCTGCTGTGTCGTTTTGTTATGTGTATATAATTTTTTTTAACATGTAATGAATCTCATGGTGTATACTTAGTTTATTACCGATTATTTGGATGATGTCTTCTAGATGGATACCGCGTACACCTATTTTGGTAAACTTTACAACAATGTTCAGCACATAATATGATGAAGCAGTTGTATTGGTGTACGCGGTAACCTGTTGCAATTACCCTAAACAACTATAAATCAACCTTTCGTTGTCGCTTCGACAATATCTTAGGGTTTCACATTGAACATTTGCTCTTTTTGGTTTTTGTTAACGACTTTGAAAATTTTTTTCTAGAAGTTAAGATTCTTTTTTTTGTAGATATCTTCATATGTAAGCAGCACAACTCGCACGGCAAGAACATAAGAACTGGGAGGGGGCAAAACATACTAGTATTGTTAAGAGAAAGATGGATCCCTGCATTTTATTGTATGCGTATTATCGAGCGAAGAGACGGGATAGAAACAGAAGATTGGTATTACACCCCATCAATGTTGCTAGATAAGTAATGCGTTTCGTTATCTTTGCAAAAATTTAAGATTCGACAACAAATTTTTCAATTATTTTAGATTGCTTGTGTTTATAGCATTGATGAGTTGATTATAACATTAAAGAACAATTGAAACAAAACAGAATTTGATGCAAAGCGTATTATTTTTCCATAGAAAATAATTTCATCTATGAAGCATATCTGCGTTAGTATCTATCACTTTCTATTGGAAACCTCTCTAAGTTTCTCTGATTCAACAAGTGAAGCGTATGATGAATTGCAAACAAGGTTGGTAGTACTGATTAATTATTTTGTTCTATACAAAATATGCAACAAAAAGTCGTATGTTTACATGAAAGCATCCGTTTGATATAAAGTACAGTTCAGTTCAGGTTTGAATCGTAGACAGTGATTTTCGTAAGTCACGAATTTAAGTTGGTATGGATTTGATGCTTCAACGAAAGTACTCAACTGTTCAGGCAAAATGCACGACGTTTTGTTGCGACAGTGTATGAAATGACCCACTTGATTCTTTTGATTAACGCGACATTTTGTTGTACAATGTCGTGCGATAGAAAACGTACGCATAAGAGGTCTAAAATTGACTGGTGTGATAATGGTGGGCGCGACTTATAAATTACTAATAATGAGTCTATTTAGAAGTCCCGTTAGCAGCTAATTAGGGAACTGATGGGTGTGACCTCGATAGATTAGTTCGCCATGGTGAAATGAACAATCCTTAGCTTTATTTGTAATTAAATAGGAATAGGGAATAGATTCTCGACAATTATCCTTATAAGATGTTGAGTGAAATTAAAGATTACTCCAAAATCATGAATTTCAATTAATTCTTGGTGACTGGTTTTACACTTTTTTTGAATCGCACATCAACCATACTGTGAAAAGTCTTACAGAATGTTGGAATTTATCTTGCGAATGATTTTTATTAGTTTTCGGAGCACTACTGGCTGTAACCATTATTGTTCCGTTCAATTTTTAAGAATCAAATGGTATTTGTAAAGCTTATTTATCATCTGAAATATAAATTCAATAGAATAGTCCACTACAATTTTCAGAAGGCTAACTTTGAGCACTGGGGTTCATTCATTGATTTCTAGACATGCATTTGAATAGTCACATATTTATATTATATTTATATTTCGTCATATACTCAATATAACTAGGTAAGTCATTACTGTGGAAGAGGAAAATATACAACATTCATTTAATGGAATCTAAAGTAAGTTGGGCAATGACATTTTGTTTATTTCATTAAGAACAAGTCATCGTATGTGTCAAAAAGGTTCAAGTCATAACTTTTTTTAAGTAGAGAAACTGAACTATATTGTATCAGAATAAATATAAGTAAGAAAATTATAATTCTAATGTCTCCGATGACAAAAACTTTTAGTTTGATACAAAAGAAAAAAATAGCAACGATACATGGATTAGTATAGATGCGAAAAGTTATTCCATTGTTTCTAAATCCTTTTAGATATCATTATACATAAAAACTTTAATTTTGTAAATTGCCTATTGTGAGAATTAATTGAGTTGGGTATTAGTATTGCGAATACCGACGTTGTTTCGGAAAATTATGACCCTAGAAAAATATTAATTGCTGATAAGGTGTTATGTAGTGCTTCCTCGGTACCTAAAAAGGAAATGATATAAACACAGAGAATTCAGTAGGTTTGTAGTTCCGTTATACGAAGGTGATAGTTATTGCATTGATTATATTAGTGGAACTAGGAAAAAGAATGAAACGTAAGTTGTCCTACACTAAACATATTTATTGACAAATGACTAAAACCTGTTGTGTAATATCAACAAATATTATAGCGGTACGAACAATAAGCTATATAATTTTAAGTCTATTTCTTATATACTTTCAATTAGTCATCTACAAATAATTTCTCGTTTTCATTAATTCTGAACTTATTCATAAGTTTTTATAAACTTTCTCATAAACATTTTACAATTAATATTTAATAAATCTACACATCACTTCTTGTCACGCAAACGTTAAACGATTGTATTGTGTGCTAACTTCCATTTTGTTTATCCATTTGTTATTCGGTGTATTTTAAAGAATAGTATTTATTACATTAATTATTGCAGCCAGATGCATTATAATATAATAATTTAAATGCTTTAGTAATTACTGATGTTAATTATGGTAGTATTTTCTTTTATTCCATTTAAAAATATTTACTTTCAATCATATCATTTTGCAATTAGTAAGCTTTGTATTAAAGTGCATCCATTTATGTACATAAAGGTAATAATATATCGAGAAATAAAACATAGAAAAACGTGAATTTAATCATATTTGCAGAAATTGTGATCGATTGCTCAGTTTTTCATATTAAGAAATAATCTTATAAACATCGTTTAATTGATCCACATTTTAATTATGCACTATTAATTACAAAATTATGTTTCAGGTCTAAACGGCCTAGCAGTTTTTTTGCTAGTCGGAATATCAACTGCAATTGCAAAACCTGTAGGGACTTGTAGCAGCAGCGTTACATACCTAGCTGATACCGTAAATTGTTCGATCTACTATCAATGCGTTTGGGGAGATCCTGTAGAAATGTATTGTCCTAATGGATTACACTTCAATACTAATTTACATGTCTGCGATTGGCCGCAAAATGTAGAGTGCATTTCCGAAAATAACATTCATTCTTCCACGGAAGCTTCAATGATTTATTCGACCACAGTATCTTATGATTCGGTAGATTCTGGCTGCAGTAACGCAAAGTGTCCATACTATTTCGAACAACCAGCATTCGTAACTTTTTTCCCACATGACACTGACTGTAGTAAATACTGTATGTGTGATTTATACAGTGTTGCACGTGCGATGAGTTGTCCAGATGGCCTTTACTGGAATACTAATTTGGATACTTGTGATTGGGCATCGAATACTGATTGTTCAAATTCTTCTTCATATAACGTTACAACAGCAGAGACAACTAGTAGCTCATCTACTACAAAGGAAACGAGCGATAATACTGCAGATTTCACAACTAAGAAAAACTTGGCGTTTAGTAGTACAGCTTCGACATTACGTGACGATAGTACTACAAAATCTATGGAAACCGCACCTACTGACAGAGACAGTACAACTATGAGATCTACCACTGTAGTAGATTCAGAATTTTCCATCAACACGACACCTGAAACATCTGCTGCCACAAATCCGAAAAGCACCCAATCCACAGCCGCTTTAGATGATACTACAACAACAAATTTTGAGTACACACGTGAAATCAGCTATACAAGTTCCACCAACTCAACTACTGGTGTAGTTACTATGGACATCATCTCAACTCGGCACAGCTCCGAATACACATTTCCTTCAAATTACGCTACAGAAACAGTTTCGGAATTCTCTAATACAGCTTCTACAGGAGGAGAACAGACTATTACAGAAGTTAGTGTTACTGCTACATCAAACGAAGAAAGTGATCCAACAATTGGAAGTTCCACTGCCACAATAGAGTCAGCATCTTCTACAGACTCAACGACTGACATACCTGCTGTGAGTTTTACCACAACGCAGGCTACTCCTAAATGCACAGTTGATTCAGACGACCATACAGAAAAAACTTTGGATATTTTGACTACTGTCGCAACAACACGTAAAGATGCTGCCACAGAAGTTAGTTTCACTGATACATCAACCAAAGGAACGGACACAACATTTATCAGTAGTAGTAGTACAGAAACCAATTCAGCATCGTCTACTAACTCGGCTACTGACATTTCTGCGAATTTAACCACAACGCAGCAGAATTCTCAATCCACAGGCTCTTCAGAGAACACAGAAATAATCCTGGATGGCTCCAGTACATCATCTACACTAGAAGAAGATATTACTACAACAGATAGCATCACTGATACTTCATGGGAAGAAAGCGACACATTTACAAGTTCCACCACAGTAACAATGACAACAGACTCAACTATTCATATATCTACTGCGGATTTTACTATAACACAGGATGATTCTCAACCCACAGTTTCTTCGACAGATACTACAGAAAAATCTTTGGAATTCTCTAGTATAGCGTCTACAACACAAGAAAATACTGTCACAACTGCTAGTTTTACGGATGCGATAAGCGAGGGAAGCGATAAAACATCCACAATTTCTACAACAATAATAAATTCATCATCCTCTACCGATTCAACTACTTCTGTTGCGGATTACATTACAACGCAAGAAAGTATGTATTCTAGAGATTCTCCAAATTACTCTACAGACACCACTTTGTTTTTCACCACAACGAACGATAATTCTGAATCTACAGATTCTTCTAATGAAATTACAAAAATGACTTCAGAAATCCGCAGTTCTGCTTCTACTAAAGATACTACCACGGATTTTACCGTCACAGTAGACAGTTCTCAATCCACAGCCCCTTCAAGTTACACTTCAGAAACAAATTTGGAATTCTCCAGTGCAACTTCCACGGCACCTGAAGTTACTACCACAGAAGTTAGTTCCACTGATACGTCGAGTGAAGAAGACGACGAAACATCCATGGCTTCTATCGTAATAACAGACTCCTCTGTCGAATCAACTACTATGTCAGCTGCGGATTACTCCACAACTCAAAACTCTTTTGATCCACAATCCACACCATCTTTATATGATACTACAGAGGCAACTTTGGAATTCTTCAGTACAACTCCTACAGCACATATAAATACGGCGACGGAAGTTAGTTCAACCGATACATCAAGAGAAGAAACCAGTACAACATTCATAACTTCGGCCATAGCAACACACTCAGAATCTTCTCTTGTCTCAACTACTCTGTCAACAGTGTCCGAAGAAGTCAGTACCGAATCAAACTTGGATATTTCCAGTACAGCCTCTACAGCACGCAACTTTTCTACTACAGAAGCTAGTTTTACTGATACATCAAGCAAAGGAAGTGATACAACATTCATAAGTTCAACTACAGTAACCAACACAGCATCATCTACCGATTCAACTACTCACATATCCGCTGTAGATTTAACCACAACGCAGCAGAATTCTCTCTCTTCAGACGACACTACAGAAACAATTTTGGATATTTCCACTATAGTACCTTCAGAAGACACTACAGAATCAATATTGGACATTTCCAGTACAGATTCTGCACTACATACTGCTACAGAAGTTAGCGTCGTTGACACATCAACCGAAGAAAGCGATGTAACATTTGTAAGTTCTACCACAGTAACAGACTTAGCATCCTCCACTGACTCAACTGTTGGTATATCCGCTGTAGATTTAACCACAACACAAGAAATTTCTCAATCCACGGCTTCTTCAATTCATACTACACCAACAAATTTGGAGTTTTCCAGTACAACTTCTATAGCAGATAAAAATACTACAACAGAAGCTAGTTTCATTGATACAACAAACGAAGAGAGCAATCTAATATCCATAAGTACCACTGAAGTTACAAATTCGGCATATTCCACCGACTTAATTACCGATACCTCTGCTGTTGATTTTACTACAATTGAGAAGAATTATACAACTTCTACAGTACGTGAAGACGCTAACACAAAGGACGACGAAACCGATAGAACTTCAACAACAGAAACACCTTTGCAGTTTATTAGTATAACTTCTACAGTACGTGAGGATTCTACCACCGAAAGCAGTGTTACGGAAGCATCAAATGAAAATAGCGATAGTACAATTATAAATTTCACCACCGCAGAAGATACAGAATCTCATGCAAGCTCAACTACTAACATACCATCCACAATTTCTTTAGATAACAGCTGCAGTAATGTAAACTGTCCTTATTATCCCGCACCTCCGGCAAATGTAACTATTTTGCCTTCCACGTACTGCACGAAATATTGCATGTGCGATTGGTACGGTCAAGTACACGTAATGACCTGCCCAGATGGACTGTATTGGAGCGAGAAGCTGTATACATGTGATTGGCCTTTCAATGTTCATTGTACCGACTCTTTAACAAGTGAAGGTATAAACTCTGAAAGTACTACACTGACATCAATGGAAAAAAGCACATCCACTAAAGCACAGCCAGAAGTTTCTACGGATTCAACTACTGATGAACCATTAGCCTCAGCAACTTCCTCCAGTCATAATTGTAATTATGTAAACTGTCCTGAGTATCCCACACCTCCAGCGAATGTAACAATTTTTCCTTATGACAATGATTGCACGAAGTATTGCATGTGCGATTGGTACGGTAGAGTACAGGTGATGAATTGTCCAGGAGGACTGTTTTGGAGCAGTCAGCTATATACCTGTGATTTTCCTTCTAATGTTTATTGTGAAAGCTCTTTGACCACTGAACATCCAAATTCTGAAAGAACACAGTCCACAGCTTTTCCACACAGCAAACCAAGTGATTATACTACTAGCTCTACGTTTGAAACAAGTTTGGAAGATATTACTGTAGCTTCTATAGATGCTACCACAGAAATTGGTCTCACTGATACTAAAAGTTCCACTACAGTAACAGATTCACCATCTTCTATCGATTCAACTATTAATATGTCTGCCGTGGAATACACCACAACAGAAAAAGCTTTAGAGTTCTCCAGTACAGCGTCTACCGGTACTATCAACGAAATTGATTCTACTAAATTGGATTTTACTACAATAGAAAACGGATATCAGTCTACAGCCTTTCCAAATACCGGTTGTAGTAATGTGCAGTGTCCGTATTATTCTGGTCCGCTAGCAAATGTTACGTTTTTCCCATACGACAGTGACTGCACGAAGTATTGCATGTGCGACTGGTACAGTAGTGTGCATGTGATGAACTGCCCAGGTGGACTGTATTGGAACAGTGATCTAAATGTATGTGATTGGCCCTCCAATGTTAATTGTAGGGGTTCCTTCTCTATAAAAGTTGTGGATAATAAAAATACTACTGGAACATTATCGGAAGAAAGTGTTAATACAACTATAAGTAGTATCATTAACGAAAAGTCTGAACATACTACAAGTCCTGAATACAATTCTCAGCCTACAACCCTCTTGGATATTAGTAGTACCACAGATGCACAGTCTTATACAAAAACAAGTCCATCCACAGTGCATTCATATAATGGTTGTGACAATATACAGTGTAATTCTTATTTTGGACATCTAGCATATGTAATGTTTCATCCTTATGCCAACGATAATACCAAGTATTGCATGTGTGACTGGAACGGTCGCTTGTACGTGAGGCATTGTCCAAAGGGACTACACTGGAACAGATATTTAAGTGCATGTGATTGGCCTTCCAACGTCAACTATAGCGCAGTCATTAAACCATTGGTAAATAAACAAATCGTACATCACGGAATGAGAAGAAGTGATACGTCAGTTGCAAATAGTGTACCCAACGCTTCGAATTTAAAACCTGAATCATATTTACGTTTATCTTCAGAAGCAAGTTCTACTACATATTCTGTAACTACTGACCGGTCTTTAGTGCAGAGAAGTGACCATGGCTGTAATACTAATAATTGTCCATACTTTCCTAAACCTCCGATCGATATAACATATTTTGCTCACAATAATGACTGTCGGAAGTTTTGTGTGTGTAATTGGGACGGCACTGTGCTCGCCTTGAATTGTGCAAAAGGGTTGTATTGGAACAGAAATCTAGATGTATGTGATCGGGCCGTGAATGTTAAGTGTTGACATTAATTGTTATTGTTTTTTTTTTTTATTGTATTGAGTTTATATCGTTTTTAGAACTATATAATATTAATTGGTAAAGTAACAATATAAGATGTTAGGAAGTATAATACCAAGAGTATGAATTAATACAATATTTGCAATATGATTGATACTTATATGATTCAAGCTGTTTGAGTGCCTACAATAGCTGGCTTACAAACTGGGTGTTTTCGTAAACGCAACATACGTAGATGATAAACACTTCTATGTATAAACGAACTATTCATGAAATGAGAAGGTTCCGTTAAATATATATTTCGCTGTTTTACTAAAGGTAATATGACATAAGTTATGACATAACTATTGAAGAGGCACAAACTTTTTAACAGCTTAGCGTTACTCTCATATCTTTATTGCCAATTTCGTTAGTTTCTGAGAAAACTTCTATATTCAGCTATCGTTTTTATTTTCGTTCTTGTTTTACTTACAAAAACTTAAACAGCTGTTAATTTGGCGAAGGCAAGAAAGACGTTGCAATATAACAGTATTGTGTATTCTATTCCATACTAGTTTGTAGATGTATTTTACATACCTCATTTTCCTTTTTCTTTATTTCACTTTTAAATCTAGAAATTACCGTTCACATAGATTTATCAGTTTGTTCCATAACACAAGATAACTGACTTTGTTAAATTCTTCATTAGTAACATAAATATGTATACATATAAATTGTACCAAATGTCATAATATAATATCAAGACAAATAAAAAATGTGCCAGGAAATGTTTGACGTACAATCTCTATAGTATAATACATAGTGATATCCTAAAATATCCCCGTCCTCTCTTTTGCTAACTGTTCATTTCATATTTTATTTTCAATTTTTTTAGAGAAGCAAAAGGAGATAATTTTGATCAATCGAAAAGTACTACCTTGATCTGAGTGCAATTAATCGTGTTTGGTGCAAAATACATATGCACAATTGAATTAAAAAGAAAACAGCAAAATCTCTAATCTATGCTAAGTTTAAAGTACTTTTAGCATTGTAACTTTATTGTCTACTTGATAACTTGCTATCACAGATACGTCTTTGGTGAGGTTTCATGACTCGACTCCTATATTGCACATATTTATCTATCTCAAAGTACAACAAAAAAATGTGAATATCTTAGTTAATTTTTTTTAATTCGATTGTTCAACAGGTATATTTTATTATTATATTTTATTATACACTATCACTAATGTTATAAAATCTTTTGTTATTTATTATGATTATGATTTCCCAATAAGATAGATTTTTATGGCTGTATTTCTCTAGTCAGTTTTAATGAAAGTATTATACTATCTTTAGTAATAAAATTGAAATATCTCAGAAACTATTAATTTAAAGTGTAGCAAATATTCAGCCAATTTGAATATTTAGTGAAAGCTCAATAGAGGTTCCGCACAGTAGTGATTGGGAAAAACACTTCTTGAGATTTCAGATTTTGTTAACAGCGGGGCGGAGCGTGGTACTAATTGCCACTATCTTCAGTCGAAATATATACCAATTTCCCATTATTCAAACAGATTGTGGTTACAGGAAAAATGTTTTTAGTTACAATGAGTAATATTACTCACTACACGAATGTTGGACAGAAACAAATATATCTGGACCACTACATCGCAATAAGAACGAGAAGCATTATCATTTATTTATAGGTATCAACGGAGCAGAGAAGCGTTATGACGCCCAAACATCAATGGAACCGAGAAGCATTATGATTTATATGAAATCAAAATAGAGGACCAAGATTGGGAGAAAAAGGGAACCATCGTAGATTACATGAAGTGTAATTCTAGAAGATAATTTCTTACATAATACTAATAGAAATAATTGAATAATCAGTGTCTTGTGAATATGTATAGAATTCCCATAAACAATATGTATATTGTAGAACTGGATCATATTTTAGAGTTAAATAGAAAAATAAATTAAATTAAGATTATATAATTATCATTTGTTGTAATCACAAAAATATAGAAATACGTAGAATGTAGTATTTAAAATTAGTAATAAATTATAACGCATATAATTTATGCATATTCCTAAATTGTACATAGTATCTACTGTATCCTGTAATACCTGATTCTAGAGTTCTCCACCTTTACGAAATATATTCTTAAAAATAACGATTTGTCATCAATCTTTTTATCACCTTTTCATCTGTGGTAGGTACTAGTCACTACTTAATTGCATCATTATTTTAAATGTATTATCTTCAGATAGATTCACTGCTAGTGTAGTAGCTCCAAATAGTAGTTACCTTCTATGTTGAAACCACAGGATATGTGTTTTAGAAAATTATAAACAATGTCAATATATATCGTTTAGATTTCTAATACTTGTTAGTCTTATCTTCATCAATCAAATGGGTCAACTAGTATAATTGGAGAATTAATAATAGTTCGTATTCGTTTTCATAATCTGAAAATATTGAAATATAGTAAGTACCTAAAATAAATAACATTAATTGTGTTCTGTTCCCGTGAGTATGAAGAAACTAAGAGTATTTAGTTATATTTTTAGCAAAAAGGACAAGGATGGCTGAGCAATTTCAGCTCAGATTTTATTGAAACTTGACTCAAAGGTGTTCAACAATGGGAATATCACTAACACAGAATGACTCCTATCACCCCCCTTCCAGTTTGTACATTTCTACTAATAGTTTAAAGTAGATTAATGGAAATGTGTAACACTTAAACAATTAATTACCCTTCAATGACTACTTCAATCTCGCTAAAAAGAATACGTTATATATGTAAGATGATATTCTTTGGAGAATTATCAATATCTCTCAGTTTTGATAGTAACCTGGTAATCTGGTGGTAACTTTTACATCTACTGTATAAACTTGTTTGCTTACTTACTCTACCTGACAAAAAAATGCAAAATAAGCAAAAATAAATTGGCTCGGCTTTACGATAATACACTCTTTGTATGTAATTTTTGCCGCAGAAAGTATATGTTGCAAACGATGATTAAAGTATATGTAGGTCTTATGGTGTAGTAAAGCAGTAAAAGATTTAACTCCGAAACGGAGGCTCCTCTAACGTAGTTTGTTGGCAACTTATCTCATTCATACTCCAGAACGTTGTGAATTATTCTTTGATAACCGCTCGTTTTAGGAGGGCGTTCATGTAGAGCAAACGTAACATAATGAGGCCGTCTTCTGAGACGTCCTCACATGACCACGGATTGCGTTTTCATTTTACGAAAGCGTTGCATACTTTGTTTTCCCGGTAGGAACACTTTCCGTTAACATCCTACACGATTGGTGTACGATCTAAGACATCTTGTGTTAGATATTATCAGCTGAGGACTTTTTATTATTTATATGTTATTCGGGCCAGCACTGGTGGACTCCATTACTCGTCGTCTTGCAGCGACACTAGTGACTCGAAAAGGAAACTTTCGCTAATCTAAGTGCTAAGTAGCAGTTCTTCATTGCTTTCTGATAGTTCAGAAGCTAGGAAATATGTCGTAAACCACCCGATTTGAAATACAAAGTGGTGTACTGTAATATAGTCAAGAACAAAAGCTTATTTCTGTTTGAAATAGAGTCACCAAATGGTACTCTTCACAAAAATCAGTGTATTGTGACCAGTTTATACCATATACATAGATTATACTGGTAGTACCGTCTTATTCCAATCCAGAGGAAAGTATCTCAGCAATATTTGAAAGTATTTTTAACTTTAAAATGCATTATTATTCCAGATTTTATCATGTACTGCTGTTCGGTTCCATTGGGTAGATGGGAGGTGGAAGCAATTCTTTCGTATTTGTGACGTCAACAAAAACATTGTTTATAAACATAAAATTATGTGTATACTGTATAATTTACAAACTACTAAAGTGAAAAACAAACGTATCATATTACGTATTTTGAACGCAGTTTTATGGATTAATACAAAGTATTGAACTTGGTCCAATCTTATTAAGAAAATAAAAGCAAGTCAAAATATACGTTATCTAGTTTACAACTTAGAATAGGAAGATCAAAATAATTATTCGTTCTCAGGACTAAAATGCTTGTTGATAAATTAGCAAATAAAACATATTTACCACGCATTCATATGATGGCACATTAATACCATTTTTATTTAATGAAACAGTATAAAATCAATTGGTAACTAATCTTTTAACTACAAATTACCGAAAAGTTTCTTTTAATTATGATGATCTTAGCCGTATGATTTGATTGACGTTAGATAATCTTTATTGCACATGTAATTTATAATTACTTCGATAATATACAGGATATTTCATAATTATCTACATTGTTGTAGCCTTGAAAGGGATTATAAAAAAAGCTACCTGAATTCCGCGCATGTTACATAATTCTATAATTGTTAAAATTAAGTATAAAACTAATTTGTACTAGTCTTTGCTGTAATTTAATTTTAAATTTTGCTTCAATAAGAAGTAATTATTAATAGTGAATAAAGATAAATTATATTTATGAAGCAATGGAAGTTAAGGAGATAGTAAAGTTTTGACATATTCAATTAAAATAAAACAAATGAAGTCAAATCGCCACTTAAATCAAACAAATCCCGCTCTTGCTACATTAGTATTGTATCTTAATTAACTCTACATATATATTTATTTCAATATGTTGAATTCTTACAATAATGCTAGTTTTACTTATCGAGCGATATCCAACGCGTTAAGGCTGCGTGGTCAGTAGGAAGTGGTGCCGCAAGAAGAAGTGATAAAAGGAAATTACAGACACTTTGTTGCCGAGTTACTGACATATTTCTAATTTAGAAAAAGTACTAGAAAAAAATCTAATAGTTGATATTTGCATCGAACCTGGACTTTTTTTGTAGTTTGTAGTTTTACCTCGGCAACATCATGGCAATGGCTACAGCAATTCTCTTCTATCAATAATTTTTTGTAATCTTTATGAAATTTTGTATCGAATTTTCAAAAAAAAAAAAATTCCATTGCTGTGCATGGAAAGAATTTCGCGCTACTTGCCCACTGACCACGCAATCTTACGTTAAAAACGTGGCTTCTTCTTTTATATAAATCGCTATTTGTATTAAAAATTTCGCGTTATTTCAGAGGAATAAGGCTTTAATCTAAAGAAATTATGTAATTTTAAGATAACGTTCAAATATTTCCTATATTATCAACAAGGAATTATAAAAAATAAAGACAAAAATTGAAACTACTTTTACTTTCTTTAAGCACGAATATCTATGAAACCGCAAAATTTTTGATACTAACACAAACAATGAAATTTGCATTAATTTTAATACTCTTTCAAATAAAAAACAAATAAAGATTCTGGCGATCAAAAACATTTTTTTGATCGCGGCGCCATCTTTATTTTCATGTAATAAAACACAATAGTAATAGAAAATTGGAGTCAATTATATTCTTTAGCAACCGCTTTTTACAAAATTCAACTATCTTTATCCGTTTCCGAGATATTTGATCAGGGAGTTTTTAGTGGCACTCCCTGTATACTTAATTCATATTTTAAACAAAGATTAATCGTTTGATTTGGATAAACAATTATTTTCTTAAATCTAGTAATTGCCTCAAGAAATGAACTTTCTTACTTGTAGAATATATTCTCGTGTGTGTATATAAATCCGTATTTAGTTCATCCAAGTAATTATATTTTGGTTCGAGTAATTCTTTCTCTGTGTGTAGCGATTTGTACATTTTTTTGAATTAAAGTGTGGACAACTGCAACTTGTTAGCGTCACCTCATAGCAATCATAATAAAATGATTTCTAAAATGTGTTCCAATATGTGTGCCCAATGACGTAGTAGGAAACTTGTGATTAACCAGAGACAATTTTGTTATCGATTGGTAGGCGATCTTTTGTTCAAACAACTGTAACTTATTGTGCACAAGCAGTTAATTACAATAATATTATTAATGCAGTTTTCATGAATATTACACATAGAAAAAGGATTACTAAGAGCAAGATATAATTATTTGGATGAAATAAATACTCGCTTATTTATATACATATATGCAAGAGAATATATTCTAGGGATAAGAAAGTTGATTTCTTGAGACAATTACTAGATTTAAGAAAACGAATGCTTAACTAAGACCAACGAGTTGTTGTGTCGTTGATTGTTCCACCGCTCACGGGTCGTAACTTCCGTATAAGCTTGTTTAAGTTGGTTGGTGGCAGTTCAAAATGATAAACGGGTGTGATTTTAGGTAATTTTATTTAACCACATAAAAAACACTTAAATCCTAATTAATGCACTACACTGAACTTAAATTACAAGAGGGTTCAAAATAATAAAGTACTATGACTATTAGTATTATGACTAAGAAAAGTGAAAGTATCGCTCTAAAATTTGTACTGAAATGTGTTGAATGTTTGCTGGCGCGAGACTGAGTGCCTGGTCGAAATATTTTAAAGATTCTTAACTGTGTAAGGGAAGATTCCGGAAAATATGGAAAATCCCAACAAATAGTTGAGCTAATGAAAATACACAAAGCGTATAATAAAATTAAAAAATACCAAACCTTAAAAATACTGAAAGTCGAATCTTAATTGTGACATTGCTATGAAAAGGTTTGAAGCAATTAAGAACCTTGCAATAGGAATACATACATATCTTTGTGACCTTTTTATAACAGTAACGGCTAAATACAATAAGTAAATAAATAGAATTGGGGAAGTTGAGGATTAACCGCGACAGCATTTTACAAAGAGCTCCGAGAACTATACTACATAAAACATCTGGGGATATTATATAGTGAGTAATTTACGAATAACAGAATTTGCTGTACAGAAATAAAATAATAAAACTTAAAAATTCAACATCTGTTTCGAAGTCTTAACACGAGTGGCGCCAAATTTTTGACACAACTAAAGATTTATGTAAAAGTCACGTTTTTAATTTAACGTGTTGGATAGCATGCGTTAAGTAACACTACCATTATTGTAAGAATAAAACATATTGAAATAAAGATGTATGTAGCTTTAGCTTTAACTGTTATTTACTTAAAATGTTACTATTACTAAATTGGTATAATCATTGCCCTATGTTATAGGCCTTCATACACATATTTTACAAATATTTTCTGTTTATGTATCAAATTTCATTCAGCTTCTCGTTGGTAAGGCAACCATTTTTCTCTGTAGTTTCCATACTCGTTCCAAAGCGAAATATTAATAAAAACTAACTTTGAGAAATAATGGTAGGTAAGTAATTGCTTCATTGTTGATTCTATCAGTCCATGGGTTCTGTCGATTTAAAGTCGTGCCAAAAGCACATGATTTCCTGCGCGTTTCTGGTTTTTCCCTGCACAAAAAGACCATTAACGTCATACGTTTTACCGTCGTATTCAACTTTTCCCAAATTACTCTTGTTTCAATTAAATCCATATGTGACTGTTTGGGTTGTTGCATTTTTAAATAATGAAATAATTTTATCAATTTCTCAATAATATGCATGATACCAGATTGTGAGGGAGATGAGAACCAGTAACATGGTCTGTAAGAAGTTGAGCCTTTAATAGCTCTGAATTTTTTTCTGACGCCATGTAAAATGCTACAATACACCTATATTGAAGATATTTTGAACTAGTTTAATTTCTATTTATCGGTTCCATTTATAATATTGTTTATTTTTATCATTTATTCCATGTTTCGCATAACATACTTCGCATTACACGATATTTTACGTACCAAATGACTATGCTATACGGAGATTAGCTGAAATTTAATTAATAATAATATGTTAGTTAAATATATACAGTGTGTAAAAGCCAAATGGAATAAATTCATTATTTCGGTTATTGTAAATATTTATAAAAAATCCCGAAACACGTAAAATTTAAATTATAAATTGACATTATTCAACGTGAAAATGCGATCTCTACCTTCAACCCCCTTTGAATGACAGGTACAACCCCCATTTTTTTTAATGCGTAGTATAGCCTTGTGATATATCGTTTGAAAGGTCTCTTTATTCTCTATTCAAAAATGTTATCGTTTTTAAGTTTGTTGTAACAATTAAGATATCCCTTAAAAAATGGGGGTTGTACCTGCCATTCGAATGGGGTTGAAGGTTTATAATTTAAATTTTACGTGTTTCGGGATTTTTATAAATATTTACAATAACCGAAATAATGAATTTATTCCATTTGGCTTTTACACACTGTATATAAGATAAATTATTGAAGTTTGCAAAATTTAATGAACGCATAAGCAAAACATTTTCAATATTATTCACATAGATTTTATTTACTTACAATAATCTTTATAGGGCAGCCTTCTGCAAATCGTGTTTATTAAGATATATGAAACGCATTGCAATTGTAGTAACAATAATCACTAATCGGTATCATAAAAATGAATTCTACGATCACAAAATGGTGAACAAACAAAGAGATGATGTTTTTTACAATTTCCTGCTTATCGACTCAAAACATTTCCCAATAGATTAATCTCTGATACTATAACATCCTGTTAATTAGAACGCATGCCTTATCTATCGATAATAAAGACCATATAAAAGATGCAGAATGGAAGAGTGAAGTCAGTCGATGAGTACTTCTTAGTTCTTCTAATCTTTATCCAATTCAAAGAGCAGAAAACACCATGAACGGTTTGTATATTAGTATACTATTTTTACCTTAACTAGCTTTACAGATTACATTTAAATATTTCAGGATTATATTTGATTTGTATAACCATCCTCATCATATCCATTAATTCAGGTAATAAATGCAATGATAGCTTTATAGTGCGAAGTTATTTAACTTATTGAAATCATTTGTAGGAAATGTACTTGGTACATCATTTGAAGGATGTACAAAGGCAAGATGCCCATATTTCCCAGCACCGCCTGCTAATGTGACATTCTTTCCACATGATACCAACTGCAGTAGATATTGTATGTGCGATTGGTACAGCACAGTCCACGATATGCCTTGTCCAGCTGGATTACATTGGAATTCTAAGCTTGATACTTGTGATTGGCCTTGGAATAGTGGTTGTAATTCTTCTAATATAACTACAACGACCACCGCCCCCACTACTACCACATCGAAACCGACTACGATCACCACCACTACTACACCGAAACCGCCTAGTCCACCCGTTGCAGGATGCCGTAATTCAAGATGCCCATTTTACCCGGCTCCACCAGCGAATGTTACATTTTTCCCTCATGACTCAGATTGTGGACGCTACTGCATGTGCGATTGGTACAGCACAGTCCACGATATGCCTTGTCCAGCTGGATTACATTGGAATTCTAAGCTTGATACTTGTGATTGGCCTTGGAATAGTGGTTGTAATTCTTCTAATATAACTACAACGACCACCACCCCCACTACTACCACACCGAAACCGACTACTACCACCACCACTACTACACCGAAACCGCCTAGTCCACCCGTTGCAGGATGCCGTAATTCAAGGTGCCCATTTTACCCAGCTCCACCAGCGAATGTTACATTTTTCCCTCATGACTCAGATTGTGGACGCTACTGCATGTGCGATTGGTACAGCACAGTCCACGATATGTCTTGTCCAGCTGGATTACATTGGAATTCTAAGCTTGATACTTGTGATTGGCCTTGGAATAGTGGTTGTAATTCTTCTAATATAACTACAACGACCACCGCCCCCACTACTACCACATCGAAACCGACTACGACCACCACCACTACTACACCGAAACCGCCTAATCCATCCGTTGCAGGATGCCGTAATTCAAGGTGCCCATTTTACCCGGCTCCACCAGCGAATGTTACATTTTTCCCTCATGACTCAGATTGTGGACGCTACTGCATGTGTGACTGGTTTAGTACAGTACATAATATGTCATGTCCCAATGGATTACATTGGAATGCTGTGCTGGATACTTGCGACTGGCCCAGAAGCGCTGGCTGCGACAAAACATATGATGCAATCAATTCTGCCGATATCAGAGCTGATATTGTACCAATTGCAACTGGTGGTTGCTTGAAAGCTAGATGTCCACAATATCCAGCTCCGCCTGCAAACGTAACTTTCTTTCCTCATGATTCAGATTGCACAAGATATTGCATGTGTGATTGGTACGGAAAAGCTCACAATATGCCATGCGCTAAGAATTTACATTGGAATCGTAAGTTAAATACGTGCGATTGGCCTAATCATGCTGGTTGCAAATAACTAATTTAGATAATATTTTGCACTTTCTGCAACTAAATAATTTTATATTATATATTATACACAATTTCTTTAAAATCATATATTCCGTGATGTGAGGTATGTTTTTGTTTTCCCATGTGTTATGTACTATTACGGAATGTTATATTTGTATATTGTTTTTATAATTATTTAGGTATAAGGAGAATCATAGTAATAATATGTTAGATATTATATATTAATAATCATTAGTTAAATATAACGATATGTATTATGATATGTTCATCTTCTTTTTTACTAATGATATGTTTATGACTCAATCTTTGGTCAGTTAAGTTGAAATCAGTACCTATTGTAACAGAAATTGTATTAGACGTTTCGAGTATGCATTAAAGTATTTACACAACGGAATTATTTTTATTACATTACATTTACAGTACTTTACAACAAATAAATATAATTATTTTTATGATAAAAGTGAATGATATAGCTAAAAAAATCAATAGTTAATTAATTCAATATTCTATGGAACGTATACGTGTCCCTCTAGAAAACAATCAATATCTCTTATATTAGTATACATTATCTTCAGAAAAAAAAAGTTGTTTCAATGATAACTGGCCAGGTTCTGTGGAGCACTAATATATTATTATTTCGACTTATAAGTCATGGGCCCTCTGTCTCTTTCTGGATCAGAGTTCTCGTCCTTAGACCTTTTGACATCAAGTGTCAAGCTCATCTCGCCTGAGAAGTTTGATATTTAAGATCGTATACAGTACGCTCGACCGTCCTAAGGTCAGTCGATGTCATCCGAAAGCGTATGCAATAAACCCCAGACGCGTTCAGTAGGAGACGTAATGACATGATGCAATGATATAAACTGCAATTCTTATTGAAATAAAAACAATTTAAAAAAGAGATAAATATTCTCAAGCTGCTCTTAACAGTATGAAAATATTACTAAATATATTCCTTTCAAAAAGAAAAGTCCTTCCGCGAATAATATGAATTGCTTTACAAAAAGTCAGATTTATTGTTTAAAATATAAAAAACAAACAAGGTTCTATGGAAAATCAGGATAAAGGGAAACTTAAGACAATACATTCTCAAAACGATGTCCAAGCTGAAATGAACAATTCAGAACAACAATACATAGTAGTATAGTAACTACAAAGAAGCGATACTGTCAAATTGACAGCAAGAAACTGAAACTGTCTGTGGTATTTTACATACCCGTTCGGGTGACATCGACTGACCCTAGGACGGTCGACCGTACTGTATATAATATTATATATTGTCCCAGCAAATTAGAATTTTTGCTGAGATGTGGAAAGGGAATGGAAATATGGTGCGAAAATTCATCCTGGGGGTTAGTTTATAGTATTTGGATGTTAGAGACACTTCAGATGGTTAGCTATGGTAGAACCTCGATGGAATACCGAACCCTGACTCTGGGCCAGAGGTCGATCTTGCGGGGTAACGACGCTCAGAGCGTGGCGGTTTGCCTTGCTCTTTCCAAAGTCGATTTTGCTGTTTTCTTTAGGTATTCACGAAAGCTTGGAATCTGCAGGTCTCTGCGCAGGTGGGCGTTATTGATGAAATAAGGCGCGTTGTACAATATCCGCAAGATTTTGTTTTGGAGGATCTCAAGTTGGTTAGCGTTAGTCTAGGGATGGTAGCCCAGACCAACGAGCCGACTTAGTCGGCTTAAGTCAGTAAAACTTATTACTCAACTCTGTGCTCAGAAACTTTGAATATTTTGGTTAGGTTATATCTTAAAAAGAAAGTCAATAATTGAAAACTGAAGAAAACCATGTTGGGAATTACAATCGGTAGTATCGTACGAATAAATTGACACCCACTCTTACCGCTAGAGTCTCATGATATTAAAAGAGTGGGTAGAAAAAAACACCGTTGAAGTGATCAGGGTTCAACAGCATTCTATCTGGAACTATGACGGTGGGCAAAAATTCTAGTAAAGAAAACAACTTTTCGATTTCAAATTGCGTTTATTTCTCTAGGTAATTATTTGCAACATGGATACACTTGGACTAACAATTAATTCAAGGCGCCGGTATGTCGTGATAAATTTAGGCACTCAGGCTTGCTGAAATAAGCACTGTTGAATATTGTATGTGTCTCTTTTAAATATGATAATTCAGCGATGAAGATAGGTCCGGCAATAAATCAAAGCCCGATTCGTTAATTTTTGTCATAACACAATAACACCAATCTAAGATGTTGTCTTGGCAGAAAATAATTTTCTTTTGTAAGCTAAGCTAGGTTATTTTTAATTATTTGTTTGTTTTAATATCTGTAAAAAAAACCTATAATGCGTACAGGCGATGAATTGACTTTTTGGATTTTAAGTAATCGAAAAATATGCAACCTTAAAAATTGCTGCACAAACCCTGGTCACAACTTTTGAATTTACTTCAATTTTATAATAAACATTTTAGTTCCGTTAAGATATTTCTCACCATTTTCCTTCATATTAGGTCTGGTTTTATTTGTACAGTGTGTTGCCGGATAGGTGTCCCAATAGAAAAACTCTTCTATTATGGATGTATGAAAAAAAAAAAGTTCTTTGTAAAAGTTTTTGCTTGAACTGAAATACACAAATAATGCTAGACTTCTAAATTAATATTATAATAATGCGTCAAATAGGTCGTTTTTGTACATTTTGGAGTCGCATTTTTCTAATAATAATTACTAAAAGCACACGAAGCTTACATTTTTGAATTAGTAACATATGAGTTTGAATTGTCCATGATTTGCACTAAAATGAGTTGTTGAAAATCTACAGCCATACAACGCTTTACCTTGCGTTGAAGTTTTCCGGATGTTGTCGCGTAGATAAGTTTATACTTGATGCTTTGTTGATCATGCTGTCAGCTTCATCAGAAGGTGTCTGAAGACTGATGTTGTTGTCTTCTGCTCCTTATTACATATCTTATTTCTTCTTCTCTTCGCTGATTCATCATACTTTGATGAGTTGCATCCGCTTCGGTATTGTGGTTAGCTTGACGATCCTGTAAGGTTATTCGCCTGGTGTTGCACAATTTGCACCCATCTTCTCTGTTGGAGTTACTTGGATTCTTCAAAATTTCCAGTGATTCTCGTATCAATCTCTCATGGTACTGTGTAGTTTTGGCTAAGACTTTAACGTTGTCATAATTTATGCGATGGTCTCTATCTTAAAATAGTTCTTCACCTTCTGCCGATTTTTCCGTATATCCGTGTTGAGTATCCCGTCGGTATTCCTTAATTCTATACTGGATGCTTCTTCCTGTCTGTCTGATGTAAGTTTTTCCGCAATTGTGTACAAGTTCGTGTGTGCCTTTAGTGTGTAGCTTAGGTAGTTCGTTTTAGGTTCGAAGAAGTGGAGAAATATTCTTCTCTGTTTTCTTTTCTTAGTTCTCTTAGTTATTGTTTCTGTTGTGTGTATAAAACATTTAGGATCCCAAATTATCCTAACACAATACCACATTTAAACATATTCAACATTGTAAAGTAATATAAGAAGAATTAAGTGTAATTATGTAAAAGTTCAGAGACACATTATAATATTCACTGGTGTTTCATTGTCTTAATTCAAATTAAAAATAAAAAAGTGCCGTTTATTGTCAACTGACAAACGATGATGCTACTATAGAAACAGTTAAACAGTCGACGATGAAATGTACCGTAGGGAATGCGCTGTTGGTTGTAATGAACTTAAATGGCCCAATAGAGGTTTAAAACAATGTAATTTGAATGAAAGTGTCATCCATTGGACCAGTGTCAGCTTTAGGTGCAAATACCTTATTATACCTGTCTATAGACAGTATTATATTCGTTATTCTCCCAAAGTAGATGTACTAGGAGAACTGCAGCATCAGGTAGGTCACTATACTAGTTTCAGCGAATAGACTTCGCGGCGATGAAGGTATGTTCTAATAGAACAGCCGTTTGACATCTAGTGAAATATTGTTGGCATAATTGGAATTAACTTTTGAAATTTCTTACTTCTAAACAGACTTCTAGAGTAAATTTTTAGTCCGTTTTTAAAATACTCTGGAACAATAGAAACTGCAGTAGCGCCACTCCGAAGGGTAGTGTAATTTTTCTTTTGCCTGAATTATTCCAGTGTAATTGTTTTCAATAGCTTGTAAATATGTGTTAACTTAATTATTTTGAAGTTTTATTTGACTTTTTTAGTAGACAGCTTCGTTCACTTTGTGTTATAGTTTATAATAGTTTAGGAATAATCAGACATAGTAATACACCCAGCTTGTTCAGAATTAAAACTTATCGTATCTATTATATATTTTTTGTTGGCGACAACGATTTAAGACGTTCTACTGCCTACATGATAATGTCAGCAGCAGTTTTTAATATATCGGGCACCGCATGCACGCGTAACAACGGCTTATTATTTTCTAACCCGAATTTCATATTGCTTTTAACATCTTTGTCTAGAAATCCTTCATATTTGTGCAATGTTGTCAGGCCCGGTAATTTCTAGAAGTACTGAAGTGGTTGTTGAACGAGTAAAGAATATGATAAGTTTCAGTTTAGAAACATATTCGTTATATTAGACATAAATATACGAAAACAAAATATGATGTAGTATTTAGTTGTTAGTATATAGTTATTCAAAACCATTCATCTATAAATGATCACTTGGTTACCAAAAGAATCACAACCAATGTAAAATGCAGCAATAGTATATTAAGATACAAGTTTTATAAGACACGAGTTTTGCGCAAGCGGTCAAGTTTAGAAAACGAGCCGCAAGTGCGCAAAAATGCCTTATGAAACGTGTATTTTATACTATTTTTTCTATTTCGGTTATTAAAAGTTCAAGAAAGATTAAAATGAGAGACATGTTTTGTTCGAACGTTTTAGAAATTTCCTTTTTTTGAAGTTGGTTATTCGGATTTTTAAGAAAAACAATTGAAATATTTGAATATCGGCGGTGTTATATGTAATTTTGCTTAAAATTTAGTTAGTTTAAACTTAAAAAAAAATAGCGTGTGATAAAGTAATACTTTATGCAACCAAAACGGGTGTCGTAAAGTGACCTTTATAGCACCGGAATAGAAAAAGAAAGATTACATATAAAAAGGAACATTTCATGCTACTTCCGAAAGGCCGTTTTACAGTTCGCAATTTTACTTGCCGGCAATAAAAATTGCCGAAAGAACTTGCAGCAATAAATTGCCAGTTAGTTTTACAGTTTGCAACTCGCCAGCAACTATTTGCCTTGAAATTATTTTGTCTACAGCACTACCAACCTATCAATTTTTGCGGGCGAACTGTCAAAGTCAGCTGTTTGTTTGTTTTTTTACATTTTTGCCGTTTATGTGTGTTGTGCAGTTGAAAAACAATAAACAATATCGAAAGGCTAAATGGCGTTTGTCGTTTCTTTTCTATTTGGAGAAAAACAAAAACATCCAAAGTTTGGTAGTTCCGAACAAGTAAAATTGCGAACTGTAAAACGGCCTGCCACTTGATTGAGAGATTCGTCGAAATTACTAGGAAAGCAAGTAGTGTAATCAATTAGTTAATTATTTAATAACCGCTACTTACTAGAGAGGAAGTAAGTTTTAATAATTCTAATTCAATGGGTAATATTTTCTTTATTTAAGTATTTGAATCTTATTATCTAAATGTAATTATTAAGAGACAATGAAAATACATGTTTACGTAGCTACTTTAATTAATTAGTAAAGTTTGGAGATAAAATTTCTATAAATTAAACAAATGTGCATACAGACCGAAATTTACATTTCACATAGTGCTTCCTCACCTATAAACTACATACTAATTTTCGTGTCTTTTAGAATGTGGTCCTTACGGAATCGGTGTGGATATCTTACTATTTGCATAGCTGTGATAGTTTCAAATTCAGGTAAGAACTGAAATAAGTTTTCATATAACAGATTTTAATTTAGTTCTTCTTGTATTGTTTAGCTGTGATACAACTTAAAAATCTTGTTGAAACTGTATTTCCTGCCGAAAAACTCAATTAAAGTCTATTCATATATAACAAATCATACTTAAATATTAAACTCATAGATCATCAACAATGTAATAACTAAATTTATTCCAGAAAAATGTGCAGAGAAACCTAAATGTAGCTAAACTCAATTTTATAAATCAAAAATTTGTTTTGGATATATGTATATAGCAACACCGTACTCTGGATCTTTGGAAATTTGACTATAGGTACTATGGCTTTGCGCTTTTTTGTGGTGGCTTGTGCAATAGTTATTTCATTTCATGCTCTTTTCGTGGAGTGCATAAATTCGAACATAACGTCCTGACCACAAAACGAACTCTTGGAGGTGTAAATAAATTCAAAGCGTTGGCAGGATTGAATTGATGATCGAATATCTAATAGTTTATAAATCCTAAGAAATTATATTGAATTAAATTTTTTCAATTTCAAATTACAACAATTATGCTCATTTAATAAAATATAGTCGCACTCCGTGTCGTCGAGTACGATCGTCTTGGGTATTATCGGCTCGAATGATCTCAAGTTTTGCGTGAAAGAAGAGTGTATTACATTATTTACTTATAACAAAATGCCTCCAGGAACTCGTTCTGAAAAGAACGACGACACCGGCACTATAATAAATTTTCTGAAAAGTTCCGAATTTAATGAAATCATAAGGGGAATAGTCAGTAAAGAAACGAAAATGTTAAATAAAACTATAAGTGCATTAAAAACAGAAATGGAAATTTTACGTCAATCTAATATTGACTTAATAAAATTACTAACTGCTAACAAATGTGATGTATATCAAATTTGTGCAACAAAACAAGTAGTCAACGTTGAAGACGGTTGCAAAACTCCTACAAACGAAACATTCGAGGTAGACAAATCGGTCTCTTATGCAGAAAAACTCAGGGTCAATAAAGAAACTTCATCCGAAGGAAATAAAACACAACTCTTGTATCAAGGAAAAAATGTTAAAGAAAAAGCAAGACAGGAGGATTGGAATGTTATTTCGAAAAAACAGAAGCAACCAGAAAAGAAAAATAATACGGTATATGGCAACGTTGAAAATACTATAATTAAGGGGGTACCAGATATTCCCATTTTCATATATGTAAACTACAACCCAATACCAGTGCTGAAGATGTAGTAAAATATCTAGAAAGTAAAAATATAGGTGATGTGAAATGTGAAAAAATAGTATCTAGATTTCCAAATGAATATTCCTCATTTAAAGTCTCAGTCCCGTTTAAATACAAAGAAGAAATTACGAAAGCGGAGCTCTGGCCCCAGGACGTTGGAATCAACCCTTTTTTACACCGTCTTGTGAAACCAAACAGCAAGAGCTGAAACAAGTATCTGTTATAAACCAAAATAAGGGATATTTAAACAACGCGGGATCGTTTGTTCCGAATAATAAAAACTATGCGATAAGTCATCAGAATGTACAGTCTCTAGGGAACAGTGTTAACCAAATAGAAGAACTTTTGAAAGACAACCCAGAAACCGTAATATTATGTATTACAGAACACTGGAGATCCAAACAACAAATCGCCCAAACTGGTATATAGAACTTCAGACTTGTGGCAAGCTGTTGTCGAGAAGAAGGGAAACATGGAGGTTCTGCCATTTACATCAGAGATACGGTCCAAGCGAGAGAATGCAGAAATATAAATGAGCTTTCCATACTTTACGACTTTGAGTGTGCTGCTATGGAATGTGTGTTAAACAGAAAAGTGATTGTTGTGTTGTCAATATACCGTCCGCCTGAAGGAAAGGTTGATGTATACTTCAGTGAGCTGGAAACAATTTTAGGTAGTAAAATAGATATCAATAAGAGTATTTTTATTACAGGTGATTTTAATATTGAAATGCTAGATAAACCTAACAATAAAAATAGGTTATTCTCCTTGCTTAACTTTCATGCGATAACAACAACCATACATGAATACACTAGAGTAACTGCTCATTCAAAAAGTTGTTTAGATAATATTTGTACTAATGTAGTTTATTCAAAATCTGAGGTTCTAAACGCTCATATATCTGATCATTTTGCGCAAAAGGTCACTTTCCATCTGAGAGAATCGACAAATACAAAATTTGTTCATAAAAGATTTTTTAATGACTATAGTCAAAATGCTTTTGTAGTTGAGATTAAAAAACAAACTTGGGATAATGTAAGGCAAATTGACGTAAACGATGTAAATAAACAGTGGTGTGAGTTTATCAATGACTATACAAATATATTTAATGCCTGTTTCCCCTTGAAAATGGCGCACGTAAATAAAAAAGTCAAATACAACAAAACAGAACATGTGATGAAAATAAAACAACAATTACAGACTTTGATGGTACTTTCTAACAGTAATCCTGTTTATAAAAATCAGTAAATTGAAATGAAAAGACACTACGATCAAGTATTAAAAGATGAAAAAAGTAAATCGTATGAAAATAGAATTAAAAACTCGGACTGTAAAATTAAAACAATGTGGGCAATATGTAACGAATTAACAGGAAAATCGAACAAAGAACAAAGTACGTGCGAAAATGTCTCCTTACTAGCAAGTGAATTCAACGATCATTGAATCAGCCAGAACTTCTAGACAAACAGCAGCATCAGCCCTTTAAGTGTGATGTAGAAGAAAATAAACAATCAATGTATCTAAAACCCATAAACGTTGATGAACTAATTCAAATATCACAAAATCTGAAAAATAAATACTGTTGTGGCTACGATGGTATACCTGCCAATATTGTAAAACTTTCAATAACGCACATAGCACCCATACTTTGCCATATTATTAATAACTCTATGAAGTTCTCAGTATTTCCAACTCAATTAAAATTAGCGTTAATAAAGCCAGTATATAAGAAAGGTAACCCAAAAGATCTTAACAATTTTAGGCCGATAAGTTTACTGCCAGCCTTCTCCAAAATCTTTGAGCTAGTAATGTGTTGACGATTGTTAAATTTTATGAATAAATGTCATCTGTTGTCAAACTTTCAGCACGGATATTTGAGAAGCAGATCTACAAATACTGCTGTGTATCAATTTACTAACGCAATACTGCATGAGTTGGGGAATAAAAATTTAACTATAGGACTTTTCTTGGATCTGAGTAAAGCATACGATTGTGTAAATCATGACTATTTTTTACAGAAGCTAGAAAGTTACGGGGTGAGAGGTAACGCTTATAAATGGATAAAATCATATCTCTCAGATAGACAGCAACAAGTTATCATTACGAACAATAATGTAAGTGTAAAATCAAATATAAGAATTATTTATTTGTAATTTATATAAATGATCTAGATGCTTTTATGGGAAATTATTCTGTGGTAAATTACGCTGATGACACGAATATCTTAATTTCCGGGAAGAATGTACCAGAAACCATCGAAAACACTCAGGTTGAGTTTTCCAAAGCATATCACTTGTTTAATATGAACAAATTGTCGCTAAATAGCATAAAAACGAATGCAATACTTTTTCGAACGAAACAATCACAAATCATTGTAGAAGATGGCATAACTTTAGAAAATAATGAAATAAAACCAGTCAAAAACACCAAATTCCTGGGAATGTATGTTGATGAATTTCTGGATTGGGGTGGCCACATAGACCACATCTGTCTAAAATTGAGTAGTATTGGCTAAGGAATCAAAGTAGTGGCCCAATACATGAATAAGGAAACTTTAAAAATGATTTATCAAGCGAACTTTGAATCCATACTTAGGTATGGCATAATTTGTTATGGTTGTAACGCGAATATACATTCACTTTTTCTAATACAAAAAAGAACTCTTAAGTCGATGAATAATATGAGATTCAGAGATTCGTGTCGGGGCATCTTTAAAGATGTGTACATAATGACTGTATACGGTTTATATATATATGAATGTTTACTTTTTGTAATCAAACGTAGAGAAGAATTTGAATTTGAATATAATCATAATCATAATACAAGAACTTTAGACTTAAATTATCCCTTTCACAGATTGAAACTAACTGAAACTGGTCCATACTACATGTGCATAAAATTCTTCAACAAACTACCCTCTCCTCTCAAACAATTGCCAACTAATAATTTTAAAACAATAATTAGAAAGCTTCTTATAGATTTAGAACCTTATGCTCTGGCTGACTATTTAAATCATAAGAACCTGCAAAATTTAATTTAAAGTTTGTTTTACATGTATTTTCTGTTTCATGACGTCATTTCATTTTTATTTCTGTGTACCGTTGTTGTATATGTGAATTAATTTTGAAATAAAGAAGTATTATTATTATTATTATTATTATAATTGCAGTGTGTGGAGCTTCGAATGAATCTAGAAAAGCATCTTCAGGTTGTGCCAATGCCGACTGTCCGTATTTATTAGATCGTACAGTACTGTTTTTCCCTCATGATACAGACTGTGGCAGATACTGCATGTGCGATTGGTATAGCGTGGCTCATGATATGGCTTGTCCAGGTGGATTACATTGGAATAGTGAGATAAGTGGATGCGATTGGCCGAATAACGTTGAATGTAAAAGTGCTGAAGCAACAACTACAAGTACCGCCACCGAATCAACTACCGTAATTACTACAACAGCGCCAGGTACTACAACAAATCTCAGTACCACAACAAATCCCAGTACCACAACAATCCCTAGTACCACAATAGATCCCAGTACCACAACAGAACCGAGTAGTGTAACAAACACGCCAATGGAAGCGATAGACATTACAACTACTACAATAGGTTCAACAATAGTAACTACTACAACAAAACCAACAGCTAGTAGTACAACTGACCCAAGTACTACGCTGAAAGTAACTACGACTAGTTCTACCAGCGGATTAATAACTACAACTACTGCAGACCAATTAATTTCAAGTGCCACTGAAGTTCCGAATAATGATGTTGAATGTAATTCAATAAGCCGTACGCATGTGCGACTGGTGTGGACACTGCGACCATGGGTAGGCAAGCTCCGCTTAGATTAAATTTATTATAAAATTAATTTTATTTATTACCTATTTAAGATAAGTATCTACAAAATACATTTAAGTTAAGTGCTTGTATAATGTTTTCTATGACTTATTATAATTATAATTTTTTAAATAAACATAAATGTATATACATATGAATTACTAACCGCAGTTTCGCTCACTTGCTTTGTATAAATTTATTCTAATCTGATTTTTCGTCAAATCATAGAAGGAAAAAGAAAGACAAGTAGTTTCTACATTTGTTCCATCAAAATATATTTCATTTTCTATTCAGTTCCATATCGTTTTTCATCTTCCCGTTTTCCTTTCGAAGATTTAGTCCATTCGTGTTTCATTCAAACAATCTCTCTGTATGAATGTATGAGGTTGAGTTAATTGCAAAATAAGTTGATGAATATTTAGAAACAGCAATTGTGCCGTTGCTACGCTTTTGTCGGAGAATTGTTTAACCACTCCAAACCTGATTTAATAAATCAAGTCGAACTAAATGATTTAGGATGGGTTTATCAATGTGAGGCTAAATAAATTATCCTGCAGATAAAATTTTATTCGTAAGATAATTACAATGAAACGTTTATTGAGGGATAAATAGAAGTTATCTGCAAGATAAAGCATTTTAGTTGCTAAATTTTATCTGTCAGTTACTTAACTAACACTTTTATCCTCACATTGATAAACCCATCCTTAGTTTAAGATCTTTTTCTGAATATTTTATACTATTTAACTCAAAAAGACGGATTTTTGAGATGTGTCACTTTTCTTGTGCACCTTCGATATGCGATGTTTCGCGTTATCAGTATAGATGACGATTTGAAAACGATATAAACAATTTCGATGATTTGCAAGACGATCGAATTCTTTCATCGTCTACATAACTTTGCTAGAGTATAATAGAAAGTTAAAAGTAATAATTTGAGTGCACAGTTCTATGTTTCGTTTCATTATCCATTTTTTCTAAACAAATATGTGCGACGTTACCTACCTGTAAATAAGAGAAGCGACAACTAAGGTCAATTATTCGTCTCTCTTTCACAACTCCGCTTTAATCATCCATTGTATATTGTTAATAATAATAATAAAATATTTACTTAGCTGTCGATTGTGGCTGTCAATTAATATGATAATTGACGAGACATCTGACAGGTGTCATAGAAGCAATAATTTGTCTGGTCCGTTCTGAATATACTGTGGCGTGCTCTATATTTCACTAATGGAACTAACACATCTTTGACCATATTAATTTTAGTATTATATTTGGTAATACTAAGAATGGATAAAACAAGT
The DNA here is from genome assembly GCA_023690525.1 of Holotrichia oblita. Lineage (NCBI taxonomy): Eukaryota > Metazoa > Arthropoda > Insecta > Coleoptera > Scarabaeidae > Holotrichia > Holotrichia oblita. The sequence continues at coordinate 164,666,093 of CM043016.1, forward strand.
GAAAGCAAATGTGTTTAAAAAACAATACATTACTGTGTAACACAGATAAACGTCAAATTAAATTTATTGGTACTGATAAGAAGAGACTTTATATTTTGCTTTGATTTAACATAATCAAACACATCATCAAATTACATATAGTGCCATTCAAACACAATTAAGTAGCTAGAAACAATTAATTTAATTAGAATTAGTTCAGCATAAGTGCTATTGAGTTCTTTATCGTTTTAAATAATTCATACCAGGACAATGTGTTTGAGATATATCTGGTTGCGCTGTAAAAATACTAGATACTGGAAAACATTTCATTAGATTTAAAACAAAAACAATAAAGCTATATCAGTTTTATGAGTTATATGAATAATATACAGAAATAGAACACTTATATAATGCAAACATATAAAAGTTGTTCTACAATACGAGGAACTACATCGATCAATATATAATTGTTGTATGTCGTCCGGAGGTGGAGTCGAACCACCGAGTATGGTCAGCCATACTCGGTGGTTCAACTCTGCTTACTCTAGTAACCACCTCGGTGGTTCGACTCTGCTTATTAGAGTAAAATACCTACAAGTATTAGAATAAAAATTGATATATTTATGTTCATGCTGCCACAAAAAAACAATAACAATGGTATTGATCGATGGTATTGATTTTAATTATTGTTTTAACTATTTGTGAAACAATTTTTCACTGGCAAATGTTAGACGCGCTGGCATTTTTGTTTACTCAACAGAATCAAGCATTTCTACTAAATTTACAGATAAAAAATCGGTAACACCAACAACACCACAACGTTTATTCACGTGTTTCGAGAGCTCATGGGTCCTCATCATCAACGGAATACTCAATGACGAGGGTTCATTAGCTCTGGACTTGACTTTCTAAATTACTTGCTTTAACCAGTTAACTACTATACTTTACAGCACAATACGTTCACAATACGTGCTTTCGTAAATATATAAATGACATCATCATAATTTCATAAAACCTACCAAGCATTCTGTGAAAATTTTGTTTAGAAAAATCAAAACGATTGTTGATGGAGATTGAATTTATTTAAAGATAATATTTTAATAATATTCTAAGATACAAGAGTGTAACAAACGGAGCTATTAAATTTGGATTTTAGTTTGGCCACAAGTTTAGTACTATTTAACTTTAGTAAGTTAAAACTTAGAAATCATCCTGAATTCAACCTGTGACCTTTAACTATTGTTTTTCACAACTGGCAAACATATATGGGCGATATATTTAGAATCAGAAATTAACCCATTGCCAGTTATTTCACAATACTTACACACTTTTTTAATAAACTTGTTATTTTAACTAAAATATGGTAAAGGTTTTCTCCGTTCTCTATGCACTAATGCAATCGATTTCTAAACGTCTCTATCCCTTACAATTTATAAAACTCCGCAGCAATATAATCAACAAAATTATATGAACGAGTTATGTTACGGAATCTATATTGACGCCGAGATCGAGATATTGTAGAACTTGATTTGACAGGTCTTTGACAAGTTTCCGGTAAACCTTCGTGATGAAAACCGTCGAAGTATTTTGGAATGTGTCCGTTACATAAAACGCCTAATATAGACAAATCTATTAGTACTAGGAACCATTGAACAAATCTATCAAATAAACATAAAGTACATATGAATACGACAGATGCAAAAGCTGCTTCCTAACGATGTAGATTTCTTTATATTTTAGAAATCTTAAGAATTATTTTAGAGAGACTGTTACTAGTATTTTCTAGACCTATAGAAATTTTTCGACTTTTTCAAAAATTCTGTAATAGACATCATGATGTTTAAAATTATGTACTGCCCTCATTTTTTAGCCGAAAATTCTGAAATTGAGATTATAGGCAGAAGAAAATTTAACGTTTCTGCTACAATTCTTAGAATTAGTGCATTATGTGTAGGCTGTCCACGGAGGAGGCACACTGCCTGTTTAGAATGTGACTTCAGAGGTATACACTTGGATTTTAATGCGGCCCAGTTGTATTAACTTTTATACTAATTTTCAATAGAAGCGACTGATAATGGTGTAGCTATAAAATTGACGGATACCACAACAAATATTACGATGGGGCCTCATGTTCATTTTCTGAGAAAATGTCAAAATAAACAGTCGACTTTTCAATTAACTGGAAGCTGTTTTCTTTTACTATAATTTATATATATATTAATACAAATGCACGTACATATATGTACATACAATGCTGAAAGTTTGTAACATCTCTTCTTATACTCATCTTCTATATAGGATATCCGCTACTAAACTATCAACAACAAGAACAGTTCCAATATGAATGCTTGTTTGGCATTCTGTGGTTATTAATTAATTCAAAGAAGATATACGCCAGATTGATATTGACGCATACCCAGAAGGGTATGTGGTGTCAGCGGAAGTGTACCATTAGAGCATCCACTCAGACAGAGTCTGCGTGTCAAATGCAGCTTCCATTTTCCAATATTTAACGAAATGGCTTTACAATACACCTAACGTCACCGTTGAAACGGTTTTGTCTAAGCACTCTAAAGATAGACGATATAATTTTAATTTTTAAAACACTGATTTTGAAAAAGTAAAATAATTATAAAAAAAGATTAATTTACGAAATTATCTACATCCAAAAAGAAGAAAACGCAATTAATTTTAGAAGTGATATTCATAATTTAAGTGTCATTTATAATAATTTAATTCACGTCTGAATTCTATTAATTTACACTCTTGCCTAAGTTTGTTGCCATGTTTATCGCATGCCCTTGAATAGAATTGTTAGAGCTTGACAAAAAATACATTGATATACGAATATTAAAATCATTATAATTTCTAATTTCTTCCACTGAAGAAGTCTTGTAAACGAAAACAATATTATACACATATTTAATGCATCATACCCTTTACCTAAATAATCGGATATGTACTATCCACTTTATTCACCACTTCAAATTGAAAGAAAAATTAGCAAGTAAAAATCTGTTATTACAGTTTACTTAAATACTTAGAATAATAGAAAATTGCGGTCAATAGTTATTGTTTTATTATTCATACGAAAGTAAATTTGTTGCGAGATGTTTATTACTGTCATTTAGTGTAAAGTAAGTATATAATTACAAAGCATTTCCCTTATTTATTTGTGTACATAATCTAGAGTACCTATATCTGGCGGTATATCAAACAGATATAAATCACTTGAAAATTCAAAGAGGTAACGCATAAGATAAGGCATTGCGTTAATGGATTTTCTTGATATACTTATATCCGGATCCTATGGTACAAATCTATAATGACAATTCATACGTTATTCTTACAGGCACTTCCATGGAAAAACAACAAGATAAAGTTTATGTGCGATGATCACAATCTGAAGTTTTTACATATGTTAAATCTTTATTATCGAAAGTGGAATTTTATTAAATGAATGCTATGCTCAATTTGTTTGATTGAAATATGACTACACGTATACGACATTGTTATTACAAGTGAATTATTGTATAGATCTAAGCCTCGACAAATAAAGTAAAGTAACCTTTTATAAGGTAAAATGTCTAGACATCCCATATACCTAAATGAAAATGACTGTTGCATTAGAAGGCGAAGTTATTGAACATGTTTACAATTTTACTGTAACATTTATCATCACCCGTTCTGGAACTATTCTCTTGGTGTTTTTTTACAGTATAAGCGTCACAACTAATATAAAAGTTTAATAGTTATAAATTCTTTATATAATGATTAGGAAGATGCCTTTGCAGCTCTAAAACTAATTGTTGTAGAAAGAGTCCTATTGAGAGGATTGGTAGATCTATCACTATATGCACTTTTGTTGAGATTGGGGATCAGAATACTGAGAATAAATATTTCATAGTTAGTGACACCTTTTTGTAAATTTAATTTTTTGCTTCTAAGTTTTACTTTGTTTTCTGTTTACAAGGATTTTCTAAGGTTTGTACGGAAACTTTTTGACATGAAACCCATATTCCGCCAGTTTTCTTAAATCGATTTCATCGTTTACGGTACCGATATGTCTCAATATTACGTCACTGCGTTATGCTTAAACTGACAGTACTTAAAACGTACTACGCATAGCTCAAGCTATCATCTAATATTAGGTTTTATTAGACATTATACATAAGACAAACGTAGGTGTAAACATTGCGTCTCCAGCTAATTTAAGCCTTAACGTTAAAAATTCATGCATTCAATGCTACTGTTCACCCGTGGTATTCTTATCACTTCTTCAGGAAAACTCTGCAGAAATAATTCTGATTATGTTATGGCGACTATACTAAGACATAATAGCTTGTGAATATATAATAATATAATAATTCATAAGTTATAGACATCTTATAAAGTTTAAGAAATTTGTAACAGTGGAAGCTGAGGAAACTACTTAAACATTTTGAGTTTTTTGAAATAATAAAAGGTGTTCAACAGGGACATATATCTCCGGTTTCAAATCAATACCTCGTTGAGGTTGAGGGTTATATCAATGTTTACGCATGAGTACATAGTTTATTGTATGTTTGTTAGATTTTATCTTAACAATATAGGTACCTATGCACATTTTGACAGAGTTTTAAATTTGTAGTATTAGTCAACTGAAATTTATTTCCTAAATTTAGTGCTATTGCTCCATTCTTAAAGAAACGAGTAAAAATTCATTAATGTATGTGAAATGTAATACAGTTGAATCAAACACAGATTCAGTTGTACAATTAAAATGTGGAACAGATTTCTTTATCCACAAAGCGAACCAAACAAGAATGGAAAATATTGTAAGACGTAGAAATAGAAAACCTATTGCGCGAGGCTAAAACTCTTGATATTGTTGACTGTTATATAAATTAAATAATCATGAGCAACTCTTGATTGGACAAGAATATGTACTTTTGCAAAACAAAAAACTAGTTCGACCGAGAATTACGAAAACATTTCGCAAAATGTGTAACTGTATAAAAACATATTTTCTAAATAGACAATGAGAACAAGCAGATGTCGTAGTATTTAAAAGTCGAAGCAATAATAAAAATCAAAAATACAATTATTTTGAAAGTACATCTAATTAGAGGAATAGAATAGAGAATAAAAATTAAACGAAAAGTAGAAAAATACAAAGCGATGAAGATATTAGTGAAAAAATTAAGAAAAAATATTCATTCAAAGCGTTAGCTCAGAAGGAACAAACCAAACTAGAGGGAGAAAGACGGATAAACATCGGCATTTGAGAGTGACAAGGATACCGTGAATTAGAAGAAAGCATGAGCATATTGTTAGGCAATGTGCCAGCTAATTTTATGAAAGAGCTTTTAAAGAACTATAAATTGGTGTCCTATTATTGTCGTAAAGTCTATGAAATTAAGTGAGCTTAAGTTTCAATAAGTAGAATTCTCTTACCAAAATGAAGAAAAAATTTCCATATATACCTGAAGGAAAATACAATGTAATACTCACAAGAAACAAATTAAAGGAAAGGAAAATGGATAAAGTATAGACGGAGTGTTGGAAGAATAGATGTACCTGTTGTGATTGATAGAAACGACTTCGCATAAATTTGGACTTTTACTAGTATTCAAAAATATGCCTGTTTTTTGTAATTTTTTTGTTTTGCTGGGCCTAAAGCCTATAAAGTATACGGCCGTGTTTTTTTTTTTTTTTAGTTTTACAGTTACAGTTACAGAAATTACTTCGTTTCTATTTCTATTCAGAAAGATATTTTATATTAACAAAAAAATTAGGATTAATCATAGACATAAATTGTAGGAATAAGGAAAATAGAGTTCTGCAAAAGCTCTAAATACAACGGGTCCCAAATCTATTTGGTTGGACTATAGTAATTTATTATTTTCTTCACGGACCTCAACATAACTCTACATAGTTGTTTTAGATATCTCTTAGTTTTTATGTTTAATTTTTTTAAATTGTATATCATTTTGTTAAATTTATAATGGATAGGTCTACCGATTTTACATTGTCATTTGATGAATTCTTTAAAGTTGGATAAGGAACACACCCGAAAGTATTTCAAATAAGAAAACAATATTTTAATGAAGGAACTGTCGTAATAATTTTATCTCATATTGAGGACCAAATAAAATATGATTGGTTACCAACCATTGCAACAACTATTATTACCCTTAAGGTTTTCGTATTGCTGGTGTGCTGGTGGTAACGAGTACAACTATGCCAATAATAAAGCAAGATGCATGAAAGTAATTATGAAATATCTGCTGGTTTTTACAAAATTTCCAATAAGTAATTGCAACAATTGATTATACACATATAAAAATTCAGTCACCAGATAAGAAGAACTTGCTGATATTAGGATAACTTTGTTTGCGAAAGGTTACATTTCCTCGAATGTCCAAAGAGAGTGAAGTCACGATTTCAAAATAACTAACATTGTAGGACAATGATCAACCCATAATCAGCCTTACTTAAAAATAGTCGACAAAAACGTTCAATATCTTGAGCAAACTTTTTTATTGGATTAAATTACCTTTGTATCTCAAACGACGTTTCGACGACTTCGTTGTCTTTTCCAAGTTTCATACAGTTTGGTAAACCAATGTCAAAGTAGTTACTATTAATAAAACCATAAACATGGTAGGTAAGTGGTAGTGGTAAGTACATTAAACAATAATTGAAATTAAAGTAAATTGTTTAAAACCACGTCCACACAGACAAGTATGAATTGAGCGCCTAAAATCAGACGTAAAAAGTGTTACCCTCTTGGCGCTAATTATTATATGAATTCAAATTACTTGTTAACACCGCAAAAAATCTTGTCGGGAGGGGGGAGAGTAACTATAATAAAAACTCCATAAACAGTACTTATACTTGTAATGCTAGTATAAATAGTATATGCAAAAAAAAGAAATTTCCAATATTATCTTTAGGCATGCCGGTTAATAGTGATTTGGCTAAAATTATTGCATTAGCTACAGCTGTGCTACACAATATTGTAACTGATATAAAAGAGCATACTCCTATAGACGATGATTTTTTGAGGCAGAAGTAAAAAGTTAAATAAATCAAGATGATAATTATTTTTAAAATTTATTGTAAAAATTTACATTTTTATACATGTAGGACTCAAAATTTAGTGGTCGGTGATTTTGTCACCATTATCAGAAAAATTTTAAAACATTTTTTGACAAAAAACTCAAAAAAATTTAGAAACCATTACACAAACTATATAAATTTATGAAGTTATTTAATTAAAGTTTCTACGTTCTTATCGTTGTCAAAAACTCACACACAATTACGATTACTGGGAAATTATTCTAAAATAAATGAGCATATGGGAGCAACGACCCTATTATTTAAGAGTTACTAGTAAAATTCCTAAAATATTTCGATAAATTCAAATAGCCCTATTGCACGCGAACTTTTTGTCGGTCACTGTACCGGGTGTCCAATTTTCGATGGTTTTGGGGGGTATCTCACTTATTCGTAAAGATAGAGATATACTTTAGATATATTTGCATTTTAAATTAAAAATATAATTTTTTTGTTAGTAGGCCATGGCGAATAAAAAAAACAACTGCGTCTTATGTCAATTTACGAGTTTTAGGTGGTTTATGTCAGAATAGTGTCAGAATGTAGTTATTAATTAGAATTTTTATTCAAATGCAAATATATCTGAAGTGTTATATATTTTTGAAAAGCTTGTAAAAAGCTTAACCAAACAATCAAAAAATATATAGGATGTCTCATTAAAAAAAAACATAACTTTGATTAATATCTAAAAAATTACAGTCTTCAGCGGAAATCTATCTACGCCACTGGAGTCTACGTAAAAAACTGCATAAAAACATTTTTTACCTTTTCGATAAGTTAAACGATAACTGAGATACGAGAGGGGTTCCAAAATGCAATATATTCAAAATCACCCTGTATCTCGAAAACGAAGTGAGCTATGAAAATTTTGTTCACGGCATCTTTCGTTTCACAAAAAAGTAGCAACGTAATGCGAAAACCGCAACTCTCTATCTTTACGAATAAGTGAGATACCCCCCAAAACCATCGAAAATTGGACACCCAGTATATCATTTTAGGTACCATATACTTTCAAGTATATTATCAATGTGTTTTTTTAGTTTTAATATTACCTAATATAAATAATAAAACAAGATTATCTAGAAGAAATCTAGAACAAGTCAATCATTCAACAAATAATGTAAATATCTTTTTTATACAACTGCCTGTAAAAGTGACACTTTTAACGCAAGCTAACCGGGTTAAAAATTGAGTTTTATAACATAAACTGACATAAGCGTGTTATAATAGTATATTACATACTAAGGTTGAGAAGTTATTATAGCTATTATAGCCCGAATGACAAGATTTAAAGCCACGAGGACAACAATAGTCTTCTCAACCGAAGTATGTATACCATTTTTTGTACCAGTAGTCTAATTGGATCTTGAAACCTTGATAATTGGGAATAAATTTGCTAATGTGTATAAGATTGCACTTGTAATAAAACATAAAATAAATGTAAGTAGGCTTCATTTTGATGTTGACAAATAAGTTTTGACATAACTGCTGAAACTAAAAGCGAAGTATTTTTTAGATTATTTTTCGTTTTGTTTATGTACTTATGTCTGAAGAAAAAGATTTTAAATGTACCTGAAATGTGCGAGATTGCAGAACATGTACCTACGTAGTTGAGTACTAGCTTGCGCATGAATCAAAACGCTTTCATACGAAAACATATTCAGAATTTTGACGGTTGACATCCTACGGCGATTGTATGATTGCAGCATGCGTGTGTTATTTGTTTTTATTATTTACCTAGGCTCATAATGAGGCCATTATTCATCTCATTAGTACAGACGTTGAGTATTTTTATGAAGTATTTTTTGTTCCAGTAGTCAAAAATCATAGCATTTTGACACATAATAGAACGCCGCTAACGCTCGTGTCGCAAACTTTTAACTCGTGAAATAAAATCGCACTTTTAACACTTGTATCGTAAATAACTATTTTTATACCTAAATGTCAACGCAAGAAAAGAAAAACACTACCAGCACACTTTGATTTTGCTACAAGAAATATATTTTGGAGAAATTATGACTCTGTTTTAAACTCCATTAAAACTCCCCCTCCGAAGACTCCGATGTGCCGGGGAAGACCCCCCGAACACCCCGAAGGCCCCAAGATGCTGGGGAGAAGTCTCCCGAAGGTTAATCCCTAAGCCCCCGAAAGATCTATCCTCCGAGGGCCCCTGATGACGTAATCCTTTGAGTCAGCTTCTATTTTTATTTTTTATTTATTGTAATGTGATATAATTTATTACCGCAATAAATTGTATGTTTATTTTAATCGAAATATATATATCTACACTACAGTTCAAATCTAAGCATCTTCCGTCATCACGTTGAATTGATTGGCAACAGGGTGGGATTGAAAGAGTCGGTTTGTGGGTTTTATTCTTTAAAGCGGTGTCGTAGTAGTCAATCTAACAAAATGCCAACTCTTCAAGAATATTTTGCAATTCCCATAATATAATTACGAAAATATTAGAATATGACTATCTATCCAAAACTACTTGGTATATTTTAGCTCAAACAATTGTGATTGGTGAATTGCTGGAGAACAGACCACCAAAGAACCAAAGAACTTTTTTTTAAGGGCTTTTGCATGTTTTCATATGGATTCTCGGTAGTCTAATAAGTTGTTAGGTACTATCTCTGACAAAAGAAATAAATCACCTATTTTGCGGGGTGCAGATAGCGATTTAATCGCTGATTTACTATTTGTTTGGTCAACTGTATGTCTCAGGTATACGGCTTTACATATTTATGTATAAAATACGCTTCAGTTTATATCTGCATATATGTATATGTATATTAAAATAGGAAAAAGGGTAAATTAAAATATATATGTATACTTTTAAGCCTTAACGTATCACTTACAACACACTCTTGCATTTGCACAACAATTAGTATCCATATTTAAAATTTATTATTATTATTAATAATTAAATTATTTTTTTCTTCAATACGTCAATCAATATTTCCTGATATACATACAATATGTATATAGTACCATTATATCATATAAAGCAATTCGCTATAGTGCGTGCAAAGGGACGAAGTCAAATAAAGTACTAGGAAAAAACAATAGAAACAATTTAATCTGAAAAATGATTATTTATCTACGACGACAAAATACATGATGAAGTAGTTTGCAATACTTAAGAGGGTCGTCTACCAGCTGATTATTTTACAGCGGTGCCATATTTACATAATTCTATAAATCGTTTGCTTGATTTTATTGCAATATAATTTGAAAATTGGGTTTCATACACATATTTCTACAAATATTTTATATTATTTTATATATACATATTTTATATTATTATATACAATTTTGTCCATTAATATTCGATATTAACTTCACAATCTCTATTCCCGTTTACCTTGATAGGGAAATACAGATTATTCAATTAATTTTTAGATTTAATTATTGAAATTTGCCATGAGCATGCAAAATACGTCTACACATGTGTGTATGAAGCCCAATTTTAAAATACGGTTTAAATAAATTATAAAAACATTATATTATGAGAAAATTTAATTGTGGCAACATCGCCAACTGTCAAATGGTAATCGGCCCTCTTAATAATTCAAAATGATATTTTCTATTATTATTTTTTGAATGTTGTAGTTAAACTTAGAACAGTAATAAACGGTAAAGATTTACTGCAAATAAGTATACAGGGTGACTGGTAATGAAACCGTCATACTTTATAGCGTGTTAGTAAAGATCATTTGCAATAAATATGGCCCAATTTCCCTTATCCAAAAGGCGCCCGTTTTTGACATATTGTGTTTTTTTGTTTTTTTCGAAGTTCACTAATTACGCTCACTCAAACTTAAAATTTACGAAAATAATGGAGCTTTTTCTCAATTTTTCAGTTTGTCTGCGTAGAGGACATCTCAACACACATTATTTATCGGTGACAATTACGTTAAATACTTGGAAAATTAAAACTTCCGTTTTTGATGAAACTGTAGACACAACCGCTACCTTTGTTTTTGTGTATTTATTTAGCGATTGTGTCTACAGGTTCATCAAAAGCGGAAGTTTTAATTTTATTTAATTTTCCAACAATTAACAATAAAGGTTAACTAACACAAAAAAATCTACTTAACATAACATTTCAGGAAAATGTTGAAGATAATAATGCGATAACACATTAACACTTCGAAAGGATCATCATTTTCTATAGCCACATCTATAATCATTTGTAATCACCCTAATAATCTACAAATCGATCAGATAAACGAATATATGCATACAATATAATAATACAATCATTGTAAAATAAAAGTATTAATTATTTGTATTACCAAATCCGTAACTACATTAGAAACTCTTTCTAAGAAGTAAATATCCATCTATTAATATAATTAAGGATCGAGCGCAGTGCTCTAATTCTGTAAAAGAATATTTTTTCTTAAAGTAGCATTTTATATATGGCAAATTATGTGTATACGACGACTAACACATACTATTGATAAATATTACAGCGGACACTGTGATAATGTTATTTGTAGGTGTATTAAATTTTCAGTGCATGCTATTGCTAAAATATTTTACAGCATACAGCCGCTGGCACTTTACAGTTGACCAAGTTGTTTGTCTGTTTATATTTCGCTACCTGATTTAGTCCCGAGGAAATTTTATGGCTTTTCGATTCAATTCTTGTGTCTTTTATAGTACATTTGGCTTATTCACTATGTTATGTAGACTGAAGTGAGTTTTTTTTTGCTCATGAGTGAATGTGCAATATCAGGTTGCTCATTTCTTAGTTACAAAAAATGTCGACAAAACTCAATGCGGTGTAGTATATCACCAAGAAAATTTTGTGTATTCTTGGAATATTTGTTCCACACATTTGTAATGTTGCCGCATGTTATCGAACTGATCAACTAAAGCTAGGTAAAATGGCTTACCTATTTCATATACTGACCTATGATGTCACCACTTTCGTATCTGGTGCAGAGCCTGGCAGCGGGAACATTAAAGTATTGACGTCAGAAAACAATGGCTTCGAATTATAGAATTACATTTAAAAAAAAACAATTCAAAATGCAGATCTGACACTCCATTTTCAAGAACTGACGAAATATATCCAAAGGCTTCTTTTTAAATTGCCATTATTAATTAAAAATGAAAAACATTTTGGCTCTCATTGTATATAAACATATAGCATTTTAGATTTATACTTCATGTTTTAATTCTTATACCTGCATTTTGTATAACCTACATACGTACAATCCTTATTAAATATTATTCTTTGAGCTCTTTTACTCAAATTCAGCTTATATTAAAATACAATCCTTGGAGAAAAAGGAAATTAGTCACATAAATAGAATTTTGCATTATTTATTTATTTATTATTAATAGGACAATTTATGCAATAGTCAGCATTAAACGATTTAATCAGGTATTTTTAAAATATTATTTTGATTTTTAAAACGTATTGTTTTATAACGCAATAAAATTTCTTATTCTATCTCTACATATTATATTAATTTAATCTAACATCCATTACCAAAATTAATTCCTTAATTTAATTGGTTGTTAATATAATCCAAATAGTCAAGATACTCATCTCCAGATACATCAGTATTTCCAATTATTACAAACATTTTACGATAAGAGTACAAGGTATAAAAGGTGTCGAAAATCTGAAAACATACCATTCTTATTTTTGTCGCTTTTGAATTTGTCATAATGATGTATTTACTCAAAAAGAAAGGTAAGCATTTAGGGAAAGTGTTAAATCTAGTTATTTTAACGAGTGCTATATTTTAGAATTTGCGATGTCATGGATTGCAGCTTTACTTGTATCTTGGTCAATTTCTACAGGTAACATTATTTCGTATGCATTAGTATTTAAGCTAATAATAATATTTAATTTTTTAGTTGCTATCCCTGTTGGTGAATGTCCATCTTCTAATCCCGGCTACGCAATATTTTTAAGAGATTCATTAGATTGTTCTGTATTTTATTTTTGTAATTGGGGTGAACCCGTGGAATTCATCTGCCCAAATGGGTTGCTTTTCAATTTGGAGCGTAATTCATGTGATTGGCCTGAAGATACTGATTGCATTGTAGCTACCGAGGAGGTTCCTTCATGTGATGGATGCAGTAAAGCGAAGTGTCCAGCTATAAATGACGTTTATGTAACATTCTTTGCTCACGATACAGATTGCTCTAAATATTGTATGTGCGATTGGGGTGTTGCTTACGAAAGACCGTGCCCACAGGGACTTCACTGGAATACTAAATTGGATGTTTGCGATTGGCCTTATAATGCTGGATGCACTTTAGATGAAAACGGAGGATGCAACGCTGCAACAGAAGATACGCCAACGGATAATTCATCGACAGAAGATACGTCAACTGATGGTAATAATAATTCTACTGATATTCCACCAACAACTGATGAAGGTTGTGAGAATGTTATATGTCCAGAAAACAATAAGGGAAATGTGACTTTCTTTCCAAATGAAGACAGTTGTGATCGATATTGTGTATGTAATTGGGGCAATGCGATATCGATGTCTTGTCCTTTAGGCTTGCACTTCAATACTGATTTAGAGGTATGTGATAATGTACAAGATGCTAATTGTGACATATCTGAAGTGGTTACAACAGAGGCTCCAACAGAATCAACAGATGAGACCGTAGATGTGTCAACAGAGGTACCAACAGATGCACCAACTGAAGCAGAGACAGAAGAAACAGTCGATGAAACATTAACTACAACAACAGAGATTCCAACGGATCCACCAGTTGAAGGACAGACAGATGATCCAGCAGAAGAGACCACTGATAAAACAACAGAAGAACCAGTGGACTTATCAACTGAGGCAGAAACAGAAGAACCAAGAACAGAGATAACTACATCATCAGAAGTATCAACGGATCAATCATCTGAAGCAGAGACAGCTGAACCGACAGTAGTGCCAGATGAACCTCCAACAGAAACAGAAATACCAACAGAATTAACTTCAACGAATATGCCAACAGAATTAACAAGTGAATGGACAACGGCTGAATCCACAACCGATATAACAACGGAAGATTCCACAACAACGGAATCATTCCTAACTACTGAATTAGCAGAACTTCCAACAGACAATATAACCGGTTTTGACGGTTGTTCCGACATTGTCTGTCTAGCTACTACTCAAACTGTTCTATATCCCCATAAAACTGTTTGCGATAAGTATTGTATTTGCAGCTTTGGAATTCTAATGGAAATACCTTGCATCAACGGTTTTCATTTCAATAGAGCTTTAAATATATGCGACTATCCTTCAAGTGCGAAATGTATTGAGGATGATACATCAGAAGCAGCGGAAAATCCTACTGAACCACCTGCAGAGACCGATGGCTGCTCTTATGTTTCTTGTACCGCATCTAATGACACAGACATTTATGCTCACAAAACAGATTGCGACAAATATTGCATTTGCATTAATGGAATTACTGTAGAAGGAAGTTGTTCAGGCGACAACCTTTACAATAAAGATTTGAAAATGTGTGATCGTCCAGAAAATGTTGTATGTGATGTAATAGAAACTACTGAAGTCCCTGAAGATGGTTGCTCTTATGCGACTTGTTCAGCTACCAATGGCAGTATATTCTTTGCACATAAATCAGATTGTAAGCAGTACTGTCTATGTATTTTTGGAATAACTATTGAATTTACTTGTCCTGAAGGATATTTCTTTAATGACAGAATAGGTATATGTGATACTTTTGAAAATTCAGATTGTGTTGCAGATAATACAGATGTGACCACACTAGCTCCAGTTATACCGCCCACTAATGGATGTTCTCATGCTTTCTGCTCCAGGACAGATGCCCCGGTTTTCTTTGCCCATGAAACGGACTGTGACAAATATTGTGTTTGTAACTTTGCTTTTGCAGTTGAAATGCCTTGTCCAAACGGTCTCCATTTTAACACAGAATTAGATATTTGCGATTATCCACAAAATGTAAATTGTAACGAAAATTTAGATCAATCCACTTCAGCACCACCCGAAGGTCCTATAAATTCCGAAAGCTGTGCTAATGAAGTCTGCTTGGAAGATGATTCTGCATTCTTTTACCCGCATGCGACAGATTGCAGTAAATATTGTATTTGCAATTTAGGTGTTACTATTGAAATGGCTTGTCCCACTGGATCTTACTACAATAAGGATTTGAACACTTGCAATAGTGACGAAGATGCGGATTGTGAAGGAAATGAAGATGTGACGTATCCCTCTATAGAATTTCAAGGTTGTTTAAATGTAACTTGTCCGGAAATAGACGACGATAATGTAACATTCTTCCCTCATGACTTTGATTGTGAAAGGTATTGCGTATGTAACTGGGGAAATGCTATAGAAATGCCGTGTCCTGATGGTCTCTATTTCAATACAGAACTAAATGTTTGTGACATTCCAGAAAATACGGGTTGCTATAATGAAGAAGTTACTACCACTGAAGCAGAAAATGAAACCAGTACAACTGAAGAAGGCAATTCCGGTGAAGAGGAAGAAGATAATGAAATGGAACCCGAAGATGTAGTTAGCACAACTGAAAATGCAGAAGAAACTGAAGACTACAGCACCTCTATCAGCACAACCGAAACTGATGTATCCACTACAGAACCTGCAGTATCTACTACAGAACCTGCGGTACCTACTACAGAACCTGCAGTTCCTATAATTGGTTGCGATAGTGCGCTTTGTCCACTAGTTAACGACGTTTATGTAACATTCCTTGCGCACAAACTAGACTGCGGAAAATATTGCGTGTGTGATTGGGGTAGAGCAATTGAAATGTCATGTCCATCAGGTCTTCACTTTAACATAAACTACAATGTATGCGATTACCCTTCAAGCGCAAAATGTACGATATAATAAATAATATACTATAGTGGGATTAGGAAAATACGCATATTTAACCAATTATATTTTTCGATAGAATTTGTATAATAAATGTATTTATATCTCTAAACAAAAAATAAATATTTAATATGCATTTATATGATTGTTTCTTTAGTGTGTATAATTTCTTAGGGAAATTGTTGTATAATATGTAGATTCACGTTAAACTGAGGTATACTATGACATCTCTCGGATTGCTAAGCTAAACCGATAATGAAATCTGAAAAGAGATAGATAAATCATTTAGTAAGATAGTAATAAATTGGAAGATAACACATTAACTTTCGTTTTGCCGATTCTCATGAGATAGAGCCACAATAAATAAGTAATTATGTAACAAATACAGTGTTGCTAACCAGGATGTAAATGACTCGAATCTTGTACCGGCGAGTGTATATCAGTACTCATAATGTTAGTTCTATTTGTGTTTTGAATGCAGAAGGCTGATAGCTTCACTGTCACATCATAGTATGAATTTTATCGGATGAAGATGCATAGTATAATCAATTTCGTTGTTAGAGATGCTATATGAACATTAGCGACTCAGTTTAACGAACTAGTCAGCCATTCACTGTCATAATCCAATATGATATAAAAATTAAGGATTCCAAGTATGGCATTGCCGTGTGTATTAACAAAAGATGTGAAAGAAGATATATTTCTAAACTTAACACAGTTTCTTTCAGTACTTGAAACCATACGTACGGCATCATAATAGGATCTTCATTTTACTGCACTGCAGCATTTAATTCTTTTTCTACATTATTTTAGAAAACTAGAGAGAGAGAAGTACTAAAAAAGCTACAGTAGGCTTACAAATTACTCTCCAACATATAAGAAAAAGGTAAACAATTTGTTTGCGCTAAATTTTTGAACATTGATCTCCTATGTTCTTAAAAACAGAACAGGGTCTAGATTAGAACCCTGTGGTAAGTCAGATGTTGCTTATAATGATTATAAAGCATGGTCATGATATTTAAAATACTGTTGCTTTTTTTGTGAAGTACGATTGAAAAGGCTAGTACAGAGTATAAATGTGCTGAAAATAGGTTTAAGGTATATAGTACAGGAAGAACCTCAAGCGATAGATACTCTGCACTTCAAAGGTCTATGTTTGTGACTAATAAAGAAGCAGAGTTATTTACACGGAAAAGATTTCACAAATTCGAATTTGCCCTTAGTAATAGTAAGGAATTCTTACTACTACTACTGTTTGTTGGCGTCCGCTGAAACAAATGACTAACGCATAATGCTTTAATAGTTTGTCAGTCTAGTAGTAAAATATTCGATAGTTTGGTAGCAGTTGTGAATAAATAATAAATAGTATTATGTAGTCCATATTGAAAAAAATAGGTTTGTTACTGCAATTGTACGAAATCTACTTCAATTTGTAAGATACATAAGTAGGTTCGTTCCAGAAAGCACGTTGCTTACCTGTCAGAACCAAATGCTCGTGCAGATGAATATTAGTAAATTATTAATGAGTTAACTTATTATAGGCCTAGTTCTGTTTGTTCGGAAAATACGGGGGCGTATTTTTATGTTATCTACCTAGCTATGAAAGAAAAGAGTGACGATGTCAAACAAATTATTGAAAAGTTGCTGTCACTGTTAGAAGTACATGTGCTAAGTTGTGTTTAGTTTGTGCTGTTTTGAGCCGGATTTGAGACGGTCTACTTCTCAATAAAATGAGTGAAACAAAGGTTGAACATCGCAGCGTAATAAAATTCCTGATAAAATAAGGCAACGGTCCAAAAGCAATTGATGAAACAATGGTTGCTGTGTATGGGAAAGATGCACCATCTTATTTTCAAGTAAAATATTGGTCTAAACTCTTTCGATGGGGCCGAGAGTCAAACAATGATGACCCAAAGTCCGGACGACCTGTTGAAGCTTGAACTGAAAACATTGTGCGAAAAGTCGAAAATTTGGTACTGAAAGATCGGCGAGTAAAGGTCTCTGTCATTGCCAATGAAGTCTGTATATCCGAAGCAAGTGCCTGCAAAATTTTGCATGGCGATTTGGGTATAAAGAGGGTGTCTGTACGGTGGATACCCAGATTGCTTACACTTGAACAAAAACTGTACAGAAAAAAAGTTTCTCAAGAAAATTTGGGCCAGTTCGAGAGGGACAAAACATTTTTATCTCGAATTATCACCGCGGATGAGACTTGGGTACATCATTGGGACCCTCCTACTAAACAAGAATGCATGCAGTGGGTTTATGAGGGTTCTCCTCCACCAAAAAAAGCCAAGACACAATTTTCTGGAAAAAAACTGATAGCAACTGTTTTCTGGGATGTTGAAGGAGTCTTGCTTATTGAATATATGCCAAGAGGGTCTATCATAAATGAAGACGCCTACGTAAACACAATTAAAAATTTAAAAACTTCTCATATTCTTATCCACAAAAACATTTGTTGCTGCACGACAATTTCCGGGTTCATAAGGCAAACAAAGTTCAACAGATAATCAATGACTGTGGTTTATAGAGTTAAGGCATCCACCTTATAGCCTCGACCTAGCTCCGTCAGACTTCTTATTCAAACATTTAAAAAAGCATCTCAGGGGAAAGCGTTTTGTGTCTGATGAACAATACAAAGAACGAAGCAATTCTTTTCTGAGGGTATGGGGTAATTGGAAAAAAGATGGAATAAGTGTATTAGTGTTGAAGGGAGTTATGTAGAAAAATATTTTTTTTGTTCTCTTACGTGCTTTTTTTCATGGTTATCAAAAATATCAAATTCTATGTTTTGATCGGTATGACACTAGTGGTAGGATAACGCTGTGTTACTGGTGTTTATTCAATTTCTGTTATGTTGATGTATACAATTTTTGAGCCACTAACTGGTGGCGCGAGTGTAGTTTTTATCACAACGTTTACATGCAATTCAATATATGATATTTAACAACAACAGCAACAGAGTTGTTTCGTTACCCTTAGTAATTTCTTTAAGAATTCAAAAGAAATGAAATGTTGAAATATTTAGAGTGGGGTTCATCTGTAGAATTATATTCTTAGGACTTACGGGGAGTGGCGTCAAATTCTGTCCAGATACGGAAATGGTATTTTTTTTGTAAATTAATGAATAATAAAAAATTATTGATAAACGAAAATTACTGCAGCAATTATCATTATGTTGCCGAAGTACTGACATATTTGAAATTTTACAAATGTAAGAAAATGTACAAAAAAAGGATCAGCTTCGATGCAAATCTTAACTTTTAGATTTTTTCTAGTACTTTTTCTTACTTCCTCTAAATTAGAAATATGTCACTAATTCGGTAACAAGGTGGCAGCTGCTGTAGTAATTTCTTTTTGTCGCTTACATGTGTAATTTAAAAAAAATCTTGCATTGAAATTAAAAAGAAGATACCATTGTCGTATATGGAGAGAATTTCGTGCTACTCCCCAGTGGCTACACAGTTTTAACAACGCATATGGTTTACTAATTCTGATAGAACACATTGTTTAAGATGTGTTTTATTATATTATGCAGTCGAGAGTCAGCGATAGTGAAAACACCATACTTTAACACGTTTGACATATTTAGCTGCATAATTATAGAATGGGTAAAAAAGTTAGGAATCTACCCAAAATGGTTCAGCTAGTATACAAGTCAAGTAGTTCATGATTATTACTTTCTTGATATTCTATTTGCTCCGTTCATACGTAGGTCTGATTGAAATATACGATTGTAGATTTGCATGGTTGCAATCGTCAGCAGTTTTTTTCATCTTATACCTAAAACTAGCAATCGCAATGCTGTTAAAAATTATAACAAAGTTTCGCAATATGAAGTAGAAAATAAACGATTATTTTGTTAATTTTTCGAGAACAATCAATAACAACTGCATCCGTACAATTAATTCTTATCCAACTAATGTTAAGAGTATCCCCAAATTTTCTTTTGTCCCTGTCGAAGTCAACTCAGTATTCAATATAATTAGAAAGGCTAAGCCTGGTGCTGCCGGCTTGGACAGCTATAATTAAATTGAGATTGTGCAGATGTTACTGATAATATACTCAGAGCAATTCGGTTTACACATATAATTAACATTTGCTTAACTGAGAACGTTTTCCCTGATAGTTGGAGTTAGGCTATTGTGCATCCTATCCCAAAAATTAATAATCCATCTAAATTTAGTGAACTTAGGCCAATTAGTTTGCTACCTACTTTATTTCAAATTTTTGAACAAGTTGTTGCAGCTCAATTGAAGCAATATCTTAAAGATGAGACCATTTTACCACCAACTCAATCTGGATTTCGCGCTGGTCACAGTTGTGAGATTGCACTTGCAGATGTTACTGATAATATACTCAGAGCAACTGATAACGGTTTAGTCACCTGTCTTGTATTATTGTCATTGTTCGACCATAATTTTGGTAACCCTGTAGAAAATTTACGAAATGTAAACAAGGTGAGAGTAACCTGGATTAGACCTTTCTCGACTCACTCCATACTAAATCGTGAGTCAATAAAAAAATTGCTCCTACGATTTTTTTTTATTTTCTATTTTTAGTGCGTAAAATTGCATTTTAATGACTTTTAATTTATTTCTCCGGAAATACCAGGAGTAATGAAATAATTTTTTGGGAATTGATAAAGTGCATTGAGATGAACTGAAATGTGCAACACAACAAGGGGTGTCATTTAAAAAAAATTACTTCCATATCTTCACACTTATTTGGGTCACCTTATATACTTAAAAATATTTTCCTGAAATAGAGTCTTGCAAGTAGTATAGATTAGTATATGAACGAAATTCCTAACATCATTAGTATAGGAGCTATAGACCAGCGCGCGCTTAGGTGACAACCCTGTATAATACGTCCACTGATCACTGTCTTACTATTAATCCTGATAAAACTAATGCGATTCTGTTTGGCCCCAAAAGAGTTTGCAATAATCTCTGCAATGTTTTCCGTTTAGAGATAAATGGTGAACCTATTTCAATCGTTAGCAGTGCTGTAAATTTGGGATTCCATTTGGATGATACTTTCAGGTATCGGGAACAAATTTCTAAATATATTTGCAGCGCCTACCTAAATTTAAAACGATTGTATCCGTTTATACGTATACTGAATCAGAATATAAAAAAGGATCTATCTGAGACATTTGTATTATTACAGTTTTCATTTTGTTGCACAGTGTACCATGGTTGCCTGGATCAGTTCACGGCTGCTCTTGTTCAGAGAGTTCAGAACTCTTGCCTTAGATTTACATATATGTATATGGCATTAGAAAATTCAACCATATTTCACATAAGCTACAATCTGCCGGTTGGCTCAATATACAGAATCGTAGACACTTGCGGTGCCTCACTTTGTATCACAAAATCATCGTACTGAAGTCTCCTTATCTTTATAATAAAATTAGATTTTGAACTGATGTTCATAATTTGACTACTAGATATCGTACGATATTTAAAAGGTCTTTTACTAATCAAATCTATTTGTTATATAATGACATACCTACTGAACTTAAAACTATCGGGACCGGTTGATGCAAGCTATTTGACTTATCTGATCTACGAAACATACTATTGGAGCTTATTGGTGCTATAAAATTAAATTAAAATACGTTTTTTTTTTGTTGCACATATAGAGGCATAGTCATCACTAGATTTAATCTAGGCATGTTTTTCTTAGTTTACTGTTTAATAGTAGAAACAGCAGTCTCGTACTGGATTTACCTTGTCATTGTGGTTTGCTACATTTTTTTTCTGTATCTCTACTGAGCAACTACAATAAAGCCATTATTAATAACACGTGTTAACATTTCTGGCATGTAATGAATTTACCAATCATGCTGTAATTTGCAACATGGTCTTGTAAATTTCAGACAGTTGTGTCCAGGAGGCTTAGCCGTTGAACAGCAGAATAATTGTAAAGCGGTATTTTTTGTAGGTTTAATGATGACAAACAGTAAACTATTGAAATAATTTTAAATAATGACCAGAGTTGCTTGTGTGATTATTATGTAAGGAAAATGTTGGTATCCTACATAATAAGACATTACCGAAAAAAAAAAAAAATACGAAAAAATACTAATTAAGAATATGGCTAACATTAATTGTCAAGTATCATGTTCTGAAGTATAGGTCAGCTTATGAAATTATGATTTGCGTATTTGTTTTGGGGCGTGATTTGATTTAGCTTGGTCTGTAGAAACCAGGTACTACTGATACACTCCAATCATTTTCAAAAATCAGCAAAATTTAAGTAGATTAAGTGATTAAGTGTCCTAAACGGATTCTATATACTGTTATGTTATGTCCATATGTATATTTTGCGGCAATGTTGATTTACTTCCATTACTATTTGCCACATTATTCAGAACGTCTAATTTTTTGACGTTTCGGTCTTATCAGCGTGATATCTGTAAAATGTGAAAATATCTAAATTTCTACTATGTGTACACTTATATCATTACGATGGATGTATACACTTACCTACCATTTTGTAAAGTTGGAATGATTGTGAAAAGGTAGAAGTTATATATGTAACATGTAACAGCATCTTGCAAATGTTGTTCAGTAGCTTGTGTAACGCCAAAAGGATCTTCTGCAGCTTTAATATACAGGATGATTGGTGAGAATGGCCTATTAAAAGTATTATACAAACGGAACCTTAAAACAAAATTTTGCAGTTGGTTATGGTTGAATATGAACTATTACGTGAAAATATTTTTGAATAAATATCACTTCCGGTTAACCGGAAGTGGCCATCAACTTCGATTTTTTAAATAATATACTATAAAATAAATTACAAATTCAGCTTCTATGATAAATTTTACACATATTTCATGTTTCATACTCTTTACCTAAATACCACTCCTTCTGAGATATTCGCAATTAAAGAAAAAAAGTGACAGATCTTACTTTATAGTGATATTACGTCACGTAGGAGTAAAAGGGACGAATGAAATTTTGTATACGCACAGCTGATATTATGTAGTTACACAGCATCTGAAGTTCTTTTCTGTAACATTATACAGGGTGTTTAAAAACTTAGTTGCTTGTAAATAACTTCAATCTTCGGAAAGTAGATTTTTTTTAATGGAAAGGTATATATTTTATTAGATATTCTGATTCTACAAAAGATTCTCTTTTAATCCGTAATAGGTGTTCCTATACCTAAAATGGAAGGTGAATAAGTTATAACGATTTAATTAGCCTCCGTACCTAAAATGCTAAGATATGTAAATTTACTGAATCAAGGGTGCTTAGCTCATTTGTTTTACATACTTACTTGCCACTTATTTTGACGTCTACCATTTTGTTAATCGTATTTTCGTCAATTCTTCCCATTGAATTATGGGAATAAGGATCCCTTATTCCCATAGACAAATAAGATGCTATTCGAAGAGCAACAATTATTATAATAGAAACGGTTGCCATATAGAACCATTTTGATAACTTTATTTATATTATTATTATTGTTGTTCTTATAATTTTTATATTATCCTTTTTATTATTTTAATTTTATCTAATTTGTTATTACTAATTATTTCGACTTTTTATGTAAATTTACATTATGTTCATGAGAATTCTTAGATAATCTAAATTCTTTACTGCTATTGTGCTTTGCCATTGTATCACAAATGGCGAATTTCAGAATCTTTTAAAGATGCCTCTTCTGTAAAAATAGTGTCTTCCACGTGTAGTACACTTTTAGAAAATGTAACATCAAACATGCAACCAACACCACAAATTGTGCAAACCAAACGAAGTGCAATTGACTTGAAAAAGTACAGAAAAATCTGACATATTGCAGTCCTCCTGTTACTAAAGAGAAACAAATCAGGCTAAGGCAATACCAATATGGTAAGGTACTTAGCATACGTTTACGTGAAGAAGAACGTTGCAACCAAAATAAGAGAGGTATTAAACGAAAATCGACAGTAAAGAAAAAGGACAAGAATTTAACAAAATGATTACAGAAAGCGAATAATAAAAAACAAAAATTATCAATGTTTCCGACAGTGACAATACTACAGATAGTGAAATGAAAATAGCGACAGTGATATAAGTTCTGAAGAACAACAGTTAACAGAGTTTCCGAAAATTAAGCCAAAGCAGGAAAACCATAAACATTCAGAAAGACAGGATTTATTAACAAACGACTACCAAAGAATAACTGACAGTGTTCTAGTTCTTAGTCAAACTGGCGACTTCAGAAATAGTTACGTAGCAATAAGTAGTGTAAATATTTGGTACATTGGACTTGTATTAGATACTTCTTCAGGTGGTTTTGTCAAGATGAAATTTTTAGAAAGAATAAGAAGTTCGTTTAGATGGCCAAAGAGTGATAAAGTTGAATCTGTATCATCAGAATCGTTTTTAGCTCCAGTTATAATAAAAGGTGATACCAGTTTCAAATTTCATCCGTCTATTGAAAGCATTGAAAAAATGTGGAAGAAAGTCCAACAATGTGACAAGTTGTATCTAGAATAAAATATGTTTGGAAAGTTACTTACCGGTTATACTTTAACACATATTTACTTTATCAGAATTCTTTTTTCAAAATAGATGGCAAGTAACTATGTAAAACAAATAAGCTAACAACCCTTGCTTCAGTAAATTGAGATATCTGAGCATTTTAGGTGCGGAGGTTAATTAAATTGATATAACTTATTCACCTTCCATTTTAGGTATAGGAACACCTATTACGGATTAAAAGAGAATCTTTTGTAGAATCAGAATATCTAATAAAATATATACCTTTCCATTTAAAAAAATCTACTTTCCGAAGATTGAAGTTATTTATAAGCAACTAAGTTTTAACACCCTGTATAATGTTACAGAAAATGACTTCAAATGCTGTGTAACTACATAATATCAGCTGTGCGTATGCAAAATTTCATTCGTCACTTTTACTCCTACGTGACGTAATATCACTAGTAGTAGATAGTAAGATCGGTATCTGTCACTTTTTTTCTTTAATTGCGAATATCTCAGAAGGAGTGGTATTCAGGTATAGGGTATGAAACATGCAATATGTGTAAAATTTATCATAGAAGCTGAAGTTTATTTTATAGTATATTATTAAAAAAATCGAAGTTGATGGCCACTTCCGGTTAACCGGAAGTGATATTTATTCAAAAATATTTTCACGTGATGGTTCATATTCAACTATATCCAGCTGAAAAATTTTGTTTTAAAATTCCGTTCCGTTTGTATAATACTTTTAATAGGCCATTCTCACCAATCACCCTGTATCTCCATCTAGAGGCTAGAGACTTGCTTATATTAAAAATTACAATTGTATTTGAAAAATTAGGTACATGAATACTATGTAAAACCCACAGTAAAATTTTATTAAATTACAGGTGCCACAACTTTTGTCGTAGGTATAATACAGCACAGAAATTAGTAGTAGTATGAATATTTCCTATGCCCGTGTCTCTCATATATGTAATATATGTATGTAATGTTGCTTTGGAAAAAACCCGTGTATATATTTGTTAAATGAAAATGTAGTCGTGCAATATAAAAGTTGAAACCGACTGTAATCTTGGTTTCCACATGTAAAATGCATTCTAGTACGTTATTAATCATTAATAAATCGTTCTAAGAAAGCGACTTACTAACTTGTTTATTTACGTATTTTGGTAAGGTTTCGATTATTATGATTCGAAAGGAAATAAGCGATAAGAGATAAATTTACTGATAAGTGTAAAGACTTTATTAAAAAAATTAAATAATAAACCCAGAATAAAAGAATTTATAAACCCATAAACTCCTGACTTTGATTAATTGGGTATGTCATCTAAAAGTGTATATAACGCTGCATTAAGTACATATACATGCACTGTTTTAAGATTTTATTTTTTTTAGTCTTTTCTCAAAAATTAACTAAAATGTTTGTAATAGGACTAAACTGTAATTTTTTATTGCTAATCTAGTTCCTATATATAGATTTCTAGTTTGTTTTATAATTTTTTTTAAAACAATTTTTATGTACATCCAATTTTTCACATGCTAGCACCTTCCCTGGTTCCGCTGTGGGCATTGTGCAATTGTTGTTTCGTAGAAACATTTATAACAATGGAAATCTTATTAAGTCATTATTAGTGATTGCGCAAATGGTTTCAATAATAAGTATAATGACGAAATGGTGAATGTGCGTTTAATTTTAGTAAAGTCCATAAACTTAAAAAATTTAATTCGATTAGATAACTTGATGTTATAATGTAATACACAATCACCTGCGTCGATAATATTGTATTCAGTGGAAACAAGTGTAACAAATGTTGTAATTAAAAGTTAATATACCTTGACAGTATTGGTTTATTGAAATCTTTTACACACGTATGTCATACACTTTTATAATTACTATAACTCATTCTGTGTTGAAAGTAACGAATCACTTAAAAATTTACTTGTGTTGCTAAATTTTAGTATATAATAGTATCTCAGTTTTGCAATATTGTTGTAATTAAAACTAAGGGAAGAACCTAATTACATCAACATAAGTGTAAATATTAATAATCCACTTAAGAAGGCTTTTCATCTGTAATACTTTTTAATCTTTTTTTTAGTGGGGTAGATAGCCGCAATGGTTAGACGGCTGACTATCGTTGTGGCGGAACGATAGGAGCCGGGTTTAAATTCTACGGAGAGGCGCTAATATTTTTTCGGAGAATTGAAATCCGAATCGACTTAGTATTCGCTGTTGGGAGCAAAGTGATTAATAGCGCGGCATCATAAAAGGCGGTATGATGCTGTCAACAAGCCATTTGAACACAATAAATTAGACACACAAAAACTACATCGCGAGAGTTGCCATACAAGTGATATAGCACTGCGACCCACCTTACATAAAAAAAATCTAATTGTGTCCAAAAATATGTCTCCAAGTTGTTAGTCAATAAATATTAATAACAATAATATGGTACTGCAGTAAAGTAACAAATTATATAGAGCACATTGTATACGATGTGATTTTTTGGAGACCATGCATCTGAAATGTTTCAGAAACTAAAACGAAAATGAAGCTTCGTAAAAACCTACTTTTATTGCAATATGGTTTGATCTAAGTGTTACAGTATTTACAGCTGCTCTTACACAATATCTCTTTACCAATTAGATAAATTGACTGCAAAACTACTTCCGTAGAATCAACAATGTGTAAAACGTCTAAAACTTTTCTTTTTCTATGCCTACTATATGTGAAATTCTATAAATATTGAATTAGCAAATTTTTTAATAGGTATATCTCCAAAAACCTCTACAGGGTGGGGCACCACATTCGCCTCGGTTGATATACAAAAACGGTAACACATATTTAAAATCTTTTTATTGGAGCATGTGTAGGTCCAGTGGGAACATGT
Organism: Holotrichia oblita; assembly: GCA_023690525.1. Taxonomy (NCBI): domain Eukaryota; kingdom Metazoa; phylum Arthropoda; class Insecta; order Coleoptera; family Scarabaeidae; genus Holotrichia; species Holotrichia oblita. The sequence continues at coordinate 164,693,417 of CM043016.1, forward strand.
TTTAAAATTATTTTGAAATATACAGGCTGTTCCAAGAGCAAGTTACACATCAAAGTTATTAAAATTTAAATCGAACAGCATGTATATTATTGCATATTTCGATGACACAGACTAAATAAAGGCAAGTGACTGTTATATTCCCTATACCTAGGTTCAACAGTTTCTGAGAAATTTAACAATATTTCAAAATGTAGAGTTCAATATTTAGAATGCGTACCTGCCGTACATATTTAAATTATGTGTTTTAAGTTGTATTGTTTCATTAGAAAAACCATGGCATCTAGTGCTGAAATAAAGGTGCTCTCTAAAAATTATACAGAGTGGTTAAAATCTTACCTCTAATTGTGGCTACTACCATTAATGCTCAATAACTTTCTTATTTTAAATGGGATATCTTGCATCTAAGATAGCAATTCGATTTTAATTTTATTTCTCTTTTAAATGTTATTAAGGTTCCCTATATCTGTCTCTTATAGTTTCTTTGTAAAAGTCAATTGAGTGTTTTAATTGGCCATTATGTATTAAAAATTTTGTGAAATCCAAGTAGCTTAGACGTGATGACAATAATTTCAGATATTAATTTTGTCCAATTTATTTTCGCTAAGTAGGCAGTGGTACATTGGACGTTGCTCCATATTTATTGGCATCCAGACAAAAATTAACCAATACATGTCTTATTACGTACAAATTTTCACTATAAACTTAATACAAAAGAAAACAAATCATATATCCCCACAAAAAAGCTGGACTCGTTAGCATCTTCAGATCAGTTCTGTGAATGACTACGTCCTATTTACCTATTAGGGTATTGCCTATCCAATTAACTGCGAAAAAAGGAGCACCATCTATCTGTAGCCGCATCTTTTGTCGAATATTCAGAGGTAGGTTTCAAAAGTACGGGTAAACCTTCTGTAATAAATAAACATGGCATGTTTGTACCACATACATAGCGGGACATATTTCAAACGTTGTCGGGTTTGCAATTGGCCAACTAGCGGTGTGTATGCTGGCAGCCTTGAACTGCAAATTAATATGCAGTCGTATCGTGCATACATATTCCACGGTATGTGAGCTCGCTTAACCACCACCTTAATGTAGGTTTATTTATGTATTGAAAATAGTGAACATCAATTTGAGTGATATTTGAATCACTACTTTCTTTGTTTTCTTTTGTATTAAATTTATGGAGAAAATTTATATGTAATATGACATAATATGTATATTGGGTAATTTTTGTTGTTTCCAATAAATATGAAACAACGTCTAATACTTCACTTCCTACTTCTCAAGAACAAATTAGATAAAATTAATGTCTGAAATTATTGTCATCATGTCAAAGCTACCTAGATTTAACCAAGTTTTTAATACATAATCCTCAATTAAAACAATAAATTGACTTTTACAAAGAAACTATAAGAGATGGATATAGGTAATCTTAATAACATTTAAAAGAGAATTAAAATTAAAATCGAATTGCTATCTTAGATACAGGATGTTCCATTTAAAATAAGAAAGTTATTGAACATTAATGGTAGCCACAGTTAGAGGTAAGATTTTAATCATCCTGTATAATTTTTAGAAGGCGTCTTTAGTTCAGCACTAGATGCAATGGTTTTACCAATGAGACAATACAACTTAAAATACCTACATAACTTAAATACGTACAGCGGTACTCACTGTAAATATTGATCTACGCTTTTGTACATTTGAACCTAGGTATAGGGAATATAGCAGTAACTTGCCTTTATTTAGTCTGCGTCATCTAAATATACAATAATATACATGGTGTTCCATTTAAATTTTGATAACTTTCATGTGTAACTTTCTTTTGGAACAGCCTGTCTATTTCAAAATCATTTTAGAATGTGCTTCCGCTGAATTTACATATGCTCCAACAAAAGGATTTTAAATATGTGTTACCGTTTTCTGTATATCAACCGAGGCGAATGTGGTGCCTCAGCCTTTATATGTACTATATGTTTTAGGAATCGTTTTTTCATCTCCTTTTCAAATTGTGAGGAAATCTACAGTTTTCTATATAAAAAAACACAAGTTAGTTATATCAGAAAAATGATAAACGAAGTCGAAGTAAACTTTATGCCATCGGATGTAATTCAGAAAAGTGCCTAAAGGATCTCTAAACCGTTTTTGGATAGCACTTTAGAAACGCGAGATATCGGACTAGACCAACAAGTTCCTTGGCACCTTCGAAAACATATGAAAATTGATTACTCTGTACATACATGTTGTGAATACATTTGAGATATCACACGATAGATCCTTTAATTTAAAAATTGGAGGATTCATGGGGTGCAGTTGTAAACATCATAAATGTGTTTACTATAACGTATAAACGTTACACAATTAAAACTTTATTTCTAAAATTCGTACATGGTATGTACAAAGAACGAATACTACAACGAGGGAACCGATATGTTGAATTCATAAAGGTTTTAAAGATTTAGTTATCAAAAAAACATTTAATCCGTGTAAGAGGATTAATATATGAATATGAATGAATTATATAGAACACTGATTAGTATATCTATATCATCTGGGGCGTTATAACAAAATATGTTCAAATTTGTTGTTTAGTCATACGACAATGTTAATTGATGATGTTAGTGATGAAAGATCATGCACAAGGTACACGATGAAAGGTATACATTACCAACAAAAGTTCTGTGAAGCAATATAAGTTGAAATCTTTCTTTGTGTTACAGGTTTAGCTTTTTTATATGCTATATTTGTTTCTTGTGCCCTACAAACGACTGCAAGTAAGTTTTCTCTTCTGTAGATTTAGACTTTTGGTTTTAGAATATTAGAGTTTGATTGCTGAAATTTAAACTGTTTTTAACGCAATTGAAATATGTACTTGTGACCTAAAACTTTATATATAGGTAGTATACAGATTTATTGGCTGTACCATTAGTACGTAATTTTTGCAGTAACCGGCTTTAACTTAATTTTAGAGAAAAATGTTTAGATATAAATTTTAGGTAATCAGTGTCACTACCACCTGTAAATATTTCAGTATATATAGAGTGATTTATAGCAATGTAACCATATAAACATACAAATGCCCTAAACAAATAATTTTGAGAAAGCACTTTGCAAATGTGTAATTTTAACCTGTTTGTTCCAATCGATTATTTATAAATTTTAAAATTTAACTTTAGCTTCAATATGTAACCATATCTATCAAAGCCTTTATTAAATTAAGTTTTCTGTATGATGTTTATCACATGGAATTTAACTTTACTCTAGGCACTAGTTTGATGTACAATATATTGCCAACAAAATAGATAATAATAATATATAATTTATTTTCAATGGACAGCAATACACAACATACATATGCATGTATGAGAGTATCAATTTATCGTAAAATTGACTTACTGAATCCGATTCTATTTCATATAACAGTTTGAACAACTTATGTTGCATTAGTGAAAAGTTTGTAAGTTTTTTCATTTCAACTGATCAACTATTGTATATTGTTTTCATGTACGAATACAGAGCACTCCTTTCAAATAAAGTTAATTTGTGACTAGATAGGCAATACTTACGGCCATAGTTATCAAAAAAATCTAGAGTTATTCCACGCAAATTGAATGCACTCATGAATATGTATGGTTAATACAGTCAACATGTCTTCCTGTTTAAATATATTTCGATAAAATGCCATTCTGTTCATTTTTCAGATTATTATTCATTTTGACTTTACTTAAATATGTATCACCAGTACCCCAAACGATAATTCCATAACGTAATATGGAGTATCAGTTGGCGTAATAAGATGTTTTACCAGCGATTTATTTGTATATTTATCCAACACGCTTAGGCCATAGTTTGGAGAACTAATTTGATATAATTTAAATATTATCTATAGTAATATCTAGGAAATTGGCTGAATCTACAAAATTTTATTTATTTCCAAGGAAGAACGTAGGATTTAATTTTTCTAACGACGTACCGGCAATGAATAAAATAATTTTTGTTTTCTTGCAATTCAATAATAAATTGCTATTTTCAAACCACTGTTCTAAAGACATCATTATATCATTGCCATGACCAACTAAGAAGGAATATTATTTTCTAGATTCTCCGATAATCTGTTTTTCTGTATTAGATCCAACGGCAACCTCTTTGTTAACTTTTTTAGAAAATTAGATATTTTCAAGATATGTATATACTGAGCCAATCGTTTTTGTCATCAGTAATTGAACCTATATGTGCTACTTCTGTCAGTAAGATGCATAGATTAAATCATTAAATAAGATTTGACGTCTAAAGAATAGGACCTACTAATATTTGTTAAGCTAACCTAATACTCCAAAGTGTGCATACAGAGTTAATGAACTTAAGGGACCGATATTAAAATTCATCTATTGGTGTAGAGAATTACTTCTGCTGCTGTATACTATACTGTATAAATCAAAAGAAGAACAAAGCAACATATTAAATACCAAAATCTGTTAAATAAGATGTGTTATATTGTCTACAGCTATACTTCTACGGTGTCCAAGCTGCATTAATTTCGTCGATATTATTAGTAATCCTTTGTCGCGTGTACAGCCATAAAACGAAATTATACAGTGTTAAATCGCAGGAACGAGGTAGCCAAATTGTGTGTGTATTTTAACTAGTAATTCAATCTCCAAAAAATTCTCTTGAAAAACAAAGTTGTCGTAGGTAGTATTTAAGCTACATCTAGTTGGAGGTAGCCTACTGTAATTCATCATCATGTAACAGATTTACAAAAGCCTCAAGACGTTCTATAACGTTCAATGTTTAACATCCTAAAGGTTGTAAGCATTTTTTGGATACTGTCTAAAATTTTGTATTTGCAATCGATATACTTTCAAAAAATGTAAGTTCAATAATCTTTCTCTGACAAACAGCTGCCCAAATTCTGATTTTCTTTGGATGAAGTGCTTTCGCCAAGATGTGCGTTTTTAACTGTTGACCTACCACTGCCCTTTTTACGATTTTTGAATGGTTGCACAAAATGTACATGAGTATATGGTATAGAAATATTGAAAATTATTATACAAAAGCTTGACATTCATGTCGGACAGAATAAACTCATTCGCCGTTAAGTTTCCTGGTATTTTTTAATAAATTTCTTGATTGTTTTATTGAATTTTAGCGGAAAATTTGATTATGTGACATATCAAGTAAAGAGTAGTTGTGAAATCGAGAACTAGAGGCCTGTAATGATTAGTAATGGAGAGTGGGAATTCACTGTTAAAAAAACTCCATAAAGTCATCAAATAAGTCACATGCAAGAATTCAATGTGACGGCAAGAAATCTGCATTAACTAAATTTGATGTGCTTCGGCATTTTAGCAAAAAAGTAATATATTTTAAACGGATTTGTTTTATAATTCACTCTATACTAACAAAAAAACAAAACATAATTTTACAAAAGCTAAATATAAACCTAAATCTTCTTAAATTAAGCTTGAGACTAGATAGATATATAGATAATTTGAATTACTCCAGCTTAAGAAAGATAAGTTGATTAATAATAAATTAGAAATTATTTTTATTCAAATATATAATTAATATAATTAATTCTATTGAAACCTATTAATTTATTTTTCATTGTTACATATACAATTCCATACCAACCATTTCTTTGGTTGTTTGTTAGATATGTATATTTCATAACTATATATGTACATATATAATAATCATAATAACTATTTCACGTATGATGTAAGACACCAACCTAATTTGTATAATGGTTTGACTCAAAGCATGTAAAAGTGGGAGTAGTCATACGAACAAATAATGTCATACAAAAGTATTCTTACCTTAACCGATTGTTTCCAAAAATTCACGCATCAAAGTGAATTATATCGAAACATGTAACAGAATAACGAATTTTCTTCCAGACTATACTGCATAAATTTAAATTAGTGTACAGCCTACTATACACGTATACATATAATTGAAAATAAATATGCAAAAATATATTAATTATACATCTCTTTTATAATATTTGGTTTCATCTACAGACTTAATCGAATGTCCCGAGAGCGGCATACATTTCATTCAGCATCCGACAACTTGCTCAAAATTTGTAAAATGTAATAACGGCCTGCACAAAGAACTTGAATGCATGGATGGTCAGTGGTTTGATCCCAAGCGAGGCTGGTGCGATGATATAAATAATGTTGAGTGCACTATAAAAGATAGTACGAGTCTAAAGTAATGCAATATTAAATTTATACGTAACAGTAATATTTAAGGTAAGGTCGAATGTCCACGAATAGGCGTTCACTTTCTACCACATCCTACCAACTGTGAGAAATTTGTGATATGTACTGATGGAAGTTATATAATTGTGAACTGCCTTGAAGGTTTGCATTATAACGCTGCTGCAGGTTGGTGCCAAGACCCAAGTATAGCTGGCTGCCTTAAAGAGGATAATGAAGGTAAATTACATATTACGCAATTAATAAACAAGAACGTCTTCACGGTTAACGTACTTTAGGTTTGTTTGAATGTCCTGGAAACTCACAGATGTTCTTCCCGCATCCTACCAGTTGCTCGAAGTTTATTGAATGCAACTTAGGCCAGTACAGGGTTTTAAGTTGTGGATCAGATTTTCATTGGAATGCTGCCGCTGGTCATTGTGACCGTCCAGAAAATGCCAATTGTGAAGAACCTCCTTACGTTACAGAAGGTCCTGAAGGTATATTAACAAAACGACACGGACATGTTTAATGACTTTACTTTGATTTGTAGTTTTATTTGAATGCCCTGAAAACTCACAAATGTTCTTCCCTCATCCCACCAGTTGCTCGAAGTTTATTGAATGCAACTTAGGCCAGTACAGAGTTTTAAGTTGTGGATCAGATTTTCATTGGAATGCTGCCGCTGGTCATTGTGACCGTCCAGAAAATGCCAATTGTGAAGAACCTCCTTACGTTACAGAAGATCCGGAAGGTATATTAACAAAACGACACGCACATGTTTAATGACTTTATTTTGATTTGTAGTTTTATTTGAATGCCCTGGAAACTCACAAATGTTCTTCCCTCATCCCACCAGTTGCTCGAAGTTTATTGAATGCAACTTAGGCCAGTACAGGGTTTTAAGTTGTGGATCAGATTTTCATTGGAATGCTGCCGCTGGTCATTGTGACCGTCCAGAAAATGCCAATTGTGAAGAACCTCCTTACGTTACAGAAGATCCGGAAGGTATATTAACAAAACGACACGGACATGTTTAATGACTTTATTTTGATTTGTAGTTTTATTTGAATGCCCTGGAAACTCACAAATGTTCTTCCCTCATCCCACCAGTTGCTCGAAGTTTATTGAATGCAACTTAGGCCAGTACAGGGTTTTAAGTTGTGGATCAGATTTTCATTGGAATGCTGCCGCTGGTCATTGTGACCGTCCAGAAAATGCCAATTGTGAAGAACCTCCTTACGTTACAGAAGATCCTGAAGGTATATTAACAAAACGACACGGACATGTTTATGACTTTATTTTGATTTGTAGTTTTATTTGAATGCCCTGGAAACTCACAAATGTTCTTCCCTCATCCCACCAGTTGCTCGAAGTTTATTGAATGCAACTTAGGCCAGTACAGGGTTTTAAGTTGTGGATCAGATTTTCATTGGAATGCTGCCGCTGGTCATTGTGACCGTCCAGAAAATGCCAATTGTGAAGAACCTCCTTACGTTACAGAAGATCCGGAAGGTATATTAACAAAACGACACGGACATATTTAATGACTTTATTTTCATTTTTAGTTTTATTTGAATGCCCTGGAAACTCGCAAATGTTTTTCCCTCATCCCACCAGTTGCTCGAAGTTTATTGAATGCAACTTAGGCCAGTACAGGGTTTTAAGTTGTGGATCAGATTTTCATTGGAATGCTGCCGCTGGTCATTGTGACCGTCCAGAAAATGCCAATTGTGAAGAACCTCCTTACGTTACAGAAGATCCTGAAGGTATATTAACAAAACGACACGCACATGTTATATGACTTTATTTTGATTTGTAGTTTTATTTGAATGCCCTGGAAACTCACAAATGTTCTTCCCTCATCCCACCAGTTGCTCGAAGTTTATTGAATGCAACTTAGGCCAGTACAGGGTTTTAAGTTGTGGATCAGATTTTCATTGAATGCTGCCGCTGGTCATTGTGACCGTCCAGAAAATGCCAATTGTGAAGAACCTCCTTACGTTACAGAAGATCCTGAAGGTATATTAACAAAACGACACGGACATGTTTAATGACTTTATTTTGATTTGTAGTTTTATTTGAATGCCCTGGAAACTCACAAATGTTTTTCCCTCATCCCACCAGTTGCTCGAAGTTTATTGAATGCAACTTAGGCCAGTACAGGGTTTTAAGTTGTGGATCAGATTTTCATTGGAATGCTGCCGCTGGTCATTGTGACCGTCCAGAAAATGCCAATTGTGAAGAACCTCCTTACGTTACAGAAGATCCTGAAGGTATATTAACAAAACGACACGGACATGTTTAATGACTTTATTTTCATTTTTAGTTTTATTTGAATGCCCTGGAAACTCACAAATGTTTTTCCCTCATCCCACCAGTTGCTCGAAGTTTATTGAATGCAACTTAGGCCAGTACAGGGTTTTAAGTTGTGGATCAGATTTTCATTGGAATGCTGCCGCTGGTCATTGTGACCGTCCAGAAAATGCCAATTGTGAAGAACCTCCTTACGTTACAGAAGATCCTGAAGGTATATTAACAAAACGACACGCACATGTTTAATGACTTTATTTTGATTTGTAGTTTTATTTGAATGCCCTGGAAACTCACAAATGTTCTTCCCTCATCCCACCAGTTGCTCGAAGTTTATTGAATGCAACTTAGGCCAGTACAGGGTTTTAAGTTGTGGATCAGATTTTCATTGGAATGCTGCCGCTGGTCATTGTGACCGTCCAGAAAATGCCAATTGTGAAGAACCTCCTTACGTTACAGAAGATCCTGAAGGTATATTAACAAAACGACACGGACATGTTTAATGACTTTATTTTGATTTGTAGTTTTATTTGAATGCCCTGAAACTCACAAATGTTTTTCCCTCATCCCACCAGTTGCTCGAAGTTTATTGAATGCAACTTAGGCCAGTACAGGGTTTTAAGTTGTGGATCAGATTTTCATTGGAATGCTGCCGCTGGTCATTGTGACCGTCCAGAAAATGCCAATTGTGAAGAACCTCCTTACGTTACAGAAGATCCTGAAGGTATATTAACAAAACGACACGGACATGTTTAATGACTTTATTTTCATTTGTAGTTTTATTTGAATGCCCTGGAAACTCACAAATGTTTTCCCTCATCCCACCAGTTGCTCGAAGTTTATTGAATGCAACTTAGGCCAGTACAGGGTTTTAAGTTGTGGATCAGATTTTCATTGGAATGCTGCCGCTGGTCATTGTGACCGTCCAGAAAATGCCAATTGTGAAGAACCTCCTTACGTTACAGAAGATCCTGAAGGTATATTAACAAAACGACACGGACATGTTTAATGACTTTATTTTGATTTGTAGTTTTATTTGAATGCCCTGGAAACTCACAAATGTTCTTCCCTCATCCCACCAGTTGCTCGAAGTTTATTGAATGCAACTTAGGCCAGTACAGGGTTTTAAGTTGTGGATCAGATTTTCATTGGAATGCTGCCGCTGGTCATTGTGACCGTCCAGAAAATGCCAATTGTGAAGAACCTCCTTACGTTACAGAAGATCCTGAAGGTATATTAACAAAACGACACGGACATGTTTAATGACTTTATTTTGATTTGTAGTTTTATTTGAATGCCCTGGAAACTCACAAATGTTTTTCCCTCATCCCACCAGTTGCTCGAAGTTTATTGAATGCAACTTAGGCCAGTACAGGGTTTTAAGTTGTGGATCAGATTTTCATTGGAATGCTGCCGCTGGTCATTGTGACCGTCCAGAAAATGCCAATTGTGAAGAACCTCCTTACGTTACAGAAGATCCTGAAGGTATATTAACAAAACGACACGGACATGTTTAATGACTTTATTTTGATTTGTAGTTTTATTTGAATGCCCTGGAAACTCACAAATGTTTTTTCCCTCATCCCACCAGTTGCTCGAAGTTTATTGAATGCAACTTAGGCCAGTACAGGGTTTTAAGTTGTGGATCAGATTTTCATTGAATGCTGCCGCTGGTCATTGTGACCGTCCAGAAAATGCCAACTGTGAAGAACCTCCTTACGTTACAGAAGATCCTGAAGGTATATTAACAAAACGACACGGACATGTTTAATGACTTTATTTTGATTTGTAGTTTTATTTGAATGCCCTGGAAACTCACAAATGTTTTTCCCTCATCCCACCAGTTGCTCGAAGTTTATTGAATGCAACTTAGGCCAGTACAGGGTTTTAAGTTGTGGATCAGATTTTCATTGGAATGCTGCCGCTGGTCATTGTGACCGTCCAGAAAATGCCAATTGTGAAGAACCTCCTTACGTTACAGAAGATCCTGAAGGTATATTAACAAAACGACACGGACATGTTTAATGACTTTATTTTGATTTGTAGTTTTATTTGAATGCCCTGGAAACTCACAAATGTTTTTCCCTCATCCCACCAGTTGCTCGAAGTTTATTGAATGCAACTTAGGCCAGTACAGGGTTTTAAGTTGTGGATCAGATTTTCATTGGAATGCTGCCGCTGGTCATTGTGACCGTCCAGAAAATGCCAATTGTGAAGAACCTCCTTACGTTACAGAAGATCCTGAAGGTATATTAACAAAACGACACGGACATGTTTAATGACTTTATTTTGATTTGTAGTTTTATTTGAATGCCCTGAAACTCACAAATGTTTTTCCCTCATCCCACCAGTTGCTCGAAGTTTATTGAATGCAACTTAGGCCAGTACAGGGTTTTAAGTTGTGGATCAGATTTTCATTGGAATGCTGCCGCTGGTCATTGTGACCGTCCAGAAAATGCCAATTGTGAAGAACCTCCTTACGTTACAGAAGATCCTGAAGGTATATTAACAAAACGACACGGACATGTTTAATGACTTTATTTTCATTTGTAGTTTTATTTGAATGCCCTGGAAACTCACAAATGTTTTTCCCTCATCCCACCAGTTGCTCGAAGTTTATTGAATGCAACTTAGGCCAGTACAGGGTTTTAAGTTGTGGATCAGATTTTCATTGGAATGCTGCCGCTGGTCATTGTGACCGTCCAGAAAATGCCAATTGTGAAGAACCTCCTTACGTTACAGAAGATCCTGAAGGTATATTAACAAAACGACACGGACATGTTTAATGACTTTATTTTGATTTGTAGTTTTATTTGAATGCCCTGGAAACTCACAAATGTTTTCCCTCATCCCACCAGTTGCTCGAAGTTTATTGAATGCAACTTAGGCCAGTACAGGGTTTTAAGTTGTGGATCAGATTTTCATTGGAATGCTGCCGCTGGTCATTGTGACCGTCCAGAAAATGCCAATTGTGAAGAACCTCCTTACGTTACAGAAGATCCTGAAGGTATATTAACAAAACGACACGGACATGTTTAATGACTTTATTTTGATTTGTAGTTTTATTTGAATGCCCTGGAAACTCACAAATGTTTTTCCCTCATCCCACCAGTTGCTCGAAGTTTATTGAATGCAACTTAGGCCAGTACAGGGTTTTAAGTTGTGGATCAGATTTTCATTGGAATGCTGCCGCTGGTCATTGTGACCGTCCAGAAAATGCCAATTGTGAAGAACCTCCTTACGTTACAGAAGATCCTGAAGGTATATTAACAAAACGACACGGACATGTTTAATGACTTTATTTTCATTTGTAGTTTTATTTGAATGCCCTGGAAACTCACAAATGTTTTTCCCTCATCCCACCAGTTGCTCGAAGTTTATTGAATGCAACTTAGGCCAGTACAGGGTTTTAAGTTGTGGATCAGATTTTCATTGAATGCTGCCGCTGGTCATTGTGACCGTCCAGAAAATGCCAATTGTGAAGAACCTCCTTACGTTACAGAAGATCCTGAAGGTATATTAACAAAACGACACGGACATGTTTAATGACTTTATTTTGATTTGTAGATTTATTTGAATGCCCTGGAAACTCACAAATGTTCTTCCCTCATCCCACCAGTTGCTCGAAGTTTATTGAATGCAACTTAGGCCAGTACAGGGTTTTAAGTTGCGGATCAGATTTTCATTGGAATGCTGCCGCTGGTCATTGTGACCGTCCAGAAAATGCCAATTGTGAAGAACCTCCTTACGTTACAGAAGATCCTGAAGGTATATTAACAAAACGACACGGACATGTTTAATGACTTTACTTTGATTTGTAGTTTTATTTGAATGCCCTGGAAACTCACAAATGTTCTTCCCTCATCCCACCAGTTGCTCGAAGTTTATTGAATGCAACTTAGGCCAGTACAGGGTTTTAAGTTGCGGATCAGATTTTCATTGGAATGCTGCCGCTGGTCATTGTGACCGTCCAGAAAATGCCAATTGTGAAGAACCTCCTTACGTTACAGAAGAGCCTGAAGGTATATTAACAAAACGACACGTACATGTTTAATGACTTTACTTTGATTTGTAGTTTTATTTGAATGCCCTGGAAACGCACAAATGTTCTTCCCTCATCCCACCAGTTGCTCGAAGTTTATTGAATGCAACTTAGGCCAGTACAGGATTTTAAGTTGTATATTAGGTTTTCATTGGAATGCTGCTGCTGGTCATTGTGATTTTCCAGAAAATGCTAATTGCGAAGAACCTCCTTCTTTTACAGAAGATTTCGAAGGTAAGCTAAGGAGAAGACACAAACATTTTTAATTACTTTATTTTGATTTGTAGTTTTGTTTGAATGCCCCGGAAACTCACAAATGTTTTTCCCGCATCCCACCAGTTGCTCGCAGTTTATTGAATGCAAGTTAGGCCGCTACAGGGTTTTAGATTGTGGATCAGGTTTGCATTGGAATGTTGCCTCTGGTCATTGTGACCTTCCAGAAAACGCCAACTGTGAAGAATTTCCTCCTGCTACAGGAAATCCTGGAGGTATATCGAAGAAAAGAGAGTGACATTTTAAATACTTTGCTGCAATTTGTAGGTTTGGTGGAGTGCCCAAAAAACTCACATATGTTCTTTCCACATCCCGCTAGTTGCTCAAAATTTATTGAATGCAAATTAGGCCAATATAGAGTTTTGGATTGTGGATCAGGTTTTCATTGGAATGTTGCTGCTGGTCATTGTGACCGGCCAGAGAGTGCTAACTGCGAAGAACCTTCCCCTGCTCCAGACCAGGGACCTCGTAAGTTGATGCTACGGCAGAAAGAAGTTCTGTTAATCGTCCCTTGTCATATTTAGCTCTGCTTGTCTGTCCTGAAGCTACACAGAAATTCTTTCCACATCCAAATAACTGCTCATTATTCATAGAATGTAATTTTGGTGAATATTCTGTCTTGGAATGTACGAAGGATTTGCACTGGAATGATGCTCTTGGTCATTGTGATGATCCAGAGAATGCTAATTGTGAAGACCCTGTTCCAGACCAGGACCCACGTAAGTTGAGGCAATAGCCACAAAACCTGCAAATGATCTATTCTCATATTTAGCTCTGCTTGTCTGCTCGGATGATACACAGCAATTCTTTCCACATCCAAATAATTGCTCATTATTCATAGAATGTAATTTCGGTATATATAGAGTCTTGGCATGTATGAAGGATTTTCACTGGAATGACGCTGTTGGTCATTGTGACTTTCCAGAAAATGCTAATTGCGAAGACCCTTTTCCAGACCCGGAGCCACGTAAGTTGTTGCTGTAGCAGCAAAACCTGCAAATTATCTGTTCTCATATTTAGCTCTGCTTGTCTGCTCGGATGATACACAGCAATTCTTTCCACATCCAAATAATTGCTCATTATTCATAGAATGTAATTTCGGTGTATATAGAGTCTTGGCATGTATGAAAGATTTTCACTGGAATGAGGCTGTTGGTCATTGTGACTTTCCAGAAAATGCTAATTGTACAGACCCTGTTCCAGATCCGGAGCCACGTAAGTTGTTGCTGTAGCAGCAAAACCTGCAAATTATCTATTCTCATATTTAGCTCTGCTTGTCTGCTCGGATGATACACAGCAATTCTTTCCACATCCAAATAATTGCTCATTATTCATAGAATGTAATTTCGGTATATATAGAGTCTTGGCATGCATGAAGGATTTTCACTGGAATGACGCCGTTGGTCATTGTGACTTTCCGGAAAATGCGAATTGTGATGATCGCTTTCCAGACCAGGGACCACGTAAGTTTTTGTTATAAGAGCAACACCTGTAAATTATTTATTCTCATATTTAGCTCTGCTTATCTGCCCTAATGATACACAGCAATTCTTTCCACATCCAAATAATTGCTCATTATTCATAGAATGTAATTTCGGTGTATATAGAGTCTTGGCATGTATGAAAGATTTCCACTGGAATGACGCTGTTGGTCATTGTGACTTTCCAAAAAATGCTAATTGTACAGACCCTGTTCCAGACCAGGAGCCACGTAAGTGGGTGCTATAACTGCAAAACCTGTAAATTATCCATTGTTATATTTAGCTTTGCTTACCTGCCCTAACGATACACAGCAATTCTTTCCACATCCGAAGAATTGCTCATTGTTCATAGAATGTAATTTCGGTGTATATAGAGTCTTGGCATGTATGAAGGATTTCCACTGGAATGACGCCGTTGGTCATTGTGACTTTCCAGAATATGCTAATTGTGAAGACCCTTCTCCTGTTCCAGACCAGGAGCCACGTAAGTTGTTGCTATAATAGAAAAACCTGTAAATTATTCATTCTCATATTTAGCTCTGCTTGTCTGCCCTAAGGCTGCACAGCAATTCTTTCCACATCCGAAGAATTGCTCATTGTTCATAGAATGTAATTTCGGTGTATATAGAGTCTTGGCATGTATGAAGGATTTGCACTGGAATAACGCTGTTGGTCATTGTGACTTTCCGGAATATGCTAATTGTGAAGACCCTTCTCCTGGTCCAGACGAGGAGCCACGTAAGTTGTTGCTATAACAGAAAAACCTGCAAATTATTCATTATCATGTTTAGCTCTGCTTGTCTGCCCTAACGCTGTACAGCAATTCTTTCCACATCCGAAGAATTGCTCATTGTTCATAGAATGTAATTTCGGTGTATATAGGGTTTTGACATGTTTGAAGGATTTCCACTGGAATAACGCTGTTGGTCATTGTGACTTTCCGGAATATGCTAATTGTGAAGACCCTTCTCCTGGTCCAGACGAGGAGCCACGTAAGTTGTTGCTATAACAGAAAAGCCTGCAAATTATTCATTATCATGTTTAGCTCTGCTTGTCTGCCCTAACGCTGTACAGCAATTCTTTCCACATCCGAAGAATTGCTCATTGTTCATAGAATGTAATTTCGGTGTATATAGGGTTTTGACATGTATGAAGGATTTCCACTGGAATGACGCTGTTGGTCATTGTGACTTTCCGGAATATGCTAATTGTGAAGACCCTTCTCCTGGTCCAGACGAGGAGCCACGTAAGTTGTTGCTATAACAGAAAAACCTGTAAATTTTTCATTCTCATATTTAGCTCTACTTGTCTGTCCTGGCGCTACACAGAAATTCTTTCCACATCCAAATAATTGCTCATTATTCATAGAATGTAATTTCGGTGTGTATCGTGTCTTGGAATGCATAAAGAATTTCCACTGGAATGACGCTGTTGGTCATTGTGACTTTCCAGAAAATGCGAATTGTGAAGTAACGGAAGAAAAACCTGGTAAATAAAATAATTAACGAAACTTTCAGAATAGCTGATTTTTACTTTTAGATATTTTTGAATGCCCTGGGGATACTCAAAAGTTTTTTCCACATCCAACAAACTGCTCGTTGTTTATTGAGTGCAATTTCGGTAACTATCGTGTCTTGCAATGCATGAAGGATTTCCACTGGAATGATGCTGCTGGTCATTGTGATTTCCCAGATAATGCTAACTGTGAAGAACTTCCTCCTGTCACTGAAGAGAGCCCTGGGAGTAAATGAAGGTTGCTACAAGAAATAGTCAAAATTATTTATTGTAATTTTCAGGTCTTGTTGAATGTCCAGGCAACACTCAAACATTCTTTGCACATCCAACTAACTGCTCATTGTTTATTGAGTGTAATTTTGGAATATATAGGGTTCTGGAATGCATGAAAGATTTTCATTGGAATGATGCTACAGGTCATTGTGATTTTCAAGATAATGCTAATTGCGACAGGTCCACTGAAACAGGTATTTATGTGTCGAAAATTTAAGTATATTTTTTTTTGTATAAGTAGTTTCTTGAATTAAAATACAACACAAATTTTAATTTGTAGTCTTTGAAGTGTTGTATACGTATCGCCTTTTGATTTCAAAGAATTTTGGGAAGAATGACATTATATAGCTCCCACAATGATTGCAGGCAATGCGGTAAATGAAAATCTTTCGAGAACAAAATCTCATTAATATCTAGAGTTTTCCAGTTTAAGAAAATAAATAGTAGATTACCATTTCCAAATCGTTGTGTAATATCTCTTTAAGTATCTTAGTGTAGCCATAATTGTTTGAAGAAATAATCTCTAACGTAATATTTGTGTTATCATAGTAACCTTTGCTTAATACTGTACGATCTGTACACAAGCCATCACAAATACTGTTGCTACTGCTGTCTATTCAGACACAAAAAAATTTACTGGCGCAGATTTTTACATCGACTCTTATATCGGAGCCAAATTATTATCATAACAATATACAACATTATGTTCATAATTTTAAGTTATATTTGGAGTATAGAAAATTATTCTAGAAATTATTTTGGGATTTTAGTTTTGAAATCTTATGCACAATGAATTTAAGACGTTATCATTAGTATCTTTGAAATTCGATAATAAAACTATATTCATTTTATAAACTAAGATGGGTAATAAATAATTGATCTCAATTTTCAGACACGTTCGTTTGCCCTGGAGATACACAACAGTTTTTTCCACATCCAACAAACTGCTCGTTGTTCATAGAGTGCAATTTCGCGGAATATAGAATTTTACAATGTATGAAAGATTTCCATTGGAACGAAATTGCTGGTCATTGTGACTTTCCGCCAAATGCAAACTGCGAGGCTGTTCCGACTCATTCCGCAGAATTAACTACGGAAACATCAACCATTCCCACGTCAACTCCCGTCGAAACAACCATTACAACGGCGGATACAACAACTGATGAGATAACATCAGATACAACAATTACTGTATCCACAGGTACAACAACTTCTGGTACATGGCCAACTACAACTGATTCTACAATGCATGAAACCACAGGTACAACAACTTCTGGTACATGGCCAATTACAACTGATTCTACAATGCCTGAAACCACAGGTACAACAATTTCTGGTACATGGCCAACTACAACTGATTCTACAATGCCTGAAACCACAGGTACAACAACTTCTGGTACATGGCCAACTACAACTGATTCTACAATGCCTGAAACCACAGGTACAACAACTTCTGATACAACTGATTCTGCAACGCCTGAAACCACAGGTACAACAACTTCTGGTACGTGGCCAACTACAACTGATACTACAGTGCCTGAAACCACAGATACAACAACTTCTGGTACCTGGCCCACTACAACTGATTCTACAACGACTGCATCCACAGATACAACAACTTCTGGTACATGGCCAAGTACAACTGATTCTACAACGACTGCATCCACAGGTACAACAACTTCTGGTACATGGCCAACTACAACTGATTCTACAATGACTGCATCCACAGCTACAACAACTTCTGGTACCTGGCCAACTACAACTGTTTCTACAACGATTGCATCCACAGGTACAACAACTTCTGGTACATGGCCAACTACAACTGATTCTACAACTATTGCATCCACAGGTACAACAACTTCTGGTACATGGCCAACTACAACTGATTCTACAATGCCTGAAACCACAGGTACAACAACTTCTGATACATGGCCAACTACAACTGATTCTGCAACGCCTGAAACCACAGGTACAACAACTTCTGGTACGTGGCCAACTACAACTGATACTACAGTGCCTGAAACCACAGATACAACAACTTCTGGTACCTGGCCAACTACAACTGATTCTACAACGACTGCATCCACAGATACAACAACTTCTGGTACATGGCCAACTACAACTGATTCTACAACGACTGCATCCACAGGTACAACAACTTCTGGTACATGGCCAACTACAACTGATTCTACAATGACTGCATCCACAGGTACAACAACTTCTGGTACATGGCCAACTACAACTGATTCTACAACGATTGCATCCACAGGTACAACAACTTCTGGTACATGGCCAACTACAACTGATTCTACAATGCCTGAAACCACAGGTACAACAACTTCTGGTACATGGCCAACTACAACTGATTCTACAACGCCTGAAACCACAGGTACAACAACTTCTGGTACATGGCCAACTACAACTGATACTACAAGTGCCTGAAACCACAGATACAACAACTTCTGGTACCTGGCCAACTACAACTGATTCTACAACGACTGCATCCACAGATACAACAACTTCTGGTACATGGCCAACTACAACTGATTCTACAACGACTGCATCCACAGGTACAACAACTTCTGGTACATGGCCAACTACAACTGATTCTACAATGACTGCATCCACAGATACAACAACTTCTGGTACATGGCCAACTACAACTGATTCTACAATGACTGCATCCACAGATACAACAACTTCTGGTACATGGCCAACTACAACTGATTCTACAACGATTGCATCCACAGGTACAACAACTTCTGGTACATGGCCAACTACAACTGATTCTACAACGATTGCATCCACAGGTACAACAACTTCTGGTACATGGCCAACTACAACTGATTCTACAGTGCCTGAATCCACAGATACAACAACTTCTGGTACCTGGCCAACTACAACTGATTCTACAACGACTGCATCCACAGATACAACAACTTCTGGTACATGGCCAACTACAACTGATTCTACAATGACTGCATCCACAGATACAACAACTTCTGGTACCTGGCCAACTACAACTGTTTCTACAACGATTGCATCCACAGGTACAACAACTTCTGGTACATGGCCAACTACAACTGATTCTACAATGCATGAAACCACAGGTACAACAACTTCTGGTACATGGCCAATTACAACTGATTCTACAATGCCTGAAACCACAGATACAACAATTTCTGGTACATGGCCAACTACAACTGATTCTACAATGCCTGAAACCACAGGTACAACAACTTCTGGTACATGGCCAACTACAACTGATTCTACAATGCCTGAAACCACAGGTACAACAACTTCTGATACATGGCCAATTACAACTGATTCTGCAACGCCTGAAACCACAGGTACAACAACTTCTGGTACGTGGCCAACTACAACTGATACTACAGTGCCTGAAACCACAGATACAACAACTTCTGGTACCTGGCCCACTACAACTGATTCTACAACGACTGCATCCACAGATACAACAACTTCTGGTACATGGCCAACTACAACTGATTCTACAACGACTGCATCCACAGATACAACAACTTCTGGTACGTGGCCAACTACAACTGATTCTACAACGATTGCATCCACAGGTACAACAACTTCTGGTACATGGCCAACTACAACTGATTCTACAACGACTGCATCCACAGATACAACAACTTCTGGTACGTGGCCAACTACAACTGATTCTACAACGATTGGATCCACAGGTACAACAACTTCTGGTACATGGCCAAGTACAACTGATTCTACAATGCCTGAAACCACAGGTACAACAACTTCTGGCACATGGCCAACTACAACTGATTCTACAACGACTGCATCCACAGGTACAACAACTTCAGGTACCTGGCCAACTACAACTGATTCTACAACGACTGCGTCCACAGATACAACAACTTCTGGTACATGGCCAAGTACAACTGATTCTACAATGCCTGAAACCACAGGTACAACAATTTCAGGTACCTGGCCAACTATAACTGATTCTACAATGACTGCATCCGCAGGTACAACAACTTCTGGTACGTGGTCAAGTACAACAATCGATAATACAGCAACTACGCCATCCATAGATGCAACAACGTCTAGTATATGGACAGATACGACAAATGAGGAGACAATGACAGATAGAACGACAGCTGCATCGACAAATACACCGTCTCCTAGTACGACAAATACACCAAATGATGAGACAACATTAGATACAACAACTGTTTCATCATCAGATACATCAACTTCTAGTATATGGATAACAGAGTCATCAACTCAGGAGAAAACTTCTGAAACAACTCGTGAAACATCTGAAGCAAGATCCACAGAAACGCCAATAATTTCTACTCAAACAGAAGACACAACAACAGCCACAACTTACTGGACTACTTGGGGAAACTGGCTATATAATGCAGTTAAAGATTAACGAAATTATTATTATTATAAATTATATTGTGAGCCTAAAACTAGTCTCTAAAAAGGTTGTTAATTATTTTGTAATAGTATCAAGATGAAATTCTACTATGTAGTAAGTATACATACATATGTATACATATATTAATAAATTTCTTCGGATATTTTATGTATGATATTTCATCAAACCTAATCCAAACTCAGTGTTCGGCGTTTGAATTTTTAATCTCTTTAATTGTTGAATACTTAAAAAGTTATGCCATCATATTAACAAATAATTTCTAGCTTCAAACAGAGGCAAAATTTACTTTTACCAAACGCTGTATTTGCGTGCTCTCTCGTTTTCCGTTTAGATTAGAAACAAAGACACAGAATATCATCTGGGTAATTAATATCTTTGAATATATGCTGTTCAAGTTTTCGGTAAATTACTTATAGATTTAAATAGCATAGATAGTGTACAGTATGCATACACTATTTTTTCTACGACCCCATAATATCATACGTATTTCTTTAATTTTTACTATATTTAAATAGATACAGAGAACTGGCAAGTTTAATTAACTTTTATATCTGACAGATATGTAGTCACGGCCATATTGAATTGGAATGTCGCATTCCTATTGGTTATAAACTTGTATCGTAATAAAAAATCTGTATTCCTATTGGAATAAACTTGTATCGTAACGAAAATCTGTATCGTAATGGACATAATTAAAGTACAGGTTTCAGCATATCTAAAGTATGGGGATAGAAAAAAAGATGAAGAATTATAGATGAAGAATGAATTGCGTATTCAATAATGAAAGATTTAAGACTTATTCGGCCCAAAATTAAAACACAAATCGAAATAGTACACAGTAATCTGTATATTACTGTAGGAATGTTGTGTGTTCAATTCAAACTAACTCAAATGCATTTTGGACTTTTGTTAGGAACAGGAGGTAGAACCTAGAAAATGCACAATTTTTTATTTACAATGGAATATAATATATTGACAATGCAAATATTGCTCAGAGTAATACTAATTAATTAAAAAAAATAACAGTAGTGTACAGTATGGTTTGAAATAGTTGTAATGCAACTATAGTAATAATAATAATATTATAAATAAATAATAGTAAATCGTAACAATTTAATGAGCCACATTTTCTAATTTTTTAATTGAAACATAGAAGTAGATATGATCAGGAAAGATATATTTTATCGTATTTCATACTCAATTTTTTATCGGTCACGAAAAATATTTAAGATTAGAATTTCCGCTATTTCTAGATTCCGCGAGAGAAGATATAGGTATTTGTTTTAACTAATTTCTTGGACAATAAATATCTTATCTTTGTAATAAAGTAAATAAATAAATTCATAAACACCTATTTAAACAACATAATACTGTATTCCAAAGAAGTGCTAACACAATCTTGTTTCTTATTGCGTCTGCGCGAATTATTACTACACTACTATTTTTGTTATTTGCACTATAACACTATATTTAAAGAGTGTGAGTGATATATAAAAAAAGTATATACATATACATATATATATTTAAATCATTCAAATATTGAACGAGAAACTAAATATTCTTTTACAACAAGCTGTAACTTAAATATCAGTTTATAAATATCGCTTAAAGTTTTTTCAAATTCGGCAATATATTCAAATATGAACAACTTTTTCAATTTCTTCTCATTCCCAATACCAGATGAGTTTTACATTGAAAACACCAGGAGTTATGGTGAACACATCTGGAAGGCATTCAAAAACTGGAGTAATATTAGCAATAAATCAGCGTCTTTTACGAATACATTAATCTTTCCCATTAAATGTAAAAATATCCGTTTGTCCACCATACATTGTCATAAGTTTTAATTACTGGACCAAAGAGATGACTAAGATTTTTTTTAATCCTCTTTCAATCATTGCGTCAATAGTTTTAACACTTTGTGTAAAACCACGCTATGCCAGAACCTACATAGAACTGATTACTGACGCTATAGTTCCTGACAGTATAAATAATATACTTATCAAAGGTCGTAACTACTAATCACATGTTATTTCTTCAACTTTTCCCCTATATAAACTGTATAAACTGACTGATCGTGAGAATATTACCAGAGATGTAGCCAAATTTAACCTACAGCTTTGAAATTTCTTATGACAGCATTAATTATATAAAAGCAGATAGCGTTTTTAATAGCAAAAATTTGTACATTTGTCCAATACAACTGAGAAAAAACCGATAGTCCGATTATTCAGGTAAATTCAAATACATAACAAATAAGCCGGAATTAAAACAAGGTCATTAAATTGAAACGGAAATTTGTGATGTGTATATAAATATAGTACT
Organism: Holotrichia oblita; assembly: GCA_023690525.1. Lineage (NCBI taxonomy): Eukaryota > Metazoa > Arthropoda > Insecta > Coleoptera > Scarabaeidae > Holotrichia > Holotrichia oblita. The sequence goes on from CM043016.1 coordinate 164,716,274, forward strand.
CTCCCAGCCATGTATGTTTCTGTTGCGACATGAACGATATGATGAAAATATAGGCGCGAAAACGTCCCCTAAACCGGGTTATCCCCTCAGAACTATTTTCAGTAGGACAGCTAGTCGTGCAAAATATTTACACACAGAAAGGATTTATATACGCAAGACAAATTTATTTCTTGAACATATACATAAGCTTTAAACAGAATATATGTAAATTCATTAGTTTTATTAAATTAAAGTGGGTGTGTACATATAGTATTTCTGCATGGCTTGTACATACATACCGTAACAATTAAGGTATTAAGGCTACGAATGAAATTTATGCGTACCCATCAAATTGAAAAAGTGCAGTTAGGACCACGTATTGAAGTATTAGACAAACATTTTGCGGTTTAATTCATGTATAAATGTATTAACTGTATTTATGTACATTTCTTTTTAATGGTAATCTGTTGTGCCAAATTGTTTATTACAAGTATACTATAAACGACAACTATCGATAGAATAGTGGATTTACTATTCATCTGTTAATTTTGCAGCGTATCGTGAGAACTAAGCAACAGTATATAAGCGTCTCGGCCAATTATGTATGTGATTTCCAATTTAATGGATGAAACGGACCAAATTGGAATGAATTTTACTTCGAATTTCGTGCCGTATTACTTTAACTGTGAATTATCAGTGGTTGTAAATGTATGAATCTATATGCATTTTAAGATTGCCCTTATATATGAGACGAGGCAAAAGGTTTAGATCAGCATTTTCTTTAGTTCGTATAAGGTTCAGTTGAGTTTCAGTTGAGAGTTGTGTTACACTTGAGAGCTATAGATAAGCAATTGTTTTCTTATATCTAGTAATTGTCTCAAGAAATCAACTTTCTTATTCGAAGATCGCCGCGTATTTGTTTCATCCAAGTAATTATATATTGCTTTGAGTAATCCTTTTTCCGTGTGCAGCAAAATTTCTAGCAGCTATACTTAATTTTTCTTTTGCTGATAAAATCACTGACTTAATTATATCTGAAAACCTGATTCTTGTGCTTTCCAATGTCAATAGTTTGTTCACTAATAAACTCTTAGACTTAGTACTCAACAATATCAATGCAAGTACACAAATTCAATGAAGATTATGACGTACCATACACGGAGAAACCTAAAAATGATTTTTTAATGTAACTCAGGTGGGTTCTTGATTCTGTCTACTTTAGATATAACAACAAATATTTTTTACAAATACAAGAAACATGGGCAGATTTCGAATTTAATTAAGGATGATATGGCACTGCGATCTATTGATTTATTGTTTTATTTATTTATTTATTGCGATACAAACCGGAATCTCTAATTACATGTATCTTATTCATTAATTAAATTGAATGTACTTCAAAGAGTAGCAAAAAATACAGATGAAGGTGTCTACCTAGTGTGTATAAACGCCCACATAACTCAAGCCAATGCCTCACAACTGCCCACTATCAAAATCCACTACCAGTCGCAGAGCCCACGAACAAGACCAATAACTTGCGTTTTAAATCAATTTCCTTATCATAAAACAGATGTATCCCCATTGACACAGAGTTCAGAAGTGAAGTAATTCTCTTGACTGGAGAAATATGTAGTAGTGTTAATCTAAAAAACTGCCAAAATAAGAAATGTTTCGATCTAGTGTGGTTGGCCGGTACGTAGAAGTTAAAGCACCCCAATAAACAAGGACAGTCAATTTTATTATTAATAAGCTTATATTCAAATATAGAATTAGCAATTTTTCTTCTTATAGATAATTTATATAAACCAGTTCGTTCCTTTCAACTTAGAACGGTTTCTCATAATGTTTTGTTTTGTATCATATTTCTGTAATTTTATTGCACGGGGTTTATCCCCCTTTGGTCTTAGTCGATGACATCGGTCGATAACACAAGTTGATATATTACTATTTAGTTTGTGGTAATTAAATTTATAATCATCTCATCGGTATTTTCATTTTCTTTCTCAGAAACTCTAAATATGCGAACATTGTTTCTCCGGGAATACTGTTTGAGTTCATCTATTTTATTTTTCAGTGGTTTGTTTTTGCCTTGATGTTGTTTACATTTCTCAACATATGTTTTTAAGGTAGGTTTGAAGTTTTGCTCTACAGTTTTTACTACTTTGCTTTTTACAGTATCAAGAAATCTGCTATCAGCCAATAATTCTTGTAAAGTTTCCTTAACTACTGCTTTAATATCGATTATTTGTTCTCGCGTAAAAAGCATAATGTTCACTGTCATACTCTACTACTATTAGGACCGAAAACGAAATCTTTAACCACACTAAAACCGTTCAAAACTTCAAAATAAGCGGAGCGATATTTCCACGTGTTAGCTACACATGCCAAAATGTAGCTATTGTGCCTCCTTGCATGAGCTATAAGCTTCCCATTCAGTCATCCTAGCTTTAATAAACTGCAGTAACTGTGATGATTTCAGAAGATATTTCTTCTTCGACTATGACGTCTTTTTTCAGCAAAGACGTCATTGACTCGGGTTTCCGTAATAGCGGTGCAGTTAGATGTCAGCTGTTTCGGATTTTCTTCCTCCGCCCTGCAGAACATGCACTGGCTAGTATGTTTTAGACCTATCCTTGTCATGTGTTCCCTAAGTTGACAATACCTTGTAAGAAGACCTATGAGGATGCATAGTCTGTCTACTTACTTCTAGGAAGATTTTTGCTGTATAAAAAATGGATAGCTTACTCTTATTGTGGCCATTATCATGAATTTGAAGTTTACCTGTAAAATTGGAAAGAATGAATTGTAATGATTAAGAATTAGATATATAATTAGTTTTTTTCTTAATTGTGAGGTACACGTAAACAATACAGCTCTAATTTTCTAATCAGATGATGAGAATTAAAAAAAACATTGAATGTTTACTTACAATTAGAATTGTCAACTTATGTCTCGTAACTTAGTAGCCTAACTTATTGCAAGTAATTTCATGGAATTATTGTCCACTTTAAGACAATTATTTTGTGATTGGAACCAGTGGTAAGATTGCATAGTATACCTATACATAGTATATGATTAATTGAATTAATCCTTTGTGTTACTTTTTGTATCTTACCTGCTCTATTTTAATATTCCTATTGATGATTACAGTTTCATTTTAATAGTATAGTAGTACAGTAGTGATTAATTTAAAAAATTTTAGTTATAACTTCCAAACACTTTCACAACTAGTACCTACCGTATTTATGAGTAGGTTTAATGCTCATGTGTAGGGATAAGTTCTGCAAAGCGTTTCTTATACAACTTTGCATGGTTCGTAATGGAAAAACAAGAAGAAGAAAAATCAATTAGTTAGTGACATATTGAAGCGTAAATATTAAAATGATAATTTTCTGGAAAACTTATTCTATAAAAATATAAATAAATATATATCGTTATTAATTAATCTAGTACATTTGGCCTAATCCATCCATATAAAGCTAAAAAGCTATTGTTACCGTGGTACCTTGTTAAAACAAATTAGCAAAACTGTTGACTATTCACATAGTGCTCTGCTTTCAATTTTTTTAACTGAAAGTTAGATTAAAAATTCATTAAATCCTCTGAATTCAATTCCTTTTGTGGACTTTCTTCGAATTGCATTTCATTTTAATTACGCGTCAATCATCAATTTTAATTAAACATATGCAATCATAAATATAAAAACTTTTTTGCAGATAAATCCTGTTCACCAACAGGTCAGCATTTCTTTCCACATCTATATCACTGCTCACAGTTTATCGAATGCAAGGAAGGTGTGTATGCTGTTGTAGATTGCATCAACGGATTGCATTTCGATGCTAACAGAGGATGGCGCGATTTTCCGGAAGATGTTGGTTGTGTGGATTCTACGCCAACTCCGCCAACCACAACAGCTTCTAATGCAGATGGAGGACCTGTTGGACAGTGCGCACCTCTCAATGGACAGTATGTCCAGTTTTTAGCAGACTCCAAAGATTGTACTATTTTTTATATGTGTAAGTGGGGAAAGCCTATAAAAATGCAATGTCCAAGCGGTCTGCACTTTAATCCTAGTTTAAATGTGTGTGATTGGCCTTGGAACGCTGGATGCACGCTTGGGCAATAGTGTAGGAAGTAGATAATTATTTATAATAACTTCTCTGTATTTTAAATTATCCGAAAAATATACATTTTTACTCTATCAACTATGTATTTGGAATAATCAGTGAAGCCCAAAACAATTGACGTTTATTATGTGTATTTTAATATGAATTGTTAGACGTTTATTTATAGCAATTGTGTATACATAAGAATATCCGCTTTACTATCGACGTAATCAATTCAGATTAGTTATCAATAATCAAAATGAAAACAAGATTATTTCAAAATATGTTCATAGAATTGATAATCTGTCAAGTTGAGATATAAGAATACCTTGCATTGCAATTATGTATTACTCAATAATAATAGGTTAATTGTTGTGTAATATCAAAAAACACTTCGACGATGTATACCTTATAATGTCGAACGTGAAATTTAATAAATATGTAATTTTCATAAAAGAAGTATTACATCTATTCTTTTCCAAGAATGATAAAGAAGCAATGTTTGAATGTTCGAACCCGGCTTTCTAAATCATTTATTCTAATTTGTCGTATGTGGTTTGCGGAGAAAAGAATGAGTATTGTGGTTACTCAGTAGAAGAACATCATAAATAAATAAGGCATATTTGTACCACATAGCGGTAGATATTTCGAGTATTATCGGGTTTGCGGCCGACCAGCTAGCCGTACGTATGATAGTAACCTTGAATTGCAAATTAGTATGGAGTCGTCGTGTATAAATATTTCATAGTGAGCTCGCTTAATAATTTAAATTAAATGCAAAATTGCATTGCTGCTACTATGTTTAATATTTATATAATCAGTCGTGACGCCATATCGTAATACAGTAATACAGATCCATGATAGAAACCAAAAATGGACTCGTTTCTGTGTATTTTCTTTATATGTCGACTAGAATGAAATAGTGATTTTCATTACACCCCATTAACGTTTACTGTATCTGCATATACGCATAGATTAGATTAGCTGTAGGTTGTGTAGGCAATGCTGCCTCTCTTCACTGCGATCTTTAAGATCTATCGTTAGTATCCTTAATCTTTTAGTCCCAACTAATCTCCAGACTTCTTCAGAAGTCTAGGATTTTTTAGGGGCCTGTAGTTCTAATACTAGCCAGTTCTACGTGCGTTTGTTCGAGAAAATGGAGTCCTGCCGGACTGCCGCCTCGCAGTTGCACATAATGTGTTCCATCGTCTCGCTGTGTTTCGAACAGAATCGTATTTATCACAGTCCACCTTGCCCATCTTCTTCAGATGGTACTTAAGAGGGCCATGGCCAGTGAGTAAAGCCGTGATGGTGCTGAGGTATCTTCTGTTGAGCTCCAGCAGAGATTTAGCCCTGATGGCTGAAAAAGTAATAAACTTTTTTGATTGTCTTAGTTTTGGGGTATTAGCTCAGTACGAGATTTTCTGTTCGTTTTCCCACTGCTGCAGATGAACTCTTATATGGTTTTTGGTAAGACCACAAAATGGCTTTGGTTCAATACGCATATGTACGCATTATTGTCGATTACATTTCACTATGTTATACCTTTACTTCTGGATATCTATGATTATCACTAACGTCAAGGTTTTGAGTTTTTAATAAACCACCGAAGCAATAAATGAGATCCTACAGCGGCATAAAGCACGCTGTTTTATTTCTACACACTTATTTTTAATCCTGAAGTGGTCATGTAGGATTTACCCCAAGTCATAGATGTCTTTCCTTCAAACGTATTTTTAGTTTCTGTGCTAGAAAATTATCCTATTACATAGCTTGTTGTGTGGGAAGCTAAGATTATCTTTCTTATTGTAAATTGAGCGGTCTGTATACTTTTATATTTTTTCACTTTCCTTAAAATTTGGTTTACAATACCTAAATTTCTATCTACATAGATATTCTACTATTTTTAACACAAGTGGCCCTAAAATAAATATCGATATCTTATAAACGCTTTCAGTTTTTTTTCAGGCTATCTAGTCTACCTACAATTGAAAGATAAGTGAATCAAAACGATACATAATCAAAAATATGTAAGCTTGACTATGGTGAAGGTAAGGTAGAAACTATTTCAACTGAACTGTGAATCATTCTTTTCAATATGCCAACTAATACCTATGGAATCTAACAAAGCCAATGAAATAAAGTGATATAAGTCACACATTCATTCTACGATAACCAAATAAGCAGAAACTGTCGACAAATCCTGTATAACGACTGTTAAAAACTACGGTTCTTCTCGGATATAGCAGTGATTAATTTAATAAATGTTCAAAATTTTAGCTTAGAACTTCCAAACACTTTCACAACTACTAGCTATCGTATTTATGAGTAGGTTTAATGCTCATGTGTAAGGATAAGTTTTGCAAAGCGTTTCTTATAGAACTTACATGGTTCGTAATGGAAGAGCAAGAAGAAGAAAAAAGTCAATTAGTTAGTGAAGTATTGAAGCGTAAATATTAAAATGATAATTTTCTCGAAAACTTTTTCTATAAAAATGTGGACATTTATGTCGTTAAAAATTAATTTGGTACATTTGGCCTGATCCATCCATATAAAGCTAAAAAGCTTATTAAAACAAATTAGCAAAATTGTTATCTATTTACGTATAGTCCTCTGCTTTAATTTTTTTTAAACTAATCTTGTGGACCTTTTTCGAAGTGAAACCCTAACAGAACTGTAGTTTCTAATTTTTTATATATATTTTTTGTACCTGTGTATTAGAGAGGCAATTTTGCAAAATGTGCTCAGCATCGAACATGCAAAATATCTTGAATCGTTAAACGAAATATGTATGTGCTTAAGTGAGCTTTAATTATTGTACCTCTAAACTACGTATGACCTTTGAGTTCCTTGCAAGAAGTTGTACATTTATGTATAAAGGTTGCAGAACGTGTCATTGGCTCACATTCAATATATTTGAGTGTTTAGAATGAAGCGTCACATATATTTGTTATCTTGCAGACCAAACAAAGATATTTTCCTTTTCTTAGTGGTAATCCATTCCTCAACTAATTCTTTTGTTTAAGGTTTATATGTTAATTTTTTTAATAAATAGCAAATGACCAAGAAAACATTAAATTATTGTCTGTTTTATCATGTTTTAATTTCAATATAAAACGTCTGTATGTCTCTATTTTTTGCTAGTTACCGGAATGTGTATAATGTAATAATAATTAAAATATTTTATTTAGACAAGGAAATGCATGCAGGAAACGTGCAGAAAATGCTAAACATAACATTTTTTATCGCTAATTCTGTAGCTTAAAGAAATTACGTAACCACATTTTAATTACTCTAAAATTACAGCGTTAATGAGTAACATTCCCTGATAACAAATTTGCATATTTTCTACAGAAAACTAACTCAAAGTCTTAGCTATCTACATTGTGCTTAAAAAGATTAAAGTAACGAGAAAAAAAGCAGTCGTTCTTTGTTGTTTTTGTTGAAATTGCTGGGCGTATATACCTTGAAATAAAATATATTATTCAAGGAAACGTTATTTCTTGTTATTATAGTCACAAGGGAATCTACTGGAATCTAATATTTATTGATACTGAGTTGAATTTGGATAGAAAGCCTAAAATAATTGGTTAATTTCCAATTTTATATAGCTACCAAATTTCTTAAAGAGATACCTTTGTAATAACTATATAAGCAACGAACAAGCTCTAGTCTCCATTCTTCAGGTTAAACTACGTTAGTGCTACGAGTAGTGCATTAGTTGTCTGGAAAAATGACAGGTTTATAACTTGCATAATGTATTGGCAATCTATTTTTTTTTAATATAAATTTTCTGTTCTAGGAAGAATTATTTATCTTAGTATCCTTATTCTAATGCTATCCCACAAAACTAGTGCAGGTAAGTGTAACTTTTACTTTCTAGCGTTGCGATTCCCGTGTACATATGTCACTGATATTGTAATATTATGCACATACTACAAATTATACTTATATTTGATAGACTATAATGAATGATTTGTTCTAAAGAAATTATTAATTCTTATGCATTGAATAAAAACATAGAGTGATCCAGTCTATTCGCGCAGTTATATTGCAAGATCAGACATACAAAATAGAAGATAACGTTGTAGTTATAGTTATTATAAACAACTTACAGAACATACATCTCATTATTCTCTCAAGTAACCTAGGCATTGCTTTCTGCATTTTAACAACAGCTGATACCGTCTGATTCCAGCAAGTGGTTCATTGGAGGAACAAACGTTAGTAAATCAAATACGACTTACCATTCGTTTCACGCTCTCTGGGTTAGTTGTGGCAGAGATTGATTATTGTTTGTGGTGCGAGTGTTGTTTATAGATTACAGAGTTTAATCAATGTTAGTACCTATTTTTATGACTTTGACTGTGCTATTTCTGCAAATTAGAAGAAAAAGCAAATCTTGCTTGTGATTGGACTATCTTGTGGTTAAAAAAAAATATGGATCAAGACCGCGGACACCTTTATATACAATGTAGCACGGCAAGATTGTAGATTCATGTCTTCGAATCTATATCAAATACTGTCTCTCCACTTTGTTTTATCCATAGCTTCGTACTTCTACTTTTTTGTAGTAAACACAACTGCAGTGGCTCTTTAGTTGTATTGTTTGTCAAGACTACTTGCTGTGTAAATATATATATAATATATTATATATATATAATTATATTTGTAAATGTGATTCTATGAATTTTTCACAACGTTACCTTGCCGAAAATTATGTTGCATCTAAATTATACCCCAACAGCGAATAGTAGCTCAGCCATAAGTACTACCATACTCATGGCTAACCTCTGCGATTATGTATAGTTTCCCTCATTAAAATATAATTTTTACTTTTGTATTAACATGTGGTCCAGTGGTTTACACCATCCTTGTGTAAGATCCGATATTCAAATAACAATTTTAATGATTGAGATAATTTGAAACAGATGACACAATCAGAATAGAGTGTAACATTAATGTATGTATTTGGTTGTATTTGCTTCGTAATATTGTTGACAAATGGTCAAAATACGTATGAAACCTTATTTTAATTTATTATAAATAAATGTATGTTTTAATAACTTTAAAAATTAGGTGGATGTCGCAATGCAAAGCCCTGTTCACGTCGTCCTAAACCAACTACGCCAAAGGTAGTGGTTGAAACTGTAGAGCCAAAAAATGCTACCACAGCAATAAATAATGTAGATCCCACTACGCCTGGTGTTGTAAATGAAGGTTCCACAGAGCAAGTATCAAAAGGAAATTTTACCACTACATCTACTATAATGGAATCATCTAGTAGTATGGAACTATTATCTACCACCGTTGAACTATCTACTAGAATGAAACAATCTACTAGAATGGAACCACTTACTACAACGGAGCAATCTACTTCAATGGAACCATCTACTAGAACGGAATCGTCAATTACAATCGAACCAATCAATACGATAAAACCATCTACTTCTATGGAATCATCTACTACAATGGTACCATCAATGACAATAGTAGAAAGCAGCGAAACGAATCTTAAATATACAGGTGTGCAATCCCAATATATGATACCTCGATTTTAGTAATAATATAAAATTTACTAAGATTTTTAGAAATAGCAACAACATTATTATTTTAGTCATATAATGAAGTTCTATCATAGTGACGCGATAAAACTTCATACATTTTTTGTTCATTCACACTTGCCACACTTGCTAAATAGAATTCATTAGGTAATTGCATGACTTTGTAGGCAGTGAGGCTTCTATCTCAGCAACATCGACTACTGAAGAGTTTTCTACAACTGAAGCGCCGTCTATTACTGAAATTAAATCAACCAGTGAACCATCATGTCAATCGTCAGCGGGAGGCCCAATTGCAAAATGTCCGGACCTGAATGGTTTAGAGGTTGTATTCATCGCCGACTCCAAAGATTGTTCTGTTTTCTATATGTGTGACTGGGGGAAAGCTAAGAAAATTAAATGTGCCGCTGGTCTTTATTTCAGTTCTAAGCTGAACGTATGTGATTGGCCGGCTAATGTAGATTGTAATGTTGGTTAATAAATATAGTAATAAATATTATGTGCTTACAACATCAAATATGTAGTTATATTATGTAAATCTATATCACATAAATATAGAGTGCAATAAATAATTATTTCTAACTACAAATTATATTAGTACATAATAATAATAGTTTGTTTCTTAAGATTAAATACAACAGACTGACACTTGTAAAATAAAATAATTCGAAAAATATTTGATCACTATCGCAAAAGCAGCGAGATGAAGTTGATGAAGGTCGCTATAAAATCTTCTATCCATCGTTAAGGTAAGCCTAGAAAACAGTTCATGAGGCAGGTTTGCAAACTAGAACTCGGAAAATAATTTTTTTAACTTTGCGATAAAGCGGTTTATTTTTCCTTAAAACTTAACAGGAACCGACGTTCTTACGTTATTTAAAGAGAAATACTACCACCTAGTTGGTTACCTGACGAGTAATGGACTTTATAAGTTAATTATGAAAATGTCCTCACATAAAATAATAAGCGACGCCAATAATGTATTTAAAACCTGCAACCGCCTTATATCTACCGACGTTAGACGCAGATTAGTTGTATTGTCTACCATTTGTATCACTATTCATAAGTTTGATCGGTGGACCAGACTTATTATTTCGGCAATAAATATATCCACCTCAAAGAATTCCAAATAGTTAACCACTTTAATATATTACCAGTAGAGGAGCCCATCCTTGCAGTTAAAAGTTACCTTGAGTTCATTAAAACAATTGAAAGTACATACATATAAAGGTGTCGGAGAGGGAGATATTAATTTTGTTTAGTGTGGCTTGCCTTTGTCCTATTATTCTGATTCCAATTACTATCAGCTGCCTTCAAGCTTTGAAGAAGAAGGATATTCTTCATTTAACGGAAACTTTTATGGTAAATTAGATAGGAAGCCATCAAGAAGCTAACCATCTTCCTTTCTAATCCGTTTGCGAGTTGTTTTGAAAAGAAGTACCAATATTTTCCTACAACTTGATTAAGATATATGGATGATATTTTCACTATTTTGCTATAAAATTTTCTCCTTGATTAATTAAATAACCGATTATTAGGCATAAAGGACAATGGACTAATTCCAACCTTGATTAACAATTTTTAGAGACGTTAGTAATTAAGGTTAAAGGTCCACGGTCATAGTTTGAAAGAATTAACCCATGTCTTTCTTCCTCCATTCCTATCTGTCCTGTATTAAGTATCTATTTGGCTGTGTTGTATACACCATTCCTTGTGTCCCTGCTGCCTTTCTGTAGTTCTTGCCTGTTAGGATCATATATTATCTTCATAATTCTATTCACATGTTCAACTGGTTAAGTTACTCTTTTATAATATTGTATTTTCACTTTTATTTATACATTTATATATGTACGAGTATAAATTGTTTCACTGCAAATAGTTTTCAAACAAATACATTTGATATTTTACTCACTTGCGACATTAAAAAGTCTGCATCGAAAGAACAAACTAGTTTCAAAAATACTTTATTTAGATTTATGGCAGAAATAGAACAAATAGTGAAACGCACTGTTATACGAGTAGTGTCACTTTATTGACGCCACCAGGCTTAAGTAAATAAAAGCTAGTATTATTACCTTCGTAAGTTCAAACTTTTGTTTCACTTCCTCACCACATTTCAGACAAAACTAATTTTGTTTCACTCGCAAGACAGAGACATTAAACCTAGACTGGATAAGATATTAAAAAATAGCTAGACAGTATCAGTGTCACTTTATGTATTATGCGAACAAAACACTAGTTGATTAAAGAAAGAATATGCTTATAATATTTCATTTGTTTCTTATCTTGTAGTGAATTAGTTGTATGATTTCAAGGGGCACAGAATATAAACATACAAATACGCAATTTAGCAATATTTTTTATTAACAATACGTGCCGTAAACTATTTACATGATAGGAATAATAATTTTTAATCAGTGATGAAGAAAATTTATACAATCTTCACGTACACTTAAATGATGTCTTATCTTAAGTAGTACTTGTTCATAATTAGTTGTGGATTTGTAACAAAAAATAATATATTCAAAACTAATCCGGTAAATATAACGTGTTTGCTGATGTCTCCATTTTCTTAGATTCTGCTCAATATAATTTTAATATGAAAACATCGAAAAATGCCAATATAAACACTACAAAAATGCTTGTAATAGGCGCTCATGGAATGGCGCTGTTGGAATTCAGCCTGCGGGCGAGTTGAATGAAAATAGATCAAGCATCAGAAGCGCACTACGTGGTTTCAACCTTCCAGGTCTCGTCAGCGCAACTACGAATGCAAAATCTAATTTCATCGCCTTTCATCTCTCAACTTTAATTGTGTAACACCTCCGACAATGGACTAATTCCAACCCTATGTCCATCAGTGAGCAAGTTGGGAAGTAGCACATCCCAGGGCACTACACAAGTCGGTACAGCAGATACCGCACTCGCCCGCAGGGTGAATTCCAACAATACACGATGAGCGCCTATTACAGGTACTTTTTTTTTGGTTTTTATAATTTTAATAATTAATAATCATTTATGTGTGGCTACATTAGGCTAACGATTTATCGAATACGGCAAAATATACAGGCTGCCTAAGATCACGCTCCTAGAAAGTCTGCGACTTTACTCCACTAACGATATTGAAAATTATATGAACAAAATTTATAGCCACTGGTAAGAGTTACCTTCTTAAAATAAGTTATATTCAGCGTGGGTCATAGTTTTCAAAATTTTTTATCAGGGTTACAAGAAGTATTTGCTATCATGATTCTCTTGGCATAACGCGTTTGACATATCACCTGACCACTACTGTGGCAACAATTTTGAAAAGTTATTAAGAATAGGCTAAAACCCGGGCTAGTTTTAAAGAAAATGGAAAAGTTATTTGAAAAAGTTGAGTAGTATGAAGTAGATATCTTGTTCCTTTTTGATGTTCTTACTTATTACCCTTCTTCCTAAACGTGTTTAAGATCAAAATAAATCATATTTTTAATGAATATATAAATATCTAGAAAACAAAATGCTTTTTAGGCTAATTTTTAGGTTGCCTGACATGCAGAAACGATCCTCTCTAAAGAATTTGTTCTAATTTTGTTAAACAAAGTTACAAAGTTTATAGCCCACGTTTTATATACTACAAAAACATGAAAACATAAATAAACAGTGAAATACCACCTAGATTATATGTGTGTAAGCTCCAATATAGCTCTTTGGTGGTGTCGTAACGTAATTCTGTATTCTTATCAAAACATCGGGATTGTTATTTCGAACGTGTTGCTATTTTGTTATTTCATCTTACCTATATGGATAGATTTGAATCGATAGACCTGACTTTTTAAGTAGCTCCATTGATGATGCTCCATTCTGTTGGGATCAGAAATTCTTTCTTCTATCTCGTTTAAAAGAAGATTGTATTTATCTTGTATGAAATTGAGGAAAAGTTGTCTACCGAGTTCCTGAGGATATCCACCCACACCTTCACTGACCGCAAATGCTGAAAATATATTGGTCTCAACCATAATGGTATTTCTGATATGTAATAATGCATATTATAATTACTTCGCACCTTGAGATAGCCAATTGTGCGAAGGTTGTTACTTATTGTTTAGCCTAAATGAATCAACCGATAGAATAGTAGCGGTTAATTTTGTTAATTATTATTTGAACTGGTAATATAATGAGATTGTTTAAAGATGTAAGAAATTTCTTTTTATCAATCAATTCTCTGTTAATTCTTTGCATTTTATTATTTTTGGTTGATTTTTTGTGAATTTGTAAATAAATAAACCTTTTATATTAGTTAATTTCTAAAGGATTCCTAAATGAAGTAAACAGGAAACAATAAAAATTAATTTGTTGACAGAAAAATCCTTGATTTAATCCATTGCATTAACTTATGTGTTGTTTGATTTCCAAATATGTTATAAATAACTGATCACGATCACAAATCAAGATGACCAAGATGAAATTGGCTGTTTCACAATTTATATCTGATGATAGTATTTTACCCGATAATAATCTATCAGTGACAGGTCATGTAGTATGTCTAGTTATATTAAGACACACCTTACTAAAATAAATGTTCATACTACAAGTAGGGTTACGTATAAATTTCACGCAAACAAAAAATTGCTAATAGAGTTGAGGTTTCTATTTTCATAAACCAAATTGTACCCTAAAATTAAAATATAAATAATACTAAATTTATAGAGCAATTTACCCAAAATATTTTGAAGATAAATTTATTTATTTATGAATATCGGGCAGAATCTGAAAGGTTTTACTTTCTATATGGAGCACTTAACGCTAAAGGTTTCATACATGCGCAGATTATTATGGTTAGGTGCATGTATGCTGGAGAATTTTTAATAGTACACCATTTCTCTGATTCTTTAAGTCGGAGTACTAGTCACCATAATTGAATATAATACAAGGATTAAATATATTGTATAAAGTGTTAAAGTCAATGAATGTCTAACATTTAACAATCAATTAAAGAGCAAGTTTAGTTAAATCTATATTCTCAACAAAGAACAAATGAAAGAGCACTCCAAAATATTACATTCTACTTTACTCAATAAGTGTACCAATAAATTTGAAAAGTTTCTATAAGAATATCTGCTATTGGTTTTAATTTAAAATATGTAATTATGTGAGACTGAAATATTATTTATCGGAGCAAAGGTTTTTCAACCTAAATGTTGATCATCATCAGTTCTGATATCTTATTTAAACTCTATATATGTAGGATAACAATCACTGCATATGTGTAAAAAGACATTTTCTTCCGTGAAATCTTATCACCGATTATCTTAATGGCTAATCCTGTAACTAAATTTCTTTGCGATATTCCAATATACTTCAAATAACTAAGTATATAAACGATAGGGAAGAAATAAGCAATCTCAGTTTTTAGAATCGAGTCGCGTCTACTTTGCACGTACTAAGGAAGGTCACGTTATCACCTCAGAATAAAAGATTTAAAACGTGCAAATTACCAACAATACATTTTTTCAAATATAAATATGAATATTTTAGGAGTGCTTTATTTAAGCGTTTTTATTCTAGCGTTGTCGAATACAATTGGCGCAGGTAATACTTTGTTTCGTTACATTTCAACTCATTTCAATTGTGCATATTACTTTTAACATCTACATGTGCCTCATCTACTACGAAGTTTTTTTTTTAATCTACTACATCTTTCGATTATATTAATTGCGTTTATATTATTCTTAGAATCAGCACTTTGCCCCATTGAAGGACGAACTTCTCTAGTACACCCAACTAGTTGTTCACATTTTATTTACTGTGAAGATGGCGTAGAACATTTAATGGAATGTCTTGATGGACTTCAATTCGATTCCTATCTAGGACACTGTGATGATGCAAATAAGGTTCGTTGCAAGATAGAAGGTATTGAAAATGCGGACGACATTGTAAAAGTAAATGAAAACGAAATCATTAAATCAGAAGAGGAAAGTAGACAATATATTCAACTAAGAGAAAAAAGAGCTAATGATGAAGATGTCCCCGGAACCGAGGATAAATATCACTATGAAAATGACGACGAAAGTGGACACAATTCAAAATCAGAAGAAGATAATGAAAATTTTGAAGTAGACAGTGATGATGAATTTGCTGAGCCATATGAACTTAAAGATACTGTCGAATCAAACGAAGAACATGAAGAAATCATGAAATGGGTGGATAAAATAGTTAAGGAAATTATAGAGCCTGAAGATGATGAGAAATACGTTAACAGCGAAGAAAGACGTAGGTATGGGGTTTCAGAAAAGAAAAAAGAAACGTTTGGTATCATTGACGAAGAAAATAATGAAGATTTCGGAATAAAGGAATACAAGAGTATCCTTGGATCTAAAGGAAATGAAGAGATTATTGAAGGCAGAAAGGTGAAATTAGAAGACTCTAAAGAAACTGTTGACATCGAGAGGAAACATGATTTTACAGTTATAGATTCTGAAGCTATTGAAGAAAAGATGATTGATGACAGACTAACAGGCGATATAGAAAAACAAGTAAAAGAATCCGAAGAAGAAACAGAAGCAGAAACAGAAGAAGAAACAGAAGAAGAAACAGAAGAAGAAACAGAAGAAGAAACAGAAGAAGAAACAGAAGAAGAAACAGAAGAAGAAACAGAAGAAGAAACAGAAGAAGAAACAGAAGAAGAAACAGAAGAAGAAACAGAAGAAGAAACAGAAGAAGAAGAAACAGAAGAAGAAACAGAAGAAGAAAAGAAGAAACAGAAGAAGAAAAAGAAGAAACAGAAGAAACAGAAGAAGAGAAGAAGAAGAAACAGAAGAAGAAACAGAAGAAGAAACAGAAGAAGAAACAGAAGAAGAAACAGAAGAAGAAACAGAAGAAGAAACAGAAGAAGAAACAGAAGAAGAAACAGAAGAAGAAACAGAAGAAGAAACAGAAGAAGAAACAGAAGAAGAAACAGAAGAAGAAACAGAAGAAGAAACAGAAGAAGAAACAGAAGATAAAACAGAAGAAGAAACGGAAGAAAAAAGAAGACGCAGAAGAAAAAATGGAAGAGGAAACAGAAGTGGAAACAGAAGAAGAAATAGAAAAAGGAACGGAAGAAGAAACAGACGAAAAAGCAGAAGAAGAAACAAAAGAAGAAGCAGAAGAAGAGACAGAAGAAGACACGAATGAAAAACCAGAAGAAAAAACAGAAACAGAAACCGCAGAAGATATAGAGAAGGGTATGGAAGAAGAAGACGCAGAAGAAGGAACAGAAGAAGAAACAAAAGAAGAAACAGAGGAAGAAACAGAAGAAGCAACAGAAGAAGACACAGAAGAAGAAACAGAAGAAGACATGGATAAAAAATCAGAAGAAAAAACAGAAAAAGAAACAGCAGAAGATATAGAGAAGGATATGGAAGAAGATATTGAAGAAAAGATCATGGACGGCGATACAGAAAAACAAATAAAAGTATCAGAAAAAGAATCAGAAGAAGAAATAGAAGAAAAAATGGAAGAGGAAACAGAAGAAGACGTAGAAGAAGAAACAGAAGAAGACGCAGAAGAAGAAATAGAAGAAAAAATAGAAGAGGAAACAGAAGAAGACGCAGAAGAAGAAACAGAAGAATAGAAGAAGAAACAGAAGAAGAAACAGAAGAAGAAACAGAAGAAGAAACAGAAGAAGAAAAGAAGAAGAAACAGAAGAAGAAACAGAAGAAGAAACAGAAGAAGAAAAGAAGAAGAAACAGAAGAAGAAGAAACAGAAGAAGAAACAGAAGAAGAAACAGAAGAAGAAACAGAAGAAGAAACAGAAGAAGAAACAGAAGAAGAAACAGAAGAAGAAACAGAAGAAGAAACAGAAGAAGAAACAGAAGAAGAAACAGAAGAAGAAACAGAAGAAGAAATAGAAGAAGAAACAGAAGAAGAAACAGAAGAAGAAACAGAAGAAGAAACAGAAGAAGAAACAGAAGAAGCATCCAATATGATGAAAAAGGAAGAACAACCTTTCACAGCAATATTATCAAAGGCCATCAAGGAATACATTGAAGGTAGGAATGTGACTTGTTTTCTTTAGTTACGTTTAGTAGTAGTTTATCTTAGTTGTAATATTTAACTTGGCATTAATACTGTCTTTATCAATTTAGGTGACGAACTTTGTCTTTCGTCAGAGAAAAAGTTACTTCCACATCCATATAGTTGTGCACAATTCATTGAATGCGACAATGGGAAATATAGAGTTATGAATTGTTTAAATGGCTTACATTTTAACCAGGAGGAAGGATTATGTGATTTTCCAGATAATGCTGGTTGTATTGATTCTAAATTAGTTCCATCTATTATTGAAACACGTGTCAACAAGAATAACGAAGATGGTCCGGTTGGAACTTGTCCTTTAAAAAGTGGAAAACTTCCTACTTACCTTGCAGATTCTAAAGATTGCTCAATCTTCTACATTTGTAGCGGAGATCAGCCTATCGAGATGATATGTGCCGACGGTCTCCATTTCAACCGTTTCCTAAATGTGTGTGATTGGCCGGAAAACGCTGGTTGCACAATCCGCCAGTAAATATAAAAGTATACATATTTCTTAATTGAAGAATTTTAAGAATACAATGGTTAAAAAATATAATACCACTTAGATAAAGTTCAAACATTCACTTCAAATACCTATACATAAGAACGTGTCTTAATGATACCCTAATTTTAAACTTTTAGACATTTTATACGGCTGTTATTGAGTAAGGTTAAAAAATTCATTGTAATAGATTGTCTATGAATATTTGTAACGGTAATAGTAGACATTAATAACGGGTGCGGTTAAATAAGTAACTTTTTTAAGTGACTGTTACAAAGAGTTTTATTGATCCCTTCATTGTTCCTTCAAATTAAAATGTATTATGAAAATTAATTTTGTCAAAGCTCTTAAAATATTTACGAAGCGGTAACCAAAACCACATTCCAAGGGATTGCTTAAATACACAACAATGCTACAGCTAAACGTGACAGATTTATAGGATGGAGTCAAAGAATCTTTCTATAACTCTATACCCTATCAATATATTCTGTGAGGAACCATGACGAATACGTATAAGCTACCAAACACCAGTATTGTTTCCGCTACAAGACATTATTATAGACCTGTTTCCATATATTGTTTGAAATCGAGAAAATACTGTAAAATGTATTCTTTACTGCTGTAAAAACATATTATCACTTAGGAGCAGCATGGTTTCTGAGGAGATAGAAGTGTTGCGAGCAATTTGCTGATATATTCTGAGCACGTTCTGCAAAGTATGGACTCTGAATTGTTAAATTAATTCCCTCTATACAAATTTCAGTGAAGCATGCGATAAGGTGATAAGGTAAAGTAAGTTATCTTGAAACGACGATTGGATGAAGTGTGCGTTTATAGAAATTTATATAGATGGCTCTACACTTACATATGCCATACATTATTATTGCTCATATACATTACTGCCATAAGTAGTTACTTTACAGCTATAATAACTTTTTACTGTATGGAGATATGTATATTGAAAAATTATAAAACAATTTATATACTTAGTCAATGCCATAGTCAATTTCAGTCTCTGTTTCAGTCTGTACTTATAACTTTTTATTTATAAATTTTAACAAATATGATATTTCAAAATTTCTTTCACTAGAAACCCAGACATTATTCATTACACTTATCAATTTGCAGCTAATGAAATTTGGATTTTCTGATCTTTAATAGACTAATAATTTTTGAGCAGCAATAACATATTTCTTAGAGAATACTAGTTTTTGTTGTAGTTAGTTGCTATTTGTGAGCATCACACTGGTATGATACTGTTAAATTGATGTAGCTATTGGGTTATTTTATTGTCTAACATAGTTCTTGTTGTCTAGCCTTCTTTCATCGCTGCTTTATAATATCAAATGACATTTTTTTCATTCGCTATAATTTTCCTAGGTTTGTTGTTTATTTTGTATTTGTTTCATTTGCAGTTTTGTTTTGTTACAAACTTAGTAGTTCTTTTAGAAATCAATTTGTTATTCTTCTTACAGATAGTTTCAATTTGGATACCAGATTTGTTTCGCACGATTTTGTTTACTAACTTCATTTATTTATAACTAGGTTTACAACTGAGAAATTAAAATTTTCATGAAAGAAGGAAAAGGTAGCCTTGATATAAAAAAGACACATATTTTTTGATAATTTTTTAACTTTTCTAAGTATCAAGCAACCAGGTGTTTGAACATTTTTTTTATTTACGACAAGGTACTTTCATACTGTGAGAATTATATATTATGTATACTTATTTGTTTGATATGTCACTCTGACAGACATATCTTGAGATATCAAACAAGAAATTATATTAACAGTAGTTTCAAAGCTAGAATATCATATTTCAATAAGCTATAGCTTCTACTGTAGGAAAACATTTAAAAAAACCTCAATATTTTAACGAAATAATCTAACAAACGATAATTTTTTAAATGAACATTAATTCAACAAATTGATATACGATCGGTCAACATTCTAGTTAAAATTGACGATAAGTATTGTACATACAGAAGTAGTAATGTATATAATAATATCCGAAGTAGTTATCAAGAGCTAATGAGAACTGAAAATGAGCTAATAAGCAGGCAACCAACATTACACAGATTACATATAACTGTTTGATTTGAATATAATGCGTTAAAGATTATATAATTTCAATGTATTTTTATACAATATTTGTATCTATGGATCAAGAAATAATGATAAATTCTTTGCTTATTTAGAAAAAAACGTTAAAGAATGCATTAGTTTTTGGCTAGTATGTAGTTTATTTTATTTAATAAAATATATTTGCCAGGATAAGCACAAGTGGGTGGCCCCAACTCAAACAAAACTTCTCAAAAGTATGTACACCTATGTGTGAGTATTAGAAAGTCTCTAAAACTTAAAAAATTAACTATCAGCCTAACTTTCTTAAAAACAAAAAAACAACAATAATTTTAGGGAAATGATGTACTCATACAAAAATATAGAGTTTTGGGCAAAGTTTTAAGAAAAACAGAGGCATGTCGAACTTGTTTATTGTTCTTGTTAAAAGTATTTCAATGTCTGCTCATTACACATTCTAAAATTGGAAGCATAATATAATAAGTGAAAAATAAGTTTTAATATAACTGCTTAAACTAAAAGCTATGTATTTATTAGATTATTTGTTGTTTTGTTTATAATGTCGGAAGAAGGGGATTTTAGATGTACACCAACTATAATGCAATCTCGGAATATGCGAGATTGCAGAACAGGATTTAAGTACTTGCCTCCGCATAAATCAACAAGCTTATGTATAAAAACATATTCGAAATTTTGACGATTGACATTCTACGGCGATTGAATAATTGCGGCATGCGTTTTATTTGTTGTATTTATCTAGATCAATAATGTGGCCACGATTTATCTGTTATTAATTCAGATGTACAGAAATGACATTTCTCGGCGTTCTATTATGTGTCAAAATGCAATGATATTTTAATTACTTCCATAGTTATAAGTTGAACTTGTTTTCGGTTTAGTTGCGTCATAAATGCTTTGTTAGTTAGAGTACATTAACGAAGGAGGCGCGATAATGTACTCTTAATCGTGGTCTACAATAATAACAGTACTTTGGTGTAAGAGTTTGTTAACTAAACGGTTTGCCCGCAACAATTTTCATTGTCACATAATTTTGGGTTTTAAAAATGAAGTCTGCAATGTCTACGATGTAACCACCAGTCGCTCAAATAGTAAAGGATGTCTTCTGTCCTGAGTAAGATTTTCGTTGGTACTCATTGTCCTATTTCACGTTTTCTATTGTCTTATTTAACACCAAAAAGTATCGATTAAATATCTTTTTTAAAGCCTTATCTTGTTTGTTTAAAACAGTCTGAGATTGGTTACTTGAGTTCTAATTATAATACTGAATATATGAATTTATTTGAAACACCTGCTCGAAATTTAGAAGGCTTTAATAAAGTTAAGTGTTCCAAGTAAGTCTAGTGTGCGCCTTTAGTCGTTCTTCAGACATAGTAAAATCATCTGCTTGGTTAAACGAAGTTGCATGGAACTTTATTGAAAGTAAAACTAAAAATACTGAAACTTTTTGCGGATAAAACACTGTGAATGGAATAAACACGTAACGGTGACAGCTCGTCTTCAGAAGACGTGAGCAACAACGATTCCCTTTTAGAACGAATATCCTTCATTTAACAAAAATTTGATAAGGAGCCTCTATTAGTATTATTTTGATATTACATTTTTTTGACTACATCAGCATGTTGCAATGAAAAAGGTAAGTGCTAATTCAAGCACATGAATTAGGACTTACTACGTGACTTATGGGGATTTAACCGTAATGAATCCTTATTAATTTTTTTAATAGCAGCAGAGCATCAAACTGGAACAAAAGAATGGTGGAACTGAGTGTCGACACGACACTATTTGTGCCGAATGCCTTAGTGTAATCCAGTAATACAAGCATAGTCTTCTCACTATCATCGGTAGCCTTAACTACATCAAATCTTCAGGGAGTGGCGGTCGTTAAAAGTTGTAGTGAAATAACACCCGACATTTTTATTTCACTACAATTTTTAATTTCTTAACTACATCATCTGTAATATTGAGAAGAACTTTTTCCCAGCTATAACCAGACCTAAAGCCCGTTAGTGTGAGTGGTAAATCACAACACGAGGACGGTTTGATATTTTTCCATGAGATTGGAACATAACTTTTATTCGACGGCATAATTGTGAAGTGGATTAAATGTGGAATTATATACGGGCAACCTTAGGGAACAACAACAATGTTAATATTATCCAAAGCTGTGGAATCAGCTCTGATACTATAAGTACTACGTCCTCAATAACAGAAGCAAAGAACGAACAAGATTGTACTAGTCTGTATGAATTATAAAATGACTCCAATGTACTGTCTACGCGTAACTGTGATGGCGAGTCTAAAAAATAATTATTAATCTTATCTAACAGCAACAATGTTTCTGCCTGTTTTGTTACTCATATGATGTCGAGTCTCTTCAACTCCCTCCACTAAGTTTTTTGGGGATATTGGGTCTCAAAGACATGAGCAATTTAATATTGTCAGTTAACCACGGAACACCACTTTTCGTGATCTAACAGTTCTACAGGAAGGGATGTTTATCAGACAGAAGCAGAATATTACGGCTCAAAAAATAAAGCTTGGCATCAATGTTATGTAAGTAAAAAATAGTTTGGAAAGGAATTATTTTTAGACGGTCCTCTAGTTCATCATAGTCGCGATCATAAAAGTCACGTAAAACTTAAAAAATAGGCTGACATCAAGGTTTCTGCAAATAGAAATCATAGAACCCTAAGTCATGATCGAAATT
Source organism: Holotrichia oblita (assembly GCA_023690525.1). Lineage (NCBI taxonomy): Eukaryota > Metazoa > Arthropoda > Insecta > Coleoptera > Scarabaeidae > Holotrichia > Holotrichia oblita. Next base: position 164,739,272 of record CM043016.1, read on the forward strand.
AGAAAAATTGTCTACCCGAATCACATTAGTAACTAAATCATTTGAAAGCAACAATATGTTGCATTGTTAAAGCATTACAAAATAATATGTAACCTTTCATTATAAACAGTAAATCATTGAGATTAATTATTATGATACGCATATTTTCGTATTATCTTGCACAATAGGGCGCAAAAATATTATATTAAGCTGCATTCAAGGTGGCACCGAACTGAATGAATGACATAAGTAAACATTACATGCGTATTTAATATTAAATTTGAAGCATATCATTTACGCAATAAACAGATTTATTATTATTATCAACTAAACAATATAAACATAATAAACCGAGTTTCAAGTCGGGTATTTGTGCCATGACGAGCAAGGTATTGTCTACCTTTAGTCTAGGTACATGCTTTGGACATAACGATTAGTACCGAGAAAATCACATTACATTAAAAATCGATTAGCCGATGTTTATTTAAATCGGTTTCATTATAATTGATTAACCAGTTTTGAGCCAAAACCGATTTTAAAGCCGGTTTTAAAAATGGATTTTAAGGCCGGCATCTCAATCGATTATTAAATCAGGAGGAAGTTTATCAAAGGAAATGGTATTTGCTTTATCGGAAAGGCTTTTTTTTATTTACTATATACAAATTTTCTGCTGACAAATTCGCATTTAATTTGAAAAACTTAGTTTGTCACCATGTTGTAGTAGGACAATATGCTTCACGTAGTGATATAATACGGCAGTTATGATTTTTTCGAAAATTTTAGCAAAAATTTTAAGTTTCGAGATTGAGACATAGTTAAAAGACTATAGTTTAAAATCACATCTGTACTACCTCCTTCGTGAACGGGAGTAATTAATGCATTTTTTCAAACCTGAAGAAAAATTCCTTGCCTCAGAAATAGGTTAAATAAGTTGGTTAATCCTTACCTAAGAGACTCATCATACAACATAATAAAGAAAGGGGGAATATGATCTGGATCACTACCTTTTCTCACGTCTAAAGATTTTAAATCTGCGGTCAATCGTAGAATCAAATATATGTAATAATATTTTTTTTTTTCTTACTACTTCCTGTTTTTTGAAGTTTCCTTTATATTTTTATATTATCTATTGATATATTTATTAAAGCTAAGAAGAGTATTAGTATAGAGATCTGTGTAGATAGCGATTCTTAAGATATTCTCTTCATTCAGCAACATTTCAACCAAAAGAAGATAACCGAGATGGTTTCAATAGAACTGAATCCGTGAACAACGAAAAAGCTACCACCATAGCTTTAGCAAAAATGATTGCAGTGGATATGCTCCTGATATCTATAGTATAGAGAATAAGTTTTATCAATAAACTGTTTCTGAAAATACAATAAAATGAATTATTATTATTGCATGATTGGAAAGAATACTCAGTTTGAATTCAGTTTCTCTAACTGTAGATTACCTATCGGAGCTCAAGAAATAATAACTCTTAAAACTATTTACTGAAGTAGCGAATCTTAGAGAGTTCTAAAAGGACCTCCATGGTTTGGGAGAGAAAAAAAGCCCTCTTAATTAATTTGTTAATATAATGCCTCAATTTTGGAGCTGTCTTATCTTACAGATATTAATTCTGATAATATTAAAATTCATGAATATAGTCTGTTTGCGAAACTTATTCAAACAACTAGAATTAAATGTATTACCATATACTTACTATTCAAAATCCATCTATAACTAACACTACTACATACTCGTATTTCAAACAGCACAACACAAAAAGTTTTAAAGCATCGGGGATACTATCAATACAAATGCAAAATTTGTCAAGGATTTAAAGATGAAAATGTCAGGAGAAGATCGTAATTTTGCTAATGGTAGATCATTCAATACAACGAAATGGGCAGCTGCACACTTACGTAGAGAAACGCAACATCAAATAAGGTTTGGATTCAATATATGATGTAGCCTTTTAGGTCTCAGACTCAACATTAAAGTTTGAAATATATTGGAGTTCAGTTCACTTTCCTCGTAGTTCCTCAGCAATAATTTCTCAAATTTCTGAGTAGGTACTTACTGAAATATTTTGTGGAGACTAGATCTTCGAATCGCATCTTTGATTATTCATTAGACTTTTTTATTTTGTTGCACGTTACCAGTGATAATGTTTTCTGCCTTAGCATTATGTTTATTTCGATATTCATAATTCTCAGTCTGGTTGCGACCTTATGAAAATTTTGCTTGCTTGCAAAATACCCCAGAACAAGAGCACTTTTAGATACGTACACTTAAGTCTATTTGTTATGTTTGCTTCATAATGAAACTGAATGCTGATGCTAGTTATTCTGTTTGTTGTGAGGAGGAGGCTGGTCGTTCCTGTTTATTTGAAGTTGATCTGTATCCTTAAAGATTCTACTTCTAGTAACAGTTACAAAATGTCACCATGTGGCGGTTGGTGTTGTATTCATCGCTGGGTTTATTTTTACTCTCATTTGAGTCTATGTTTTTATAAAAGACCACCACATAAGAATAACTGAAGCCACCACTGCATTACATATGCAGTGAGTCATGTTTGGACCAAATGGTTTTACTTTGTGCCAATAAAATTTATTTAGTACGTCGACTAATTTTCACATATGTAACGTTTTTTACCATCGGAAGTTTTCTATCCGCAACTCTTGTTTGATAAAATTAACAACTTACTACAAATGGCCGCGAAGTAATCAACAGATACAATTGAAAAGACGTTAAAAGCAAATGTTGGTAAAATTGCTTTCCTTATCTTATACTGTTCATACATACATGTATACTTATTTATGCTTTTTTACTACTTTTTATTGCTGTATTAATATGTTTCCTGTTCTACGTTTGTGATAACGATAACAACCATTTTTATGATTTTGCAATTTAATATTTAATTTAACTGGATTCCTCAAATATGATTTCAGAAAATTAATTTAGTCTTTTCTCGGTACCCTTATAACAAACAAGATAAAATGAAAACCAACCATTATAATAATATGTATGTAAAGGTATTTCGCATGGTTAGAAAATTTGCTAAATCAATCATAATAATTCAAATTTTCTGTCATACTATAGAAATGATACGTAAAATGCATTTATCGTTTCGTATATCTGCTTATTATATAGAACATGACCTCCACATTGTATTGCATAACATACATACATATGCAGTAAAATAGTAACTGCAGGTTAAAATATCCCCCTACCCCGAATTCGACCACGTACACTATAGGGATATTAAACCAAATTAACACTGAATGTTAATATAATAAAAAGATAATATTAGGAGTTTGTATTTTTGTACTTCAATCAGATATCAACAGAACACATCTATCTTCAGTATCTTGCATCCTATGTATATACATTCCTCAACTATATCTTGACATGAAATACTTATCAAATCAACTCTTGAAGTATAATTTTTTCTTCATTCAGATTTGCATAGACGTCATTTCTGTACTTAAAACAAATTTAAGTTCCTTCAGTAATTTAATATTACTGCATTTTTTATCAAATCTACCAGTTCAGAAGTTAATTATTACTTATTAACATTTATTCTTTCCGAATTAGAATTTAATTTGCATAGGATATTAAAGAGCGAAGTTCTACCTTTCCTTAGAATCTTATCAATGATTTATCTCCAATGCTAATCCTAGAGCATTTCAATACCTCGTTAATACCTATATAAACGCCTCACAAGAAATAGTCTCAGTTTTAGTGTAATTCTCGTCCGTAGTGTCAGTGCTTAATAAATATACAATTTTATTGGAGAAGCAGACATGAAAGGTTTGTGGTGATTGTAGTTTTAACAAAAACAATTCTCAGCCATCTTTTTTATTACAGCAATATTATATTTTACTTCAATTGTGCTAGTGCTAGCTAGCGGAATTAAAGCAGGTAATCTACTTATATTTTTCAAATTAATTTGTAATTGCTTAAACTGTCGTAATTATTGCAGTAGATTTTCAATGCCCCGAGACTGGTCAATCTTTTTTCCCACATCCTAGTAGCTGTTCAGAATTTATAGCGTGCAGAAATGGTGAGTCGAGTGTAGTAGCATGCGGCGACGGGTTGCTATTTGATCCAGATCGAGGACATTGCTTTTTCGCGGATCAAGTCCAATGCGGGTTAGACACTTCAGAAGAAACCGATGAAAGTGATACTGAAGAAGAACAGAATGTTACACCAGAAGTAGAAGAGGAAGAAGAACCAAGTGAACCAGAAGTTGAAGTGCCCGAAGCGAGTGAAGAAGTAGAGGAGGAAATACCAGATGTAAACGAACCTGATGTAGAAGAAGAAGACAACGAAGTACCAGAAGTAACTGAACCTGATGTAGAAGAAGAAGACAACGAAGTACCAGAAGTAACTGAACCTGATGTAGAAGAAGAAGACAACGAAGTACCAGAAGTAGGTGAACCTGATGTAGAAGAAGAAGACAACGAAGTACCAGACGTAACTGAACCCGATGTAGAAGAAGAAGACACAGAAGTACCAGTAGAAAGTGGGGAGGAAGAAGAAGGGGACGTAGAAATACCAGAAGCAAGCGGTGAGGAAGAGGAAGAAGAAGAAGAAGTTATACCTGATGTAGATGAAGAGGAAGGCAGTGGAGAAGAAGAAGAAGGAGGAGATGTCGAGGGAAGTGAGGAGGAAGGCGTGCTTACCACACCTGCAACAGAAGAAGAGGAGGAAGATGTTACTGTTCCTGGTTCAGAAGAAGAAGAGGAAACCGATACTGTTCCTGGTTCAGAAGAAGAAGACGGTGGCGTCACTGTTCCTGGTACAGAAGATAGTGAAGAAAATATTGGAGGCGAAGGTAGTAACATCGTGCAAAATATGTTTTTTATTCATACTTTATTATTTTAGGCGATGATCGTTGTCCAAGTACTGGACAATATTTCTTGCCACATCCATACCATTGCTGGCAGTTCATAGAATGCAATAATGGAGCATCTGAAATTCATGATTGCATTGACGGTCTGTATTTCAACCCTGATTTGGGATGGTGCGACTTCCCAGACTATTTCGAGTGTGAAAATTCTACTCCCGCTCCACCTACAACTACAACAACTACTACTACTACTACAACCACAACTGCGGCCCCAATTATCCCTGGTCCAAATGGAGAGTGTCCACCACAGAATGGCCAATACGTTGATTTCCTTACACATACTACAGACTGTACAATCTATTTTATGTGTAATTGGGGTGTTCCTATTGAAATGAGATGTCCTGCTGGTTTGCATTTCAATCCCATCCTCAATGTATGCGATTGGCCAAGAGATGCTGGGTGTACAGCTGGTCAATGAGAAAACAGATGTATAATAAGAATTAAAAGTGTACAGTATTTATTATTTAAGGAACGATATGTATATATGGCATAATTGTTAGAATTGACATTATGTAAACAGGTCAAATATAAGTATTATTTGGAACTTATTCTTCTTTTTTATGGGGTTTTTGAAAAACAGTCAGTAATTAATTTTATTTAAAATATATGGCTATATCACTTAACATCATGTGATTGATCTGTGTACATTTATCCTCCTAATGAACACACTGCACGTTAATCAGTAGTCTATCATCGGATTAAAGATTAAGATAAACAGTTAAAGGTAATTATGGATAAAAAAACATTATTTTATGTGAAAACATTTGTCATATATAATTCTTCAAATACAGATAATCAGATTAAACTTATGATTTAATAACAATAGATCAATTATTTACAAAAACGTTTAACTGGTACCATTAATATTTGTTATATGTTTGCTCAATTCCATTTAATAATTTTAATATTCTAAATGGACATACTAAATTTATACCAAGTCGTTTTTTTGACTGATAGTTATTAATTACCTTGTAATCTGTCCTTCTATATTCCATAGTCACGGATAAAAATACTAATCTCTTACACATTCTCCGCCGAACATCTGGAATGATTTCTTGGGGAATTAGATTGCATCACTCTTATGAGACAATTCGTAATTCACTTAAGATGCAAGAAGAAAATGTTTCGTTTTTAATAACACCTGTGTTAATATTACACAAAATCGAAAAAAAAATGCTTGAACGGCAAAACATAGATCTATAAATATAATCTACAAGTAAGAATACACACTTGAAGTTTTTGGTGACTTAATAAGTTGATGTTAGTGTTGTCAATCTGTATGAACAGCAATCATGGTTGATCTTCAATTTAATTATTGTCCATTCCAAATAAGGATGGAGTAGATGACGCTACAATCGGAGCACATATCACACAAGAACAATATTCTTTTATTCAATGAATAGTTGTGCTGAACTCAGATGTAAATTCCTATTGGTGAAAATCAGTCAAAACTTAGACATTAACCAATTTCAGCATTTCAGTGCTGACTTGTTCTTTGTGATTTGCAAAAATCGCGGTAAATTTATAATTTGCTTTTGATTGTCTGATAATTGACTGTCCCCTATGTAGAATAACATCTTTACGAGCACTAATAAAACACATTTAATGCTTCTAATTGCACTTTTATGAGCTTCATCCAATTTGTCATATTTCATTTGACGTATCCGTTTCTTCGGTGGCGTTTCCAGTTAACTCTCACGTTAACTCTATATCTCCAATGGTGTCAAACAGTTTTTTTTGCTAATCCCAATTTCATTAGCTGTCCGATGAAGCTTTTGTCCACTTACTACATGCCCTGCACTTTGGATTTTTTGAAGAACCTGTGAGAGCAGCATCAGCCATAATTACATATTCACGTATTGACGTTTATCAAAACCATAAAATGTATAAATAATAAAATTTAAGCAAAACTGTTCAAATAGTACCTTCAATAAGTGAATATTATGATTCAGAAGCTCTAAAAAACCCCTTTTTGTATCAAGAATCAAAATGAAATGGATGAAAACAAACGACGCTAACATAAATATAACCTTTTTGATGTTTCTAACATTTATGCAATTTTGACAATTTGTTCTTGTGTAAATGTGCATTAGATTTTAACCAATCACAGACGTTTATTTTAGACCCTATCTTTCATAACGCTCCTTTCTTATTTGGAATGAGGTATAGGATTATACAATTACAGTAGGTGTTCAATGAATTAGAAACTTCTAGAAAAGTACTTTAAAACTTACTTTCGTTGTGAATATCTTCTATTCCCGGAAATTTCGGTAAACATACTTTATTGTTTACTTTATAAATACCACTTTTTATCGTAATAGTTCCTTTTACTACCCTTCGCTAGCAGGTAGAAATCCAAAGATCGCAATAGCGTCTCAGATACCGTCAATTGCGTTGTCGAGAGCACTTACTGAAAAGTGTTTTTTTGCGAAATTAGTGTAAATAAATTATTGTAATTTTGTGTATAGTGTAAATATATAGATTTCAGTTATTTAGTGTAGTATAGACAGACATTAAGACACTTTTGTATGTATTTAGTGATATTAAGTTTGTGTTTTCTTATTTGTCGGCATGGGCCGTAAAAAAGACATCAGTAATGAAAGAAAGACATTATTGCTTCATTACTGATTCAAAACAAACTAACCCAGCGGGAAATAGCGAAACATGTGAAAGTTTCATTTGCTATTGTGTCGCGAATTTCGAAACGGCTAACATAGAACTTACCACCTACCACATCAAATAGAAGGAACTGTCTCAAAAAGAGAATAACCACTTCTCGAATGGAGAGAAAAAAAATATCGACGGCTTTACTAAACCGTAGGGTATCGGCACGAACGATACTTCGGAACCTGCGACAAGATAGCATAAAAATATCACACATGACACTGCGTCGTAGACTCTACGAAGGCGGCTTAAGATGTAGACGTCCGGTTAAGAAGCCCAAACTAACTGCTAGGATGAAGAAAGCGAGATGGCAATGGCCTAAACGGTATCAGAATTATACTGTGGATGACTGGAAAAGAGTTAGTATTTTCTTTTTGTTTGTTGTTACAAAAATTATTTTCGGTAAACAGTGTGATGTTTAGTTATTTCTGATTTTTGTGTTCTTTATTAGGAGATCTTCAGTGACGAATGTCGGATAGAATCCGTAACGGATGGCGCTTTGTATGTGAGGAGAAGACCCTATAAAAGGCACAAGGACAAATGGCTCGTTAAAACTGTTAAACATTCACCAGCAGTGATGATATGGAGTTGCATTTCCGAACGTGGTCCTGGTCCCCTGTACTTTGTTTCTGGAACCATGAACCAAACTCAATATTTGAAGTAGCTGAGGGATGTTTTTTGGCCATATTTGCAAGGTATATGTACAGAAGACAAGTCGTACACATTTATGCACGACGGTGCTCCATGCCATACAGCCAAAACTGTAAAAAAGTTGTTAGAAGAGCAAGTACGGCATTGCTTCCTTAGTGTGGGAACTCCCCGGATTTAAACCCAATAGAAAACTGTTGGGCCGTATTAAAATCGAAAATAAAACATTTCATAATCCAAATATAAATGTATTAAAACAGAGAATTGAGGAAATTTGGGAAAATGATCCACTTATTAAGGATACAATTAAAACCTGTATAAATAGTATGCCACAAAGAATTAGAAAAGTACTGAAAGTCAAAGGTGGTAGTACCAAATATTGATTTACACTACTTGTATTTTCAATTTACTACTTGTTTTGTATAGAATAAAATACATAATATACGTACAAGGAGTTTTATTGCAATATTTTGTGAAAACCATAAGAGTTTCTAATTCATTGAACACCTACTGTATACAGGATGGTTCACCGGGAACTGCAACGATCGATTATGGAAAAACTATAGCTACGAATGATCTGAAATTTTGGCACTATACTAAAGTCGATGAGGGCTATTCGCCTAAAATATTTTCAAGATGGCGGCGCTTCGGAGGATACCGGAAGGAAGCACCAACTTCGTAATTTTAAACGGAATATCCTGTATATTGTCACGTTTTTAGATTTTACGTGAAATTCTAAATTATATTTCATGTAGGTATAATGTCATATATCTAACTCTAACCCTTTTTGACTTATTGACATTCTTATGCTAAATTTGACGGCAGGTAGATAATCAATGGAGAACAAGACAACTTTTCAAATTTTACATAATCACGTAGAGGATTTAAAGAAAAATTGACCCGCATTTTTTTATTTTGCTATATCGCTTTCTTATTTATTGAGATCTAAAGTTTTAAAATTTCGTTTTTCAGCACCATTATAAAAACGCGGTATTGAAGTACAAAGAGTACTGACGTCACGCAGTGTCATAGGGGCCCCGTAATGGCTATTTCGTGAACAATTATCTACAAAATTTGTATGATGATCAATGGATTGCCAACAATGAACCGATTTGTTGACCACCTCCTTCGATATCTCCTGATTTCTCAGTACTAGACTATTGTATTTGGGATACAATTAAAAGCATGGTCTATAACACTGCCCTAACCAACATAAACGATTCCAAGACCCGTATTAGAAGAGCATTTCAAAATCTAAATCCTGAGTCAATAAAAAAAGCCACTCATGAACAATAACGAATTAGATGCGAAAAATATCTCGAGGTTCAAGGGTGCCAGTTTAAGCATTTATTAAAATAATACTTTCTATTTAGTTATTGGGTGTATTATTAAGTTGTCTACGTAGATTATGTACTACGTTTCATTATTTTCGTTACTAATAATTGGTTTATTTATTTGGATCTCTGCTCTCACGAATACAAAGTTTCTAAAGTTTTCTATAATAGGTTTAACGGAATTGTAAGATGGTTTCCGTTTTTGCGGATATCGAGTTGCAAATTTATCACATGTTCTTGAAATAACTTTATTAGATCCCCCATAAATAATAAACAAATTTCAATAATTATTGTTTATATAATTTAAGCGAGTGACTTATTGTACCTATTATAAGGTAAATGATGTTTATTCGACAACTGACAATTTATAATTTTGTAAATACTGTCATGGCTAATTAACTAAAAAAGAACTAATGCAAAATAGTACCTATGTATTGCAGAACATAAAAATACTAAGTTGGCAATATTTCGAAAACTATCCATTTTTATAATAGACATGCTTATACAAAGTTACACTTATTTTTACTGCCGAACAATGTAAAATTATAAAAATTGCCATTTTCCATTTAAAAAAATTGACTTTCGGCAATTTTTCTGATTTCAATTTCAGGGGCATACTTCGCACACTCTCTATTAATAATGGTAACAATTTTATACAAATAGTATTTAATTAGGTCACCTATTTGAGAAAATTTACTTCAAATTAAATAATAAACTTCTCCTTATATGTAAAAAGTGCAATATTATCTTCCTGCAAACGTCAAATTTAGCATAAGAATGTCAATAAGTCAAAAAGGGGTCGACGTAGATATATGACATCATACATGAAATATATTATTATAAAATTACAAAGTTATTTTCACGACAACACCAAGAATGCAAGCAACTCATCAATTGGCTTGTAAGTTATCAGGTTTATATAGTTCGTTCATAAATGTATTAACTATATTTCTAATAATAATATGCTTTCAAAAGTAATTGTTTTTCGCGTGACCTATGTAATCATGATCCCATATATTACAAGATATAACATCTGTGACCATAGTGGAGACATAAGTTTACTAGATGTAGATATTATTGGGACAAAAGTATAATTGTGGATAGTCCTTTTGTAAGGAATATCAGCTTCTATTTTTTTCGCATCTTGGAATGCTAGTGAACGCCTAGAATGTATCTCCAAGTTGAAAGTTGATAATTCCAAATTACTGATTTAACTTTATTACATTAATAAAATCAGTGGCAATCTTTTAAAATTGCAGACTACCCGATCCATATGAGCGACTGATAAATTTAGTCATTTGCGTGAAACAAACTAGAAGCTTTGAAGTTTTTGAGATCCATTTTCGTATATCTATATTTTGTATAATGGAAGTTAGACTAGCAATTTCAGTATCAAAATTTGCTGTTCATTTCTTCCTCTACGTTTCGCCTTTTTCTAGATTTGCTTCCCATCGATACAATTGTATTAAGTTGACCTTCGTAAACCTTTTTTCCAGAAATTCCACGGACAATCGCTACTTTTTTCCAATCTTCTAATAATGAACAGCGCTTTCCTTACATTCATATCTAGAACACTGCTTCATTCTTATGTATGTTATATATGAGGCAGTTATTTCTCCTGCAAAGATTCTTGCAGATATACTTAAGAAATTGGACATTTGCCATCACTCAATTCCATGAGATGCAATTTTGATATACTAAAGTCAGTGGGGGCTACACCGGAAGTAGGCACCAACTTCGCCTTTTAAATAGAATACTCTGTATATTGTTACGATTTTAGATTCTACACGAAATTCGAAATATACTTCATATACAATGTCATGTATCTAAATCTAACCCTTTTTGACTTATTGACATTCTTATGCTAACATTGACGTTTGCAGGCGCAAAATCAATTGAGCTTTTTTCATATAAAGACGAATTTATTACAAAATTTAATTTGCAGTAAGTTTTTCAAGTAGATGGCTGAATTGCTGAAAGACTGACATTTTTTTAAGGGGAAGTGGTAATTTTTTTTTAGTTTTATGTTATTCGACATTAAAAATAAGGATCACTTTGTTATAACGATGTCATTCAAAAACACTTTAGAAACTTGGATCAGTGAAAGCAAAGATCCAGAGAAATAAACAAGTTATTAATAACTAAAATAATGAAATTACAATTTTGGGGTATTTTGTCGCATATCCCACAATATCTACGAGTTAAGTAGTATTAGTATAGCGCAGCATTTAAAAGACACTGATTGTCGAATACGAGTGGACTTGTGTGAATTTATTTTGCTACGGTCTCAAGAAAACAATTTTTTTTGATATTATTTGGAGGGATAAATCAAAATTTAGGAAAAATGGAGTTTACAGTCGACATAATTACCACTATTGGAGTAACACATCCATTACACATATATCCATTTAGAAACTTTACTATCCTAAATCAATAAAAATAGTCACTCATGAACAATTACTTATTATGTAGGTGCGAAAAATGTCTCGAGGTTCAAGGATGTTGGGGTATTTATTAAATATTTTTTTATATTTAGGTGTGTATTATTAAGTTTTTAAAGTTTTATATGTAGATCACTTCATTATTTTCTTTATTAATTAATACATATATTTCACGGAATTGTTAGACGGTTTTAGATTTTGCGGATCGTGAGTTGCAAATGTTCACATGTTGTTGAAATAACTTTATTACATAAATAATAAATAAACTTAAATAATCATCGTTTGTATAATTTAAACACCCCGGCATGACTTATTGTAATCGTAATAAGATAAATGAGTTTTCTTTGACAATTTATACTTTTGTAAACACTGTCATGGCTAATTAACGACAAAAAAAGTGATGCAAAAAGTATGTATTGTAGAAGATAAAAATACTAACTTGCCAATATTTCGAAAATTACTCATTGTTATAATCCCAACTAAACCTTATTTTTAATGCCGAATAACATAAAATGTTCCCCATTTAAAAAACAATTATTTTCGGTAATCTTTCCGATTTCGTTTTCAGACCTATATTTTCCACACCTTGTATTAATAATTGTAACAATTTGATACAAATAGTATTTAAGTAATTGGGCCATGTACTTGAGAGAATTTACTTCAAATTAAATAATAAATTCCACTTTATATGAAAAAAGCGCAATTGATATTTTGCCTGCAAACGTCAATTTTAGCATACAAATTTCAATAGGTCAAAAGGATTAGATTTAGATACATGACTTTCTATATGAAATATATTTCGAATTTTACGTAGAATCTAAAATCGTAACAATATACAGAGTACTCTATTGAAAAAGTTGGTGCATACTTCCGGTGTAGCCCGCATTGACTTTAGTATATCAAAATTGCACCTCATGGAATTGAGCGGTGGCAAATGTCCAATTTCTTAAGTATATCTGCAAGAATCTTTGCAGGAGAAATAACTGCCTCATATGTAACATACATAAGAATGAAGCAGTGTTCTATTAGATATGAATGTAAGGAAAGCGCTGTTCATTATTGGAAGAATGGAAAAAAGTAGCGATTGTCCGTGGAAATTCTGGAAAAGAGATTTACAAAGGTCAACTTAATACAATTATATCGATGGGAAGCAAATCTAGAAAAGGGCGAAACGTAGAGGAAGAAATAAACAGCAAATTTTAATACTGAAATTACTAATCTAACTACCATTATACAAAATATAGATATACGAAAATGGAACTCAAAAACTTCAAAGCTACTACTTTGTTTCATGCAAATGACTAAATTTATCAGTCGCTCATATGGATCTGGTAGTCTGCAATTTTAAAAGATTGCCACTGATTTTATTAATGGAGTTAATTCAGTAATTTGAAATTATCAATTTTCAACTTGGAGATACATTCTAGGCGTGCACTAGCATTCCAAGATGCGCAAAAAATAGAAGCTGTTATTCAATCCTTACAAAAGGACTATCCACAATTATACTTTTGTCCGAATAATATCTACATCTAGTAAACTTATATATGACACTCTGCATGAAATATATTTAGAATATCACATAGAATCTAAAACGTGATAATACATAGAGTATTCTATTTAAAATTAGTGGTTGTGCTTCCTTCCGGTATACGCCGGAGTTCCACCATCTCGAAAATATTTTAGGCAAATAGCTTCCATCGACTTTAGTATTGCACCAAAATTTCAGATCATTTCTAGTTAGTGTATACAGAGTGTTTCAATGAGAACGATCCACCTTAAATAACTCGAAAATGTCAAGAAATACGAAAAAACGCAGAGACACGTCAATTTTTGTTTGAAGGGGGAAGCTTTTTTACCAATCATGTCTTGCCCTCTCTAGGCTCCCCAGTATTGAACATTTCAAAAACTTTCAAGGGCTATTTTCTATTTCATTCGCAAAAAATCTAGGCTATATAAAGAAAAATGACAAGAAAATCTACATGTTGAATTTTTTTAAACACAGGTATCAAATAATGTATGTACATATGACACATAGTGGCAGTTGTACCAACTATAGTTAACCTTGACTTCAAGTGAACCGTTGATGTAGCAGAAAATAGCCTTAAAACTTTAGAAGTGTTGTTGTGTAGGCTTTTCTACATAAAAGTTCTTGCAAGTTCTTGTAGAATCGAAAAATGTAATAATATAACGTAGTGCGATTTGCAATTTTAATGTTCAATACTGGGGAGCCTAGAGGGGCCAAGATATGATTTTGCCTTATTGGTGAAAAAGTTTCCCCCTTCAAACAAAAATTGACGTGTCGGCGTTTTTTCGTATTTCTTGACGTTTTCGATTTATTTAAGGTAGATCGTTTTCATTGGAATCTTCTGTATATAATATATTTCCAGTAAAAGATACAAAATTTATGTCACAATCTATTAGAGGAAGAGTAAACTTGAATATGCATTCCCTGGAATATAAACGTTTATTTTAAATTTTCTTATACATAGTTCTTATTATAGAGAATATAAATCAATTACAATAAAAAACGTGAAAACTAATCAAAAACTGAATTTATGTTAAATAAATTATAATAAAAAACCGCAATCCGCAATGAATTGGATATTATCGCTTAAATACAAAAGAGCTGTGTTGATTTTGGATGCTGACGATATGTTAAACGTACAATCATGAGCCGCGAAAGCAGTACAAATCATATATTATATTCATTTAACATTGCTATCACAAAACAAGAACTGAAATCCTGATTTCTTTCATGCAATTGATAGTACTGTCATATATGTTGACTTTGTATACCTCACAATTTCAAATATATCCATAATATACATAAAAAATTGAATTTTCTCCAGGTTTGTAACGTATCGTTTTACTTAGACGTTTGTTTTTACGGTCTTCCATAATTCTATTACACTTCTGTTTAGTTAGAATTTGTTAGTACATTTTGTGAAAACAATAAAACTTTGAAGCTTTGTTAGATACCTACAATATTTTACACAGGAAATACTGGCAACCAAATATACTGCAGCCGCCTCTTAAGTAGTAACTTAAGTTATTCAATTTGAAGTATGTATATACTATTTGTATTCATCTAGATTAGTATAGGCACACAACAGATGAAGCTATGCAACTCTTATGTCTCTGATGATATGAGATTCTCTTAAAATCGTACTTACATTACGCACAGTAAATCATACCTAACAAGTTATGAAATCTATTCACATTCATATAGTGTTAGAGATGGATAGGTGTAGATTCAACATATGTTTGTTCAAGTCCGTATTGTGCTAAAATGGAAATTAGTTCTAAGCACATGATAAAATGAACAAAGAAGTCCTAATGTTATTTATATGCAACCAGCTTTACTTTTTCTCTCTCTCTCCAAGTGTTATTAACGTTCAATACTTTAGCGTTTGTAGAGACTTCATATTATGAAACTATTAGTATTGAGTTTTTACCAGATTATCTTCGTTAAATCTTTTAGGAAAGCATTACCTTCATATTTGGCACTAAATGGACCACCGCTTAATATTCTAATGACAGTTAGAATTAATTATAGAAGAACAATATGGCGTCTCTGATTAGAAGTAAATAAAATAATTAGTTATCACGATAATCTCCAATGGTAATCAATATATATCCACTTGATCCTTGAGTAGTTATTAATACTTAGCACGCGTATAATACTGTTGTAATAATTATTTGGATTTATGTTCAAACAATTAAACTTCTACAATTTGTGAGAAATTGCACAATAATATCATAAATGTACAAGTACGCTCAACATCACAGACATTGAGTTATTAGATATGCGGTTGAGTTCTTTTTTTGTTCGATTTGGTTATTAAGACATAGATTTGTTCCAAGTCCGCTACATTTCTCTTACATATGTATACATATATGGCGGTATGTGCAATAATTATCTCGACTAAAATTTTTTCTATGAATGTCTGCTTCAAGGAGCAGGTAATTCCTGAAAAACAAACAAGTATAGATAACAGAATTTAGAATTGTCACTGTATGAACTAGAACACGGATATTTACACTACTTCCAAGTCATAATAACGCACCTATATTCATCCACTGTCCCAAATGTGTTCGTTTAGTTGATCAATAGTTAGACCACATTTATTTACAGTTTATACTTGACATACATCATTGTAAAGATTTTCCATCTTCCATGGTTTAGATCGTTATGACCTCGAAGCATCTAATTGGCTGTCTTCAGAAAACAATTTTCTTTTGAATTTTGATAAATATAAAGATCTTCTTTGTAATAATACTTGGCATAACTTGCAACAATCTTATTCTATGTCCTTAAATAGCCAATATATTGGCTTGATAAAAGTGAACCAGCAAATTTATCAAAAACAATTATGTTTGTATAGATCTTTTAAGCATCATCAATCAACGAGATGTCTGGCTCGATATATAAATGCAGTTCCGCTACAGGTTCTTTTCCATATTTATCAAACAGATCGAAATGCTACAAATTACTTAGATCGTTGATTATAGACAATGCTGTCGGTAATTTTAACTGCTTTAGTGTATAAGTATGTGAATTTAGATACATATAATATTTGATAGGTTCTTGAAAAATAAAAGAGATCGCGAATCAAGCGCATTTGCAATTATCTCAAGTATCTACCTTCCCTGTTGTAAATGACTTGTTCCGACTAATTTACTGTGCTATGTGTATTATGTTCAATTAACAAGAGTAAAAAATTACTATGCAATATTAAAATATATAGATACCACATTAAAACATGATATAGTAAAGTGGCTTTTACCGAAATTAATCTTCAATCTAATTCACTTTTCACAATTAAAAAGAAAAACTACTACAAAAAAATGATTATTTGGAAAACACACAAAATTAAATTTGTACCTTAACATTTCTTTTTTTCTTGACAGTAGAAAAAATGTCTGCATTAAATGTTAAACATATATTAAATTTAGACAATAAAACAAATGAGAAACATACTCTATATGTATGTATATAGCAGCACAATTTGGTTCTTATTTTTGTCGGTTGAAATCCATTCGTAACTACTCAATCTACTGGAACTGTGACTTACCGTCCAACGATTTAACAATTTTTTAGAGTGAATAATATATACAATGGCAGCAAGATTGTCGGTGGTTGCAAAACATGTCGTCCGATCAGCAAAGACTACGTTATTAAGATAGTACCGATGTCAACAACATTATTAAGAATTTCTTACTCTTTCCATAATTGCTGACTATATTTTTATCATAAATATTTTTGACCAGTTTAGCATAAACAACATTTTTAGGTGACACCAAAAACAACTATAAGTTGATCAAGTTGGGAAACTTGGAAGGTCACTGAACCACTCAAAAGGTTCACATAAGTAGTAGTAGTAGTAGTAGTAGTTGTTAGTGATTCAAAGGTTTAATATTATTGTTGTGCATAGAATGTTATATGTATGCTCACACCATAAAATAGTGAATTGAAAGCTTACGATATTAGTGAAAATTTAATACCTATATGTGAACCACCATCTTAAATATTATTTATAAGGCATTAAAGTCAGAATTGAAAACATTAGAGCGAAAAGCAATTGTTAAAGTTAACGAACTTGATGTCCGTGCAAATATAAACACGATGGTTATTGTGTGGAAAATAAACGGCTGAATACGATTGTGTTCATATACATTTATAATGTTTTTTTTTCTGTCAATGTTTTCGAACTATGTCTGTGTTGGCGCGATGGTCGCGCATTCGCCCGCGAAAAAAGAAAAATACATTATAAAAATTACAAACGATCATAGGTCTGTTTAATTATGTGAGAAGATATATTTCGTCATTGGCTGAACATATAACCGCCTCTGTGTTGCTGTTAAAGAAAAAAATTGAAGGACAATGGCAGCCACCACACAAAACAAGTTTTTAAAATTCAAAACACATAATAAGTAACACCTCAGCACTCTTTCCAATTAATGCGACACCAAAAATAATATACAGTATGATGCGTCAACAAATGGACATAGGTGTATGATTGTATGTTCCAAATGTACGATTCATTCATAATCTAAACATTTATCTATGAGTGAGCAACGGAAAATATAAAAATGGATTTTAATGAAAATAATAATGAAAATAATGTGTGGAGTAGAAGTACACTAAACTACAAATTAAAAAACAGCACTTATGGAAACAAAATTATAGTACAGAAGTATCCTGGACGTTTTATAGTTGAATTACTTCATAAAGGTCACATTCGTACAACTTAATCGAAAACCCAAGCCAATAAAAGAATTGTTTTGGCCACACATATCAACCAATATTTTTACTATATATATTCTATTCTACTAACTATATTAAATCATGCAGAATTTGTGAAAAGTGTATGGTTTCAAAGCCGCAAGAATCTTTATTACCACACGATGTAGCCAAAATGATATTTAGTAAAATAGGTTTAGAATATGATAACAGCGCATTGATGGAAATACGTTTACTTGCAAATAAAACAGCATATTCTACCAACAGATTTTAGAGAATCAGTAGTCGAGTACAATAACGCACCAGTTATGAATTTAAATGCATCACCAGCTCAAGTACTACAGGCAAATGGCAATTTAAAGACCAAATTACATATTATTCATACGGAAGATAAGAAACGCTTCTCAAAGAGCAAGAGCAAGATAAAATAAATTACAATAAAACGTCGGAAAAGTCAAACACAACATTTGAAACTGGGGTTAAGATCGTAGTTAAAACAAAACATACAAAACATGGCAGGCAGCGACCGTTCTTTGTGGTGCTAAATAACCTAGATCGTTTTGGATATAAAGAGAATCTGATTTTAAACTTTTTCGTGGAAATACCACTCATATGAGATTACTAACTTGTCAAGTGGCCTCTAAGAGAGTCTTGCTACCGGAATTATATCTAAAGGATACTATAATATATTTTACATGTATTGATCATTAGTTATGTATTATCTTGGGGAAAGATGTAAAAGATACGAAGGCATCTCGATATACTAGCCGATATATACCTCTAAATATAGCGCGATAATACGCAAGCACTTCAGGCTAGTTATGTAGAAGTCATATAATTTAGACAAGTATAGATTTCTGTGTAATGTTATCGCTCCCTAATGAGACATTAATAAAATAGTAGTTGGATTATTATTAAACACGTTTTACTTACTTTAAGTAAATCGTGTGGTGACTTCGCAAAATATTAGGTACATACGCAACATATTGTAAGGTTTTGGAATTACCAAAGCTTATCTTTATGCAAAAATCTGACTTTGTTTTCTAGTCAAGATTCTACAAAAATTTATTTTAATCTCAAGGCTGCATTAGAAATATGAAAGCTATGTTATTAATACCTGTTAAAAGACAGGATACAATGTATGATGAGAAAAAAATGCATATCTTAGATTGCATCTTGATCTCTTATTGATACAGTTCGTATGGTTCTCGATATGAAGAACTTGTATGCATATCTACCCATTGATTGTATTGCTCAGATGATCTTATCGCTCCTAATTAAAGTTATAAAATAGGAGAAGTGTTCAATTATCGCATTCAGTGAAAGTTACACAGCCCTAAGAGCAGCAACATTCCAACCGATCAATCAAAGTTGTCAGCAAAATGTTATCACGAATTTATTTACTTGCTTTTGTAGCATGTGTAGCTTCAGCTATAGGTAATATATCATTTAAATCATAAACGTATTATTTCCTAACAATAACTAAATTGTTTAGAATTCAATTGTCCGGATGACAGCCAAGCTTTCTTCAGCCATCCTAGAAGTTGCGAAAAATTCATTGAATGCAATAATGGCGTAGCGATGGAACTCGATTGCTTTACTGGTACATACTTCAATCCTGCTACTGGACATTGTGATTTCCCTGATAACGTGGAATGTATTATTGAAGATAGTGTAGAGATACCAGAACCACCAGAAAGCGGTAAGCAAACTTAGTTTTTCCTACTTATTAGAAGTAAGCTATCTTGGTTTTCTAGAATAAAAAAATTCTCGTTCTTATTTCATAACGAATCAAATATTATTTACATCCAAGCAATTATATTCTGATAGATTTTTGCAAACATTCTCATTATAAGTATAGTGGAGAGCTATTTTGTTCTAGGCGCGTAACTCCTTCTGGTTTTGGTTTTACATTACATTTCATACTTTGTATAGCTTGAAATAGTTATAACAGTTATCGCTTTAACAAAACGACATGCAGTAAGAATTTTTTGCATTACAAAAAACCTCCGTTTTGTTCGCTTTGCATTCACGCACTATTATAGTATACTTATAAATTATTATTTTGCCTACGTACATTATAGGTCCAGTAGGCACTTGCCCAGAACTCAACAGCGGATTTGTTACATTCTTGGTTGACGCAGCTGATTGTACCATCTTTTATAAGTGCAATTGGGGTACACCAATCCAAATGGGTTGCCCAGCTGGTTTACATTTCAATCCGATTTTGAACGTTTGCGATTATCCGCAAGATGCAGGTTGTGCCGCAGCAAAGTAATTGACAACGAAATTCGAAGTCTTTATTTTGAGTCTATAACGGTAAAGCATGTAATGATATTTTAGTGATATAAGTATTGTTACTATATATTGTAATAATTTATAAAATATATACATTATGCAGCTAAATAAAGTTAGTTTATAAAGATATAAAATTTGTTCCTATTAAAGTATAAAGTTGCGATGAGATATGGTGATAAAATAATAGAGAATAGTAAACACCTTTGAATATGAACAAATTCATGTATTATCTACACGTGCATGGTAAAATTACTATTATTATTATTATTAGATCTATCTTTTAATATCATTTTCATGATACACATGGCCATAATATACATGTGTGCATTTGTTCAAAATGTAGTCAGAGTCGCTTCCGCGAACAAACCTAATATTGTACAAAATCTCTTTAACAAGAATATACCGGGCCGAACGTTTATTTGGGACACGTTAGTTATCGCTAAACTATTCAAGTTTCTTGAAAATGATATCTTAAATGAAGTCTTCTGTAGGACGAAAATAGTGTATACAGGATGTAATAGCTAGCAATAAATCACGATAACTAACAGGGCCCCCTTTGCTCCTAGTCTCGACGTTAGCAATCTTGGTTAGGAGACCGGATTCCAGGCCTTTGGCTTTGCCTTCTAAATCGCCACAGTACTCAAGAAGATGAGTCCGTCTTTCGTGCTGCCTACCGGTAGAGAAAGTATCGAAGGAGAACAGGCAATATAAACATCTGTCCCTCGTTCAACAGTCCTTAATATGTTTGGACAGGTGTGCCCTTGCCACGTAGGTTCTTTCACATGTGAGGGATTCCAGCGTGTCAGTCGTGGTTCTGGTTACGGCCTGCTGGATGCCAAAATGCTTCTTGGTCCGTTTACCAGTTAATGTTTTGGCAGTCTCTTTGGTACCAGCTTTACCTGATGCTGTGCTACTCCCGCGGCGAACCTTGGGAGTGGCCGCATTTCTGGGTTTGCTGATGGTTTTCATTTGGCTTCCGGGTTGAGCTCGATCAGTATCGAAAGTCCCAGAAGGTCCCGGGTAATCCGGATCCATGGATTCCCCTCGCCCGACGCTATCTTTTCGTCGTGCAGCACCAATATCTGACGGCATCCGAAGTCGGGCTGGTAACCCTTCTTCGCCGGAAGCGGCAACGGACCACTGACAGTTGGCCTTAGGTACGAGAACCCTAAGTTACCGGTGCCACCACGTGGAGGTTGGCAGCGGGACAACATCGGACTCAGCGAAGAGGGCGACAGTCGCCATCCCCGGGCTTCTCCGAACTGGGGTGTGTGCAATACAGTTCTGCAAGCAGATTCCAGGTGCAGCAAATAAGAGAGTCATAGTTACTCCCGCCAAATTTCATTTATCGAACGCCTTGGAAAAGTCTAAGAAAACAAGAATGTTCAAGCATCTCTTATGAGATGCGGAAAACAGTTTCTTTGTATATAGACAGCGGATAAACAAAAGTTTTCTTCTATAAATGAGGAAAAACAGCAATAGTCATGTAGAAATAGTGAAAATATGAACATGTGTTGGTTCTCTTTCCGCCGAAAGTGTTGGATTTAAGCAATCCTACAATATTTTCCATCTCGGCATTGGATACTAGCTGAGAGAAAACGTATCAACGCCCGGCCTGATATAGGAATTATACAAATTGACCACTTCAGGATCAGGGTGGTTAAATGTGCCCAGAAACAGTAGCACAAGTACTTCACATAACATCGCATTGTTATGAATAAGTAGTGGCGATAACGATGTGAAGTTTTATGTTGGCGTAAGCATCTTGTTTGTAAGATTTGTTGTTATATCTATATCTATAAGTGTTATATCAGATCCAAGCTTATTTGCGAAACTACATCACTATTTAGTTTTAACGTTGCCTCGTTGCAATTTTCTAGGATTACTTGATAAATTTTAATTACAGAGAATTGTTTCATGATTAACAAATTTATGATTATCCATTCCAGAGTCAGTTATCAATTTTGTGTCAGATATAAGAATTACATCAATAAGTAATGATTTAACAGTACTTATTTTAACAGGTTGGTAAATGATTTGCGTGATTCATATAGAACCAACAAGCTTTTAAGTAATGAGTACCTGGACTAGTTGCTCATAAAAAGTGTATATTAATATCATCTGCAAATAGGATGAAATCACTCAAGACCACCTCATATTATGTGTACACGCTCTCCATCCAAGTATATGCTTCTATCAGCTCTTATTAATTTATAATTATATACATTTAGATTTGCATCCTTAACACTACTAGTAAGCCTGATTCGCCCAATCGCCAACAAGAAAAGAGAAACCAGAATAATTTATCAGTATTTATACAGATGTAATTTGGCAAACGATAGGCAGCGGTAAATTTAACTAATACATAGTACTATTGTAATAGTCCATAATTACAGAAAAATAAACATAGATTTAAAGCTATCACCTGACTTCACGTATATCTCTTCTTCATAGGGAAATTTAAGAAACTTCCTTGACTAGATTTTGACTAACTTTTGTTCAAATATCCTTTAAGACTAATTTTAGACCTTTGCACATTTTTTTATTAGTATGTAGTAGCTTTTTCGTGTATCGACTAATAAATATAACAATAACTCCTTGTGGGAACCTAGCTTTATGTTTATAGTGAATACAATATTAGAAAAAATCAATTTAAGAATCGACCGATTTTCTACTAAAAAATCGCATAATACATTCTTAACAGAGATTAGATAAAAAAATGGAAAACACATATTGACTCGTACATTTTATTAGTATGTGAAATGCTTCTCATTGGATATCAAAAATGAAATTGATAGAACAAAGAAACAAAGGAACAGAATTTAATAAAAACATATTTAACATACACAATTACAAATAGATTAAGAAATACCACAAAATAGCAACTTACAACTCATTTTATTCCCAATGTACATACATATGTATATGTAGTACATACATACATTATACTCAAACACAAATGAATATCAACCACGCAACGTATAAACACAAATATAACAGAAATATAAGTTGATTCCAAAAAAACCTCCAAAATGGTTCCAAAATGATCAATAAAACAATTCCAAACCTAGCTTCATACAACAAATAAAAATATATAAAATATAAATATATAAATATAAAACAACTCGAATTACGATCAATACATAAACAACCTAGCAAACAAAATCGCGAAAACCATAACAGAAATAAACATGTAGGTATATAAATACAGTTTCCATCCGTTTGTTTACGAATGTTTCTGATAAACACATATGTACATTTGCATGTCTCAATAGTAACCTCTGGTTTATTGTACATATATCGGCTAGAAACTGTAATAGTATGGGAAGTTTAGTTTTGTTAATGTTTTGTATCTTAGTTGAAAGATAACTAGCAATTAATATGTGTATTATAAGGGTTTTGTGTCGGATAAATTAAACGCTTTCCAAATGTACCGGAACACCTTAACCTTTTATTATCATCCAGTTTCCTTTTACAATTTTGAAATTCTCTTGAAATTTTAAAATGTCTTTGTTTATGTCTCCATCTTGTACAATTGTTGACATATTTACTCGTACTGATAATTTTCTTACGTCAATGTTGACAAAAGAGCTAGATTTCTTGCAAGTGAACTTGAAAAATAAAATTGAAACCTTATTTGCACTAGCTCCTTTTGTTTTATTTCTTTAAACGAATCTCAATGAAAAAATAAATAAAAATGTTACCATATTTTTAAGATTCTTATTCAAGATATTTCGGTGAAATTTCTAGAATTTAATATACCAATATGTTCGTTGTATCTAACAATAAACGGTCCTACCGTCATATAAAAGTATACAGGATACATCAACACCCTTTAGCGGATGATTTCGTTTCTAAAATACAACTGTTAAAACTTTAAGTAAATTGTCATTCTTTTAATTTTCCATTTCCTATTTGGAAAGTCCCTGACTTTTCGCAAAAATAAGCACTTGTGAAATGATGAGTGATTTAATTAAAGAAATTGAAAACTTGTTAACAACTTACTTTTTATGAGGCATATTTTAGCAGAGATGGGATACTTAAAAACCCCTTTTAATAGATCCAGAGATCAGTAACAGCAATTTAGTATCAATATTCGGTGTGGAATTACTGATTTCCTGTTAGGGCCGCTTGTTCTACCTAATCGACTTAATGGCGAAATTTACAAAAAATTTGAGCTTCCAGCTTTATTAGAAAATATTCCATCGCAAAGCTCTCTGCTGCCATATAAAAAAAAATGGGAGGGTAAATATAAATGTGACCCTCCAAAAAATATCACTCAATAGATATGTTTTAATAATATATATTAATAATGTATCTACCAAATATAAAAATATAATCTTTAAACATACATAAAATAAATGCAAAATAGACGAATAACGAAACGCTTTGGGGCATTAGTTTGCAGAAATTTTCTTAAATCCTTTCAGTTGGACACATTGTATCTTTCTATACAATAAACAATTTCCGTGTGCAAATTCTCAATTTTTTTGTGTCAATCCAACATCCAGATGCGTAAATTTAGCAAAATATTACACATTCTTATTGTATATCCTTGTAAGATATTTGGTTACAATATGTCTTATTGTGGTGAGACTACGTATTAGTAGTGGAATCAATCAGTAACGAGCATTAACAGTAACACAGAAAGGAGTTGGTAAGCTGAGTGACATTGGAGGAAACGCATCTGTTTCAGTAGACAAGCTAAATATTTTTGTTTCGATTGAAGTGGAGATTTATATCTATTTTATTAGATATATTTATTTGCCTGCTGTATGTGAACATTTATTTAGTTAGTTATCAACTAATTAGAGGGTAGTTGCTCGACCAAAAGATAGTCAGGAAAAAATATAAAAAAATAGTTTAGGGATGGATGTGGTGTGTAGCTGTCTTCACTGATATACATATATGTCAATGTAACACAAATTATCTTTTTAAGTAACCTTTACTAACAATAATTGTCCATTGAACAAATCACTTCTTGTCAAATTTACGCAGTTTATTTGAATAGATTATGCTCTATATCTGTCTGGACCTAACTTAACACAAACCTACATTAATTTTCTTAACATATGTTCATGCTGGTATATTAAATTCCAATAGTTTTACCGAAATATTTAACTAAATAAATATTTGACCGAACTCCATGTTACTGTAGATATTTCTAATAAGTATTTTCTACGTAGTACTTAATGTTGACCTCCAATAACAAATTTTCAGAAAAACAAACAAACTGAAAGTTTTTCAGATGTTAGGAAAAACAAATCGCTTTAAAAATTATATTATGGCTCGATTTTCATTCAGCAGTAACAGATTATTTAATTTTGCGCTTTTTTTACGAATTATATATTAATTTCAATATTTAACTGCATTCACTGAATCGTAATTGTTTAGAATTGAGAATCAATAAATATCAAAGATGTGATAAGTATTATCATAGTTCAAGCTAAAGAAAATGGACATACGATGATGCAATAAAAACACAGAAGTATTCATAAATAAATATATGCAATTACAGACAATGATAAATATAACTAACATGGTCAATGACTCGTTGGTCACTTGTGTAACAGTTTCTCTCGTCAAGAACATCATTTAGTTTAATTTTAAATAATAATTTGGAAATAGCTTTTGTTTAGTATATTGGTAACTTATTCTATAATTTAATGGTATGCTTATATTTTGGCAATTTCTACAGCATAATTAAAAGACTTTTGATCTTCCTAGTTCACCAAAATTTGATGACTAATCACGCGTTTCCTTTTCCTTCTCGTTTCTCTTTCTATCATCAAACATTTCCAACTTTTTCACATTTTTTCCATAGGACAAATAAATAGAAAATCTCTGCAAGATGTAATAGAGAAGTATTTTCACTCACTCCATACACAACACTTTATTATTTACCTCACAAAATGTGTGCTGTTACGAATATCTTTTTGTAAATTAATTAAAAGAAAAGTGGTGAAACGTTACCAAGGACCCAAATTTGCATAAATAATTCATTGCTAGGCAATGACGCAGTCACGGTATGATTAGTAATTAATCTATCAGTTTTCAGTATTACCTAAAGTATTGTCAATATCCTAATCTCAAGTGGAATATCCATGTATATTTCTATATGCTTACATATATAGATAATGCATTAGATAATGCAAAAACAAATTCATTGATGCTAAATTTTTGTACACTTGTCGGAATATCCAACTGATATTTAACTACAGTATTCCTTACTCATAATTTATAAGAAATAATTCATTATTCATACAAATATTAGTTACTACAGTAACATTTGTTATATTCGTTGTTAGTTCTCTCAAAAAGTACGACAACTTACCTTTGAAATTTCCAAATTAAAATGTTACTGTATTTATTTTTACATTATCTCCTAAACTGAAAACATATTCGGTAACACTAGCACTTAAAATTTAAATACAATTGAGTACAAGCAACAGCTTGTTAGTGGAATTGTTATTGGCATCTTGTAACGAGTCCGATGTCCTTGATAACATTTTGTCACACTCTTATTGGCGGTTGTTAATATAAAACAGAGATAGTGTTGTTATTCATTTGCCTTTCAAAATGTGTGAAATATTTTACAAGGAATTCAAGCTTACGTCGCTGTCAAGGACAACAAAAATTAAATTACTATTTATGTAAAAATTTGTTTCATTTAAAATAGACATGAACATTTTTTTTATTATGAAATTCATTATATTCTAATACTTCACATGCAATACATTATAACAAAAATTTGCAAGTAGTACTAGAACTGTAAATTAGTTCTTCAAACCTTCGAAGTATTTACAATTTCCATCGGAATTTCGTTAAAATCCATAATGATTTAATTTTTAGGTAAATTTGAGTTGATACTGTCATAAATTGCTATATCACTGTTTCATTCATCATTACTTCCTGACTCAATTCATAGTATACTGAAAACATTGATATTTGAGGTCATTCAAAACTAAAATTTAAAAATTCGTAGCTATTGTTTTAAATCAAAAGTTGTATCACGTAAATTACACCCGCCACCTTTTACCACCAATTCGGTAGATTTTAATATCTTACGAAATATGTAAATACGTTATAAATAAAATTCTAATGAATACTTTATTGATATAAGCTCCATATTCACAAAATAAACATCTGCAATTATATGATTCACATAGTTTTATTTGGTTTTATAATGAAATTCTAACAATAAATAATTCATATAAATTATACACAAACCTATAAACATTGAACGAAACGCAAAGAAACGGGACTAACTGAAAAGAAACTAAAATAAATTTTCATAAATTTTATAGGGTTCATAGAAATCTTGTGATTCATCGGGGTAAATTTCCTGTTGCATTTTTCTTACTGGTGGCGCTGAGAATCTTTTGCCGTACCTAAAAACACATTATAATATTGTATTAATTTTTTTCTAAAAACCGTAAGCAGTTACAACTACACAGAAAACGAAAGTTTGTACCTGGGGCCTACAATACTATCCAGATGATGTACGAGTTTGTTAATGTAGCTCTTGGAAACTCCCATCTTTGATCCATCTGGTCTGGTGGGTCTGCTAAGACTTCGTTCGGATGAGCTTACGAAGCAAATAATCAGTAGAACTGCTAAACATACTGCGATAAGTCTCGTGTTTGACATGTTTGTGTATCTGCAAATGAAAGATTAAAAATATAAAGCTGGAAGTGTTAGTTTGAATTCCTTACAAATATTTAACTAATCAAATCTTTGTAAATTGAGTTTCATGTGTTAGTTTTGTATGGGTCAGAACTAAAAATCTATATCTAGGGTGGTTCTTATTCATATGGAAAGTTTATTCTTTTTATTTTCTATATAGGAGTCTGATTAGTTCATGAAATTACAATCCGAGAGAAAATTATAATGTCCTTAAAAGTTTTGTAATTACAGTTGTCATTTAATTATTGATATGGTAGACGTAATTAAATAAAAAATAAAATAATGTTGAAGGTAGATCGCTTCTAAAAATACGATGCTTTGCAGTATCCTGCCTAAGTAAGAAATTGTTACTGGTAAACCCAGCGTTAAGTATCATATGGTCCACTAAATTCTCCTCAATGTCTCTTTGCGAAGTCAGACTTCCTATTCTCTGGTAGTTATTCGCCTTGTCGAATAAAATAAAGCAGCTTCAAATAATGCACTCCAGACCAAATACATTATATTGCACATACTGTTCTCCTAATCGTCGATACATTTGTCCTTTCGGTCATTCTCATGTAGAGTCTAATCTACAAAGATCATGTGTTGTTCATCCATGATGCTTCGGCTCATTTACTAACGTTTACTCCTAGACGTCAACTTCATTAACAAATCAAACTTTGAATGTCATCACTTTATTTAGTATATAATGAAATAAGACATAAACCATTTTGAAGCTGTATATAAAACAGTAAAAAGACCGCACAACCAAAGCTCAAAATTATAATAATAATAGTCTTTATTGCCATAATACTGATACTATTAATAATGCTTTAATACATGTTAGCAATCACAGAGCGAGTTTCAGACGTAAGTCTGCTTACACTAACCCTGAAAGGAAAAGAAAATAAATAACAGGAAGAACAAAAAAATATACATACTACAGTGCATAATGTTATTATGAAACAACAATCTGCGTAATGATCATAACAGAAAAGAAAAAAGAAACATTCACATATACATATACCATACATCTACAAGCGTATACTAAAAGAGATAACAATATTCGGCAGAGGAAAGTAATAGAATATACTAGTAAGCGGATAGACAGAGTAGCACACACCTCATTGATTCTGACTCAAGAGTTGTTTGAGACGAGACCTAAAGGCAGAAACGGTCAAATTTTTTAAGGAGCTATCAAGATTATTGTAACGGAAGTAGATATTATAACGTGAAAAGCATGTTGCAATTCGCTACACGTTTTTGATTTCCCAAAAAGCAACAGCTGTGTCTTCAATGGATTGAGCTTAAGATTGTACTGGATATAAGTATTATGAAGATTGTTAAGATCGGTGTCCATTTTCTCCTTAGCAGATTGCCAATCATGTGGTGAGAACGATAAATATAATTGCACATCGTCTGCGTACATGTACATCTTACAACATTTTGCACATTTGATAAATTGAGACGTATAAATTGAAAAAAGAAGTGGCCCTAAAATGGATCCTTGGGGAACTCCAACAGCTAACTTCAGTGGATGTGACACCTCTGAGTCCACAGAAACAGATTGAAAACGATTAGTTAAATAATTTCTTATCAGATCCGTAGATTTTAATCTCCCAAGTAGTGAAGAAGAGAGCACAGAGTGGCATGGCAAACAGTATCAAAGGCTTTTGAAAAATCCAAAAGCACTAAAGCAGTAATTAATCCTTTATCAGTAGCAGCCATAATATCATCCGTAATTGACAACAGAGCAGTTTCACAGCTGTAACTTTTGAAATAGTGCAGCAACCTGCTGATATAGACCTCCAGTACAAACAAAATGCTGTTGAATATTGGAAAAGTGGCAGAAAAGGACTACTTTCTCTAAAAAATGTCCAACATAGATTTTATAAGGTTACTTCACTTCGGCAGCTAAGACGATGAGAACAACAAGTGTCCAGCGGCGGAAACAGACGTGAAAAATTATATCGCATCTCCGAATATGTGTTTAACCAGTAATTATTAGCTTAAATACCCCTTGAATTTGATGAAACCTTAAATTGAATTTCAAAAATATAAGAAGGGATAGTGTTCGGTAAGCATATATAAAAATGACGCTAAATTCTCTATAATGAACATTTAGAAAAAATTCCAAAAACAGGTAACTTTTATTTTTTCATGTAGTTTAAAGATAAAAATAGAAAAGATCAATTCATAATATACAGGAGCAGGGGCGAGAAAAAATTTTATTTTTTTGACCCCCAACGAGCCCATCGGTACGCCACTGTTCTATTTTCTACCTAAAATGTAGAGCCCGCAGCAAGGAATGATCTAATCTTTACCACATCTCGATATCTCTTCTCGTTTCTGAAATATTTAAAAAAAATGTGTTTTTGAGGGTAACTTTGAGCCCCCGTTACACCCCCTAAAACCAAAAACGGGGCCCTAAAAAAAATACGTGTCAAATATTTTTCGATGTTCTACATTCCTGCCAAATTTTATCAAAATCGGCGAGGGACAGTTGGGGTAGTGTAGAAAGATGGACTTGATCTATCAAATCCACGGAAATGGTCCTACACAACCTTGTCAAAAAATTGAATTGATCTTTGAAAATCAACAGATAACACCTCTTTTATATTGATAGTAAATGTTATAATGCAAAATCATCTACAATTTTGTGGACACAGTGTATGCATGTTACGAAGGCGTAGAATTACGGGGCAGTTAGAAGGAAGTGTACCTGCCCAACTGTCCTAATCGAAAGGCTAATATCTGTCCTAGTCAAAACAACTTTTAAGCATACAACGATTAATATTATCGATATAAGAAGTGTGCAGGAACGTCTACAGACTGGAATTTCCTCAAAAGCTGTTAGAATCCTTAGAAAAATAAGCAGACAGACTGTCAAAGTAAAGCGTGTCAAATATTTTTCAGATAAATGTTCTACATTTCAGAATCTACATGAAGTCGGATATCCAAAACAGTGAGGAGAGTCAAAATGAGCCTTTTTCTTGAATGCTTCTTCTTACCACTTGATTCAAATCATTTCATCTAGAAATTATATCTCTAGAATTAGTCCTGTCCTAAAAGCCTCCTGTGAAAACTCTAACTTTTTAAATCTGAGCAGAGCAATATCTAGTTTACTGGTTAGCATAATGGAAGTTCTTTTGCTGTTATGATTCCTCTCCAGTAGCAATTGAACGACATTTGAAAGAAGATTAAAGGTTCCGTAGTCCTCGTAAATAGTTAGTAATTATGCAAACAAAAACATAGGTTAACTGCTCGAAGATGTTTGCAACACATCATATTAATAATAATAGTAAATATACTATTCAGAATTCTGTGTAACCATATATTTAAAGTTGCTGGATTATTTTAAACTTTTACTCAAACCATTTATATTTATATTATTCTCAATCCTTAAAGTTCATACTTTTAATTTATATATGTAGGTATGCCATCCGTTTAAAATTCTAATTAATGAGAATTTAAAACAAATTAACCACTTCGTTTGCGTTCTATATGTAGGTTATAAAACCCGAGCTAAGTAAATAAAGTACATCCAAAAGTCCAGTTGGTAATTAAAGTTTTACGACGTCAATTTAATTTTTTTGGAAACTAACTTTCATAATTAAACATACTCTGATCACACTCTAATAAATCAAAATTAGGATTAACTGTATTAAATCTGAACCGTTTTATTGCCTTTAGAGTTTCTACTAAAGCATAAACGCTGTCACCGTTAAAAATTCTATTGCGTGATATTCATTAAAGCGGACTCAGAACGTTAATATACCTTGTCATTCACCTGCTCATTATCTGTAGACTATTCACACTTTAGAGGATATAAGGAGCTTTACCACAAAAATCCATTAAATTATGTTGTAGTATAAAACGATTAGTCAGCTACTAAATTTATATTGCCAATAAAGTGTCATCATATTTTCGGCTAATACGGATTAAGCTACAGACTGTTCCAAACGTTTCCTGTAGTTATTACCTGTATTCCTGTTTTTGTTACCGAAAATTATACTAGTTTTGATATATTTATAAGGATTGAGTATTTTAGAAAGATGAACATTTTTTTCTTAAAATCATCTCCAGATTATTCTCCATGTACAAGTATTAGACTCGAATTATAAATATTTTAATACAATAATTAAGATATGGATTTTAGATAAGATACCGATTTTATTTATAATTGTAACGTGTTGATTGCAATCACTTTACAAGTAGCTACAAGGTAAACTATGCTACTTACAACTTCTCTTGTTAAGTGTATTGTTATGAATGACTTTATACGTAATGCATAGCTATCTAAAATCTGCAGCGATAAAAGGTCACTCAGAGTAATTTCACAAAAAAAATTTAATAGACATAATATCTAACAGAAAAATGACATCAAAATTGATTTATTTTGAAATTGCTGAAATTGTACGAAATGTATATACTATTAACTAGAACCATATGTAGAGCTTAAACATGTTTTATCAATTGTAAGCGGCCGTAAAACACGTGTCCGTTAATACATATATACACATCATAAATTGATAAGGGCATATTTAATTGGAATTCACAATTAAACAGGTATTTTAGTAGTTAACAACAAACAAAATAAAAATATATTTTTGTAAAATCTATACAAAAAAATAAAGTAGATCAAAGTTTACCTGTTTACTTGTATAGTTTACTTGTAATTAAATGACGAACAATAAAGTTTATTAAATTAACCATATAGTTAAAATATTCTATATAAATCTATCCAGAAATCCAATCTATCCTTATCTTGTATGTGATTTTAACGCACCGTATATTAAGAAATCTTGAGTAATTGAGACAATACAAGGCAAGTTTAGCAATTGTAGTCAATAAGTTGACTTATAACCCATAAGGTCTTTTATTTCTAATTCTATTTATAAATTCCATTCTTTGCAATTAGGTAACGCTTTTCATATAAATTTCTAAAATTCGTTGTATATTAAAATCAGCTTCTGTGTTTAATTGCCTAATAAATTAATTTGGAAATAATCTCTTAACTGACCTAAATAAAAATTACGTATGGAAACAAACAATAAGTCTGAAATAAGTGACATAGTTTTTTGGCCGGACTTATTTATTTTTAAATCCTATCAAAATTTAATTAGTCATAATTCCATAATAATGACAAATCAAAAACATCTTTATAGACATATGTAGTTATTTCTATTGTTAATTCATATTTTACAAAAAACGTCCTATTTAAATTTATAGTCATTTCCCATCGCTAAAAACAAAGAGAGTCGTAAAATGTAAAATCACAAACTGACTCGATCTGCAGTGTCAATTTAATAGTTGTTCAAAGTTAATTGGGCATTATGGCTAACTATGTTATTAGTGCAGCGACGAAGCCGAATAGGTAGACTACATCATTAGTAATTTAAATACCAAAGATGCAGTGTTTTGTTCTTCTGTTGATTAAAAATATGTAGTAATTAGACAAGCAATTCTCTTGTTATTTAGGATTACATTTTTCCATTCTTTCGAAAGAACTAATTGCTTTAAATGATAGTCGTAAAATCAAAGCAGGGTAGACATGAAAGTGAACGACATTAAATAGTGTTATTTACAACAAAATACAAATACACAATAGAAAATGGATAACATTTTTAATTTCTTCAATTCATTTTCTCTATATTTCATCATTCTATCAGTATTAATTTCTATTAATATTATTGTCGATTGTTTAAATAT
This sequence comes from Holotrichia oblita, assembly GCA_023690525.1. NCBI lineage: Eukaryota > Metazoa > Arthropoda > Insecta > Coleoptera > Scarabaeidae > Holotrichia > Holotrichia oblita. Next base: position 164,773,160 of record CM043016.1, read on the forward strand.
CTCAAATTTATTGGAAACAAAGAAGGTAGTTCCCTAAAGCGCTACTTTAGTTTCAACGTGCTGCATGTTTTACCTACTTTTATGTTGATTTTAGAAACAATCTTACTAGCAAATTTTATTTCCAACAAAATGAGACATTAAAAAGCTATTTTTGCTTCTTAAGAAAGAGAAAGCAAGACTGTTCAATAGACAGTATTGCGACATACGACGATTTCCAATCTTATCATCGTTCATTTCTCTTTTGGGGATCTTTAGAAAATCTTGTACATCAGCTTAAGTGAGTGAAAACGGTGAAATACTACGAAATCTTGATAGTCTAAGATTTCGTAAAAATATGATATATCTTGAAGAGCAAACAGCGTACAAAATCGCGTTCGACGATTTGTATTCTATCTTTCCAGACACACCTCGCTGACCATCCTTTGGAACCCTATTATGACAGATATCCACGACATGAACAAATTCTTAAAAAGCCTAAATCGAAAACTCGTCAAGAAGGTATTGGCGCAAAATGAAAGAAATTTGTCAAACACTGGATCATCACAAAAACACAGCAATTAGTATAATCCAGTAATAGAATAATCCAACAATAATGCCGGATTTCCATAATAAAAACCGGTAATTGCCCAACCAGAAACGTCCACCATCATGGCATACATTCCTAATCTATTCATAGAATAGGGTTTTGGTTCATCTGCCTTGAGGTTTCCTTAAACAAAAAGCCGCGATAAGGTGCATCACTGGTATTAATCAATTGTCGTCATGTAGAAATCATTTGGTTCTTTTTTATTTCTTTTATTGTTCTTTTGTTTATGACGAATTTCACGCTTTGTCTTTGGTCTCCGAAATAAAGATATTATTATTATTATTATACTAAGAGGAAGTGAAAAGAGAGTAAGAGGACTGCGCTAAGAAGATACCGATTATCCACGTTAATTCAAATGACAATATATCAAGTAGTTCTCATACTTCACGGATTTCTTCAATTATACATATATTCAAAGACAACTGTTGACCAACGCAATTCATAAAATAAATATTGTAACCGATTTAAATTAAGTATGAAGAAGTAACAAACTAGATCTCTTTTTTTTCATTGTTTGAACAAAATAATGTTTGTTTGGATTAAAAATCTATTATTTTTTCGTGTATTTTAATTGTGTAATGTAATTGATTCAAAAATGCGACAATTCTTATCTTGTTAGTAGTTCAAACACACATCATATCAATGAAATCGAATCAATAGAATACATAAGCAAAGCTCATACATATAGCAGTCACAAGCTTTTTTTATAGAGTTCAACGACCGCAGAAATATTGGAATACGTAACAGATACACAAGAAGTTAATTATAAATGACAAGGTACAATCAGGTCTTCATTTAAGTATCAAAATAAAACACTTTGCATGCATCTATTACACAGTCATCATCACCCTATTAATGGCCAATTTTCGAAGTGCAATGAGATTTATAACTTTATCAGAGAGTTGCAAGAGTAATCTTCCTATGTTTAGTTAAATAAATAAGATGCTGAATTTAATTTGGAAATATGAAGGCGTATTTCGAATTACGACTTCACAAAGTTGAACTTAATTGCCTCGTTTCAAGTAAGTAAACGTAAGCAATAATTTCTGAAAGCAAACATCTTATTCTGAACGAAATCGTTATACCATTAAAATGCCATATTTGTGTTTGTTGATTAGAAATGGACATTTGGCGATAATTTTCCGTTTCAGCAGTGTCTCCTTCAAAAACGTAAATAGCAAATATTATTATGAAACGTTTACACGTTACTAGTACGGACAAGGCTTATTGTATCCTATATTATATATTATGACGACTTTTAACTATTACATTTGGAAATGACATATGTATTCAAATTAGAAACGTCATGCGTGTGGATAAATTTACTTATCATCCTCGAGCAAATTATAGGCTCTCTTGTAAAGTATCTCAAAACTTATCAATATTGCTCGTTTTAGATACTATATAACACGAAGTACAAACTACATACATGTAGATTGCCTTGTTTTTTGTTATCAGATATCATTGTGCTAGTAATGTATAGGACGTACATTTTACGGTTATTCTTTCGATAGGCTATCTATTCTATATTACTGGGTAAAATATATCTGTTGCAGGCTTTTTGATCAGTGCTTTGTGTTAGTTATCCTTGTCCTAGATCAACATTTCTGAAGTTGTGTTCAGTAGAACCCTGAGGCTATGTGGTATTCATTAAAGGACTCTGTGAAACACACTTGATCATTTTTCATAGGATTTAAGAAAGTAACTTAAAAACACAATACAAATAACTAATTATTAGTATTTTGCAGTACCCGTGATGATATATCACCCGAAATTTCGGTATCGGTGAGTGCTCGACACATTTCTTTAACTCAGTTTGGGAATTTGCACTATAGTGATCTATTATATCAATTTAACTTACAAAGACAGCTTGCTATTGACCAATTCATTTACGTAAAATTTACGTCGCACATTAATCCAGTGCAAGTAGCCGAACTCAGCTTTATTCATTGCTACACTCGGGGAATCCCAGAGATGTAGAAATATACCTAGCGTAGATAGCTGCCACCATATTTTGTAGGATTAAATTATTTTCAATGAAAATTGTATCTCTTATGTATTTAATAAAAACAGGTGGTTAAATTTGACTTTTTGGCAGTTTTCTATATTCCAATCAGTGATATTTCTAAGACATCTGTCTTTCTTTCGATCAGCGAAAAATATAGAAGAGAGAATAAAAAAAACCAACGTATTCTTAAACCAATGCGGTATGCTTGCTTTAATTGAGCTTTTTTTGTTTCTAATCTGTGATATAAAGTAGTGTGCATAAGTTATCGATCACACGGATATTATGAAAATAAAAGTTTATTACGACACCGATCTGAGGGAATCCCTAAAATAAAATATCTAATATTATTTCTACACATTATTACATTGAAAATAATACGAGAGGTATCACCGTTTCTTAGGATTAGACGATAAGTTGCATTTACTAATGGTAAGTGGCTAATTCTGAGAAAAGAACGCTACCTGCACGTATCCCTGCAGTTTATTACAGAGCAATACGGTCAGTCTATTGTAATTTGTTAATGCAAGTGGTTATAGTACTGAATGTATAAAAGCGTTTTTGACGAATTTTACTTTGTAAATTTGTGAAATTTTGATTTTTATTCCACAAAGTTGTTTCTTAGAACAGAATTATTGTAATTAGTTCTTATAACCGTTGATTGAAGGAATATAGGTGTAAAAAAATATTAGAAACACGTCAAATTTAAATTATAAATTGCTATCCTTCAACGTGAAAATGCGATCCCTACCTTCAACCCCTTCGAATGACAGGTACAACCCCCAATTTTTTAAATGGGAAGTATGGCTTGTGATATTCGTTTGAAAGGTCTCGGTTCTCTACTTCAAAAAATCATTTTTCAGGTTTATTGCAACAATTTAGAATAAAATAAAATCATTGATTTGTTACAATACAATCAAAAATTAATCTTGTGATATCAGTTTAACATAAGTTGTCATTTAAGTTTCAGTATTATAATTTAAGAAATATATGGTTAGATTATATGCATTTAACAGTGTTACAAATGTTACGGAGATAAAAGCCGAACACAACAGGAAGTAACGCGCCCAATTCATGAGAAATTTCCTGATTTACCGCCTATATCCCAAGGAAAGTTAGTAAAATAGAGAATCAGTTTCGCGAGTATGGTCATGTAAGGCAGATAAAAAAACCAGCTGCCAATGCACTGAGGATGAAATCAAATTAGAAAGTTTATATCGAGTAGACTACATTTATTTCCATACATTAAATTATTTTAAAAGAAAATTGAAAATAATAAAAACAGGAGGTTATAAAATTTATTTTTTGATGGGCATGTTGGATAACAATATTCCAATTCGTTATGATATTTCTGATTAGAACGGTCATGATTGCCGCTACTGGTCAACGGAAAAAGTTTGCATTTATATCATTGGTCCCTTTTTCAATGGCAATTTGAATGGCTAATCTTGACTACTTCAAAATGATGTCATTCCAACTTTGGCAAATTTATATCCTGATGCAGGAAAAGTTCCAGTGTACGATATGGTTTATCGATCACAGATATTATCAAAATCGATGCAAATTTAGAGCATCGATAACCTGATCTTAAATTAGATTAATAATTTGTACACTAAATTATTATGAAAATAATACGATTAGGTATAACACCGATTTTTGATTAGAATTTAAGATTGCATTTACTAATCGGGGTAATTTTCTACTTCATTTAGTTAAGTGTTTTACATTTTATTACGATTTTTGCAGTTTTTAGTTTTTGATTGTATTTGAATTTCTGTTGATCAAGTGATTCTATCTTAATTGTTAAAAGAAAACGATAACATTTTTGAATAGAGAATGAAGAGACCTTTCAAACGATATATCACAAGCCTATACTTCCCACTTCATTCGAAGGGGGTTGAAGGTAGGGATAAATTTGGATAGTTGTTTCTTAGAACAGAATTATTGTAAATAAATAATGAATTAACCGTTGATTTATATATAAAGATGCGCAAAGTTGACAGAAATCTCAGATCCCTTAAATGGAGATTTGCATTTAAGGGATCTGAGATTTCTGTCACCTGTCATAGGTTGCGCATCTTTATGTATTCCTTCAATCAACGATATAACGTAAATATTAATTAATAAACTGTTACTTTATTATAAAAATGCGTATAGTATCGATAGAAAAAAGCATAAGATTCTATTTTTGAATGAACAAGGACACAGTCAACGGCAAATTGCTGTAGAAGTGGGTTGTTCGCAGAGCAATGTCCACTGTGTTCTAAGGAAAAGAAACATAAACGGGCGATATAACAAACAAACCAAAATCTGGACGACAAAAAAGGTAACTGAAAGATCTGACCAGTTCCTACAATTAACTGTCTTAAGCTATCGAACACGAGGATCGACACGGTTAGCGCAAGATCTACACAAAGCAACTGGTGTAGCAGTACATCCGTCCACAGTACGGCACCATCTAATAAAACAAGGCTTGCGTGGTCGACTTCCTCGTCGAAAATCATTCCTTAGGCATGGAAATAGACAAAAAAGATTGACATACGCCAGAAACCATATAAACTGGTTCATTGAAGATTGAAATCGTGTGCTGTGGATTGATGAATGAAAGTTCCGAATATTTGGCAGCAACAGGCGCCTGTATGTGGGAAGACGCCTCGGCGAAATCAAAAAATCAAACACAGTGGAGGCTCTATTCAAGTTTGGGAGTATATAACAGCTGTTGGTTAGAGCCCCTTGTCAAAACTGACGGTCGCCTGACTGCAGCGCAGTGTTTAAATATTTTCCAGGAACATGCGATACCTGCAGGTCGTCGACAGATTGGGCAAAATTTGAATTTACAACAGGACCACGATGCGAAACATACTGCTCGGATCGTTAAACAATACCTTGATGATCAGAAAAAACAAAACATTTGCAAATTAATAACTTGGCCACTTCAGAGTCCTGATTTAAACATCATTGAACACGTGTGGGATTACCTGGACCGAGCAAGACATAGGTCTCCCAAAAATGTAAATCAACTGCTGGCCATATTGCAAGAAGACTTGGAACACATTCCATTGGACTTTTGCCAAAATCTAGGAAATAGCGGGCCAAACAGGCTTACACAAGTGATTCGAGCGAAAGGTGGATACACCGAACATGAACAAATTATTTGCATTATATTATTTAAATTTGGCACTTTATGTTTAAAACATCAAAATTGTATTTTTGTTTCATTATCATGTATTTTCTTTGCAATCCATCCTAGAATAAAGTTCATTTATCAAAAATTTATACGAATTAACGATTTATGCACAAGTGATCGATAACTTATACACACTACTGTGTATTTTTCGTAGCTAAAAAAGGAGATGTTTTCAATGTTTTACAGATTAATATATCGAAAGGTATACTCTTGTTACTAAAGGTAACTATGCTATTAATGCGATTAACGGGTCGATGGCCGCAGTGGTTAGGCGGCTGACTATCGTTGTGAGAGGACGATAGGCGCCGGGGTTCAATTCTCTGGAGGGACGGTGACATTTTTTCAGAGAGTTTAATCCCGGATCGACTTGCCATTCGCTGTTGGGAGCAAAGTGATTAACAGCGCGGCATCATAAAAGGCGATATGATGCTGTCACAAAGCCAATTGAACACAACTTACACACACAAAAACTAAACCGCGAGAGTTGCAGTGATAGCCAGACAAGTGATACAGCTTACGGAGTCACTGCAACTAAGCACCCACCACACACATAAAAAAAAACATAGATCTAATCACGCTAAAATAAGTTAGCCAGTATAATGTTTCTATAACTAATATTCATGAATAGTAGGTTTGTTCGATTTGGACATTCACCTTTTACAGCAAGAAGAAATATTTTAACACTGCATTAAATTTTTAAACACCAGTTGCAGAGAAGACAAGTCGTTTTAACACTGCTGCAAAATGTTTAAGAAATTGTTCAATTTGTTTGTTGTTATTGATTTCGTAGTAAGTATCTAGTTTATTTTCGAATACAAGATTGGAAAACCTGCATATGTTGGCTGCGGAAGGGCAGAAATACCGTTGCATTTTTACCAATTAATATCATTTTCATTTTATTCAGCTTCACTCACGATGTTTATAGCAGATTCATAGGTTTATTATAGATAAAAAAATGACCGTATTAGTATAAATATTTGTAATGTAAGGCTAAGTGAAACGGTCATTTATTCCAGTCTATTTATGATATGAGATATCTGTTTTCTTACTGCGAAAATCTATTCCCTAAGTGGATACAAAATTGTTAAGGCTAGAGTGTATTAGTATCACATCGCAAAACTTATAGTTCCAAATCAACAACTTCGTTGCCACGGAAATCTAATGCAAATTAATTCGAACAGTTATAATGTTAATGCGGATGAGTGTGCGTTTTATTGTTTACTGCCAAAGTCAAATCGAAGAGAGCTAATAATGGTAATTCTTAGCGTGTTATATGAACGATACCTGTGCCAAATAGCTCTATGGCTGCAGCTAGAATGCGTCGTAATTTACAAACTTTTCATTGCAAACTTAAAGAATAAAATATTTCAAAAGTGTAATGGACTTAAGAGTACAAGCGTACAACAGACTTGACGTCGAACGTGACATGAATATCATTACTACCATCCTAATACTCTAATACTGTTAGCACTAAATCACTGACTTAATTCTACAAGAACATCAATGATACGGATCTCCAACTATGTGGTATCAGGACTAAACACAATAGGCAAAAGAGTAATAAATAATGAGAGAGTAAGAGTAATAAATAATAATAATGAATAAAGTGTTATAATTTATAAATAGCAAAAATAGAACAGGTTTCAGAATGGAATGCGCGTGTTCCAATCCAATCCAATTTCCAGAAATTTCGTTATTGGATAGATTATTAAGTAAGCTCATAACAATGGTTACTACTTTATGTAATCATTTGCAGCGGACTCCATCTGATCCAGTAGTTGATTTATATTTAATTCTCCTGATAATTTCTATAAGTTCACAGTTAGAAAACTGCGCAAGCTACATTTTGTTATGTGTTACATTTCACTACTGCATTCTACACTTCACTACTACATGCTACAATTTACTACCAACAGGAAGAACCTCTGGAGTATCATCTGTAGCAAAAAGTATGCATGCTATGCGGCTCAGTTACAAGAAAATTATTAAATGCATCATCACTAATTTCCGAAGGATTATCAATCAAGGAATATCCAACCTTCAAAGAGATATTTGCCTAGCATGTTTTCCTTTTTGTAAATGAGAAAGCTATTCTTGTTTTATTTTGAGAGTTTAACATCTTATCAGCATACAAAGATTGTTTGTGTTGAACTAGTAAAACATTACATCTACTTTTAGCTGTATTATGATGTATCATCATGTGATCATCAATTCAATCTCTACTTCAATCCTTACGAAGTTCAATCGATCTCTTCTTCCAGAAAACAGATATCAAAATGATGCAAAACTGTTCTATAGAAAAAAACATTATCATTATTACTACGTAGTTTTCAATAAAACTGTACTAAAGCGACCAGTAGGTGTGATGTAATACGCAATTCTAACTAGTTTTTGAAAAATGTATTGATAGTTACCAGAAAATTAATAGAAGTATATAAAGGTTATTGCCATATTTTAGTCTTCTACTCCCTGCAATCGATACGGTGCACGGAACCGATACATTAGTAAGTATTGATACCTGAATTGGCATTGATACCCGATACCGAAAATGGTGGTATCGCTCAGCCTTAGTGTTAACTTTACAGCAATCGCCTGAAGATAATTATGCATCAAACACTGAGACTAATAAATCAATAAATGATAAAATATTTTGTGGATAGTAACACGTTTGCTAGCCATACATTTTGTTTCAGTGCTTCAAATGTAGTGATGAACACTTCAAGTACATTCATTTTTTACCAAATGACTACTATTGGTAATAGAACCCTCCATTTTTCTTATGAAGTCGAAATATAAATAACGGGTATTCCCACATTAGGTAATCACTAATAGCTCGAAGCAATTTCGTTCAAGGGCAATGTAAAATATATCCGAAAAATAACTGATCAAAATTTCAATAAATTAAAATGATGATTATATCCTTTTTGCTATTAAAATTATATCTTCGTCAAAATCAAAGTTATCAATGTGATTTCATCAAAATTGCAGTTTAATTCCAGCTTAGGCATCCTATCTAATCTCGAATTATTTTTTCCACAGGAAATTGACAAATAGTATTAACGTGAGTGATTTAAAGGAGATATCCTGTATAAACAGCAAATACGGAAAGGTATTATGAAAACCGAATTCTACGAAGAACAAGTAATTCCCCATGTATTGACAGAAGGAGATATCAAATAAGCATTTTCATAAACTAAATACTTTGTTTAATTATTGTTGTTAAAATAAAATAGCAACATTTTAGTAAATAATTTTATTCATTTCTTATGATGATATTTTTTAATAATTATTAATTTTCTATACCGAGTAAGTATGTACTTATACAGCATAATATTAAATATATTTATAAGGTAAAGTAATGAAAACTCCTTCTGTTATCATTCCACCTATTGTTTACTAAAATCATGTGGTTGTGATTAAATTGTATAATTCGGATGACAATGAAGAGGATTCAGTTAAGATTAAACTGCTAATTAGTACTAATTTATAATATTTACTTCCCGGAATACACTTATAGTGTTGCTTTCTTGGAATTCTGTTAGATTAAAACTTTCATTACAACACACAAGTAAACGCCTTTACTGCTTATAGGAAATCTTATATTATTTAATATTGCATTATAATTTAGTTCTAAAATTATTAGATGTAGTTTTTCAGAATAACATACTATAAACTGTTCTCGGAACCTATAGCACTACAAATTATAAGAAGTGCTAGGATTACAGCATAAAGTACTACATACGCTTTTTCGGTACAGGTTCTACAACTGAATATTATTATTCCAGAGTTTATAGCTCTTTTCACTCCAACTAAATATTTTTAATTAAAACGGAATGAAAAAGCTACTTTCTAGTTAACAGACTGTGTTGCCGTTGATGATGTATTTTAATTATAAAAGAACATAAGTTCCTGTATTATGTATTAACCAGATACTATAAATGATTTTATTAAATTACTTGAAACAATAACCATAATAGAAACATAATGATAATATAGAAACAAAGCAAGCGATAAGCAAATCGTATTATAAAACTGGCTGGTATTACAAGGTTTAACAGTATAAATTTAATCATTAGAAAACTAAGGCAGGCTTTGTAATTTAATATCATAATCATTATTATATCTGTCTTTATAATAACAAAGGTATCCATATTATCTCTCTTAATTTTATATTAATAACCAATGTTGCCTATTGTAAAAATTTATCGCTTAATTTATACCATTTATATTTCACATCCATCATTTTTTAAGAAGAATGGTCACAAGACTATTTAGTATTACTGACTCTTGTATAGCACACACTTGGGGGAACTACAGGAAGAAATAACTCGAGTTATAACCTGATATTGCTACGATAGCTACAATTAGGAATTATATTCGCCGTGGCTTCATTTATAATAAATATATAATAGTATAATGTTCAGCTAAAGAATTATAATCAGAGTAGTATTTTTAATTTCTAACTTCTGTATTTCAGTGTTCTAAGTTCAAAGAGCATAATGTTCCCTTATTAGTTTATGTCCTTTCAAATCATACTCTTTTATCTAGTATTACCTTAGTGCAGTGATCATTCACAGTAGTATAAAGAAGCTACTTAAAATAAAAAATTATGACGAATACTATTTTATTCATTTGTGTATTTTGGTTCGTCTCTCTATCCTTTATATTTTAACGAAAACGTATAGGAAATCTAACAACTTAGTTATAATTATTTTCTAGTTGTTAAATTACGGTGCCCTATGACAATCATTGTGTTCGTGAATGATTGCAATTCATTGCTTGAATCAATATGATACCCCCTATGTGCTTAAACTACGAAATAAAATATTCCTCAAAACAGAAACCTGTTGTAGCACATATGCTTAGTGGTAATTATTCGTATCACAAAAATTCCACTCTGCTTGACAAATTAATAAAACGCCTATTTAATGAAATTACGTATTTACTAAGTAAACAGATTAAAAAAAAAAAGTAACACATACTAGATATCCTTAATATCTAATATATCTAATCAACTGCTAGCTGTTTGCTCGAATGTTTACTGGAAAGCTTAATAATGAACCAATTAGTATATCATACAATACTTTTGAAGCATTCTTTTAGAACTTTGAATAATCCGAATATCAATTGTACAGCAATTGACTTCTAAATGGTTGTGTTGATATCAGCAAAATCTGTCCAATCAACACAATCCAACATCATCTGGCAAATATAGTCGATAAAGCTATCAGAGCTTTATAGGGGAGTAGAATGTTTAGGTGAAGTTGGGGACTCTTTGCAAGTATGATCCATGGATATATAAAATAAGAATATACACATTATTACATATGTTTTCTTGGTGTGGTAGCCCTGTACACGACCACAAATTGACCAAATTGATTCAATAAGGTCCAAAAGCTGGTCTGCATGGGTATAACGGGAGTGGTGAATATAACACCAACCGCTGCGATGAAGGTGCTGCTGAATGTGCGCCCTCTACGTGTTTTAGTAGAGATAGAAGCATGCAAACATGACTCAGATTCAAGGTAAAACAAGAAGTAGAGCCAGTAAGGACACCCCACAATAAGATAAGACAAAAAGAAAACCTTGTGCTTCATTAAATATTTGAAGTTGTTATCCCAAGTACAGTGTAGTACATGCTAGGTGATAAAGATCTAGTACAGGCGAATCTGAAATTAAAAAAGTCATCTGATTATGATATATACTCGGCAGAATTCTACATAGTGACAGAAATCAAAGCAATTTTCGTTGCACTAAGATTCTACATCATTTCAGGGCTCGATCTTGAGTGTCTGTTAAGATTATTAGTGGTAAATCAGCGGACAGGAGACTATTGAGGCTTTTCTAAGAAAACCGTCCATCAACAAAATTAGAAATCTACTTACATATAGTAGGAAGAATCTGGAGCAAGTTACCGGGCTAATAACCGAGCACTGCTACTTGCGTTTTAATAAACATAAAACGTAATATTGGTGATATAACAAAGGATTAAATTATTTATTGTTGTTGATAGTCATACACCATAGTTTTGTTAGCTCATTTCCAATAATAATTTCTCAAATAGATAATAAGGTTCAATCTAACTAAATAACTACCTATATTAATTCTATCCAATACAAATTGATTGTCAAAAATAAAAGTATCGCGCAATTTAAACATATTGAAATTCAAGTTGACAAGTTAAATAGACTGACATGTCATATCATTCATCATTCATGATCATAAATGTGAATTAATAAAGTTTAAACAAGGTACACATGTCCACTACGTCAAGATGTTTGTATTAGATAATGTGATATAGCATCATAATCGACGTCTGGTTTATTAACTGGTAACTGAGGTGTTAATTATTGTGGAGCCCTACCGGAAATTTATTGCTAAAAAGACTGTCAGAACTATTAAAATCAAATCTGTCTATTACTGTCATCAAATTTTCTATTTGAAGTGTTATTTTTGGAAAAACCAACTGAATAAAATGACATAATATAATCCCACTACGCATTTTTTCTATTATAATATATTTGGCTGCTAAATTTAGAATTTCCTGTTTATGTCAATTTATCAGACATAATTAACATCGTAAAATTTATATAAATGAGTTAAACAGAAAAATAAACAATTCTCTAAATGAGATAATCAATCATGTTTTTTTTCTAGGACTCACTTAAGAGACAAAGCATAACTCTGTAACATAAATCATAAAATGTGATACTCATTTCACCTGAATAATATAAATAATATACTTTTTCTACATCATTATTTGGCAGTGATCGAACACAATACAATTCTAATTACTACAAGATTTTCTGATATTTACTAAAAATAAATCAGGATAAAGATCTTTATTATAAATCCAAAATCCACATAGATCTATATTAGATTATCCAGAATAAACTTGTCTCTCGCAATTGACATGTACGCAATTAAAGTAATATATTTTATTGCAAAATATGGGGTAATGCAAAATAACTTAAATATATGACATGGATAAGTATAATTGTATATATACTTTTTATCTGGTTATAATTGGCCATATTCAAACAATCTGGACTAAAAATAAAACACAATACACCGTTGTACCTTACAAAATTCTAATTTTAGCTTCTGCTTAAGATTTTCGTTATTGTATTGATTCTTTATTGAAGAATCGAAGATGTTAAACGTTTTTAAGAGAAATCTCAGTAATTATTCATCTACTAAATGCATTGAAATATTAATGGAGGTGTTGGTTCATCTAAAGGGGGCTTCATTGACTTCAATAAAAATTAAAATTTCATAAATTACAGTAAACTGTGTAGTTACTAGCTACTTAAGGATAAAATTATTTCAAAAATGCGTACCTCAACTTAAGCGAACAAAATATATATTGACACTTAATGAAAATTACATTGGCACTAAATATTGTAATATCGAAAGATTGCTAATGCAATCTTATGCAGCCAACTTCGGCTACTAATGCTGAATTAAGTCCGCAACAACAGCAAGAAAATACATTCCGAAAAACTACCGACTATTTTTGTCTCAGGTTTTAATTCCTAACATGTAACTATATATCATTATGTAAAGAATTGTGAATACTATTGACAAAAATGAATTGAAACATACTTTAAAATCAGCGAAAACTGGAGGTTTAACATTTTAGAAAGTATGTATTATATATGGCTGATAATCAGACACTATTACACAGAACGTTATGAGTCGAAATAATGGTGATAAAAGAAATCTGGTGTTACAGATCCCAATAACAATGCTTTTACCTTAAACATAAATTAACCCACGATTTGAGGAATTTTAAGAAAACAGTAGTATCCATATAACATTGTACGCATACTAGCACTCCATGCAACACGACTCCATTTCAACTAACTAGGCTACTTTTCGCAGAAATGCAATTACCTATTAGTGCTCACAATTTACTTATACAGGGTGTAACAGTGGGAACACCGTGGCCTCTGGTAGTCAAGTGGTAACAATTTTTGAAAAGTTACATACTGGAACATTTGTAAGCGGATTAGATCTACAATTTAAAAATAATAGACAATATACAGGGTCTTTCAAAAGTTAGCAATGTACCAAAGTTATGGTTTTCTTAACGGAACCACCTATATTTCATGGCATTTTTGAGTTGTACACTGAAATCTAGATCAACTTTATTTCAGGTTTCCTATGTCTAATTTTTGTAGTTTATGAGATATTTCAAGTTTTTTGAAAATGCAATGTTACACGAAAAGTTTAGTATACCGAAAATGACTTGATTCAGAGAAATGGAACGGAAAGCGCAAATAGTAGATCCTTTGACTGATTGAATGCCCTATTCAAAGTTGTCATCGGTAAAAACTCGTTCCATTTTAAAGTCACATTTCGAGGAAAAAAATAGTCTAATAATCGTTAAATTAATTCAGTGAGGTTATTCAGTTTCTAATTTTGCTATTTATTGATTTATCCTAGCCTCTGACGTTTTTTGCAATAAGTTGAGAACAGACAGAGGTACCGAGATGCGGTTTTCAGTAAAATATAGGTCATTTAAAGCTACTTAAGAATTCATTAACGCAACAGTAAAGTTCCATTTAATGTATTAATTTTTTTAAGGAAAATCGCAAAAATAAATTACCGATGTATAACGCGACATCTAGTTTATCAGTTTAAAAATAATGGATACATCATATAAACGGTGTTTAAAGTCTGCATAATTCAATGTCAAATAAGTCCAGGATTATTCGTATAGGTTGAATAGTAACGGAAATATTAAAGTTTAAACATTTACAAATAGATGGTCTTCTTTCTCCCTTATTATGACAAATACAAAAAAATGCCACTAAAGAGAATTATCTGGTATTAAACAGTCTTTCAACTGATGATATCAAAGTTATATCCCATTCTATGATTTTGTTAAAGAATAGAAATTTTAGATTTGGATATAGCAGTTTCACCCCCTAGCGGTAAAATCTGGATCTTGAAAATATAAGTTTTCTAGATATCCCGCTTATATCGACTTTGCACTAGAATCTTTAGTTTCATAGAGATTAAGGCCAATAAGGTGATTTAAATATAAGCAGGACAATTATCCTGATATTAGCTGCAAGTGGTGTTATACATTCTAAACTACCACCCATGAGCCCAGAAAAAATGAACAAGATATTTAAATTATCTGAAATGTTATATAATAATTAACTACTACATCAAACACTATATGCAAAAGTAATATCATATATAAAGGAACAAGTCAATAGAAATCAATTAAGGTGGATGTTTCGAGTTTTCATGCCAGTATGGGTATGGTACCTACATATATGAAATAAATTGTAATAAGTTTACCAACTCAAACGTATTATTAAATTTTTTAATAAAATTTGTAGATTCAGTAACACACTGTATGCCCCATACGCTTTATATTGCCTTACAAAATTCCCCTCTTCAAGTAGCTATCGGAAAACAGTTAATTTTTAAAAGCTAATTCTACCTTTGCGAATCGATACAATACAGCCATATTACACGGCAGAGAACCTTGCAAAGTTGTACTTTTTCCGAAGAAAAATGTGAATTTAATACATATAAACCGACTCACGGTACAGAAGGAAAGAAATAAATGAAAAGGATGATACAATATTAACACGGCACATTGATTGCATTCCCGTAAAGTGAAAGCAAACCATAAATACTTTAATAGAAAGTTGTATGATAGACAAAGTTTACAAAAATAGAAAATATGTAGTTTCATTTCCAAAGTTTTAACTCTCACTCCCTAGAATGAAAATTAGTTTCAACATACTCTATTTTTCTCTGTTATTATTTTCAGAGATAACCATTGTTCATACTGTAATAGATAATATAACATAAGCATAGTTTCTAAAAGCACTTCCAAATTTGAAAAGGATATCTTGATCACAAAAATTCAAGCTTCAAACAATACGGTTCATTAGTTTGTACGAAAATTTGTATCTGTCAATAAACGCTGGATGAGAAATAAATTCGATACCACGTAGTAGTAACAGTCTTAGCACTAAAATAAGAACATAACTATATGTATAAATATGCAACAGTATGCTTGGTAAATTCTCAAAGTAACTATATGTCTCCATATTTCGGTTGCCTTGTTCAGCTGTAATGAAGTGAATGTTTCCTCTGTTATAGATAATGTTCTATAATATTTGGACACAATTGTTTGTGATTAAAGAGACTTTGTTTCATGAGATAATCATACTTACATGACACTTAACAAACGATAATTGCAGGAATTTTGATGTTCTACTTTTGACAAGTATAAGTACTCTTGTTATGGGTTATTGTTATTAGAGAATCAGTATTCCAATTCTTTGACGAATTTTGTAGTACATTTAATATTAAAAATACATTTCTGTTAAAAATAAATATATGTTAGGTTCTACTTACATTATTGTTATCACATAACATGCAGTACTTGTATTCATTTTACAAGTACTACAGCATCATGTTTCTAATGCTATAAATAGATATTGTTTCTACTGAATTTTTTTTTCTATATTTCATGATTTGCAGCAAATAACCGAACTTGAAGATACTTCTTTATGCCTGATTTTTTGTTGCGAATTGTTATTAAGAGAGGAATGTTTTAGGGAGCTATTATTTCAGTGCAGAGTTTGTATTAGAGTATTTTAGGCAGTAATTGTAAGATTACAGTAATATTCATAAACTGCTTTATAATTTATTTTAGAATTATTCTTTCTTCAATAAAATTAAGAAACATAAACAAAGATTTAACTACCCCAAAGTTTTGATTTGATTAAAATAGTAAATAACAACAATTCCATATTTAAATCGAAAAAAGATAGCCAACATGTTTTAGTGAAACTACTACTAATTTCCTCACCAATTAATTCAAAGTGTACCTAAAAGAATTAAAGTTTAATTTGTGTAAAATAAAATATATTTCTACTATTATATATTATCTAACTATTTTAAAGAGCTCTACTTTCACATACACAGTAATGTCTTTATAGCCCTCATAACAGAGACTCAGACCGTGGAAGCCTTCGATATCAATGTCTTTAAAACTAAGATAATAGTTGTATAGAATATTTATGTATATACCTACGTAAGTAGTATCAGAAACAAAAAATAAGTAAATTTTAAGGCAGAAAGCATATATACACGAATACTTACAAAAATAACGAATACTTTTCATTTCTAAATGCTTCGAGTTTCTGAAATTATGTTTAAAATTATGCATGCTGGAAAGTATACATTTCTACAATTATACCTATTATATGTATATTTATAGATTCAGCCGCTCAGTAAAATGAATTATTACTCAAGAAATTGAATTTTAATTTTATTTTAAATGTTCTAACTGAACTTACATTCTTTAGTTTGCTAAATAAATGGTTATAATATGTTATTGCTTTATAATATGGATTTTATTTATATATGCTTATCCTGTGAAAAGGTATACTAATATCTCGATATGGCATGAAGGTCTTCTGTTTAAGACGGGCCGTTTTGATATTAATCCCAACATAATAATAAATATAATAATGGATCTTGTAACAACGCGTTAGTATGTCGTCGACTTCATAGATCAATCGACGAGATCTGCGACTGGGCAACAAAATGGCGACTTACTATCAACGCCGACAAATGCGTCGCGATAAGGTTCTCCTAAAAGCGAAATCCTCCCCGACCAACATCACTATTGGGCGTCAAAGACTACATTAGCAATCGCGCGTACAATACTTGGAATTAGATACAGGGTTGACATTCAAACATCATTTCTCAACAATCGCTGTCAAGTTTCTTCATGCGCGCGCTGCCTCCTCTCTTGTGCTGAAAAAGCTCTTTTTTAAAGGCCCAGCTCATGATCTGTGTGGTGTTTCTCCGACCGACTCTTACGTATGGTGTCTTGACCTGGTCCAGTGCCAGCAAATTGCAAGTTAAAATGCTCAACATTCTTCAGGACCGGGCGCTGCGAATCATCGTTACGGCGCACTGGTATGTGAGCAACGTTTAGATCCATACAGATCTGAATATTCCGCCTTCGAGCGAGTACGCGATGGCGCTGGTCAGCCGAACTCTTCTGAAGGCTTCTCGGTCGGACAAGCCACTAATCCAGCACTTGGGAGAGCTAGATTCCGACAGATCTCCTGCACGTGTAGAGACTAGGAGAACCCTATCGATGGCAGACTAGCACCCGACCGCGATTGGGTTGCCCTGTCGCAGATTTCTGAAAACCTTAAGACTGTGAAACCCTGCGATTAGAGGAACCCTTATGGTATACGAATATCAGATGTTGACTGGGTTCTCATACCATTGTAAATATCACAGTTTCTTATAACGCTTTTCTGATACGTAGTTCTTTCATGGCGTTAAAGAAGAAACACTCATCCTGTATTGACTGATGCGTTTCTGTATAAGAAATACATCATTCGTTGCAGACACAGCACCCATGCAGAGAAAAATAGAATGTTACTACCTGTAATAGCGCATTTTGGCACTGAGATTGGCACGTGCAGAGGTGAGAAGATTATAAGCGATATCCTGTGATTCTTGTCTAAGTCATTTCTTGGGAAGTTGTAATGGTTCCACCAATGACATAAAAACTGTTACGGACATACCTACTATCCATATTTGAATATGGCTGCTGAAAATATTGAAGGAAGGAGCTATGAACAAAGTAAGCGCTTTCAGCAATACAATTAATGGAAAATCAAGAAAACATTTCTGGAATCACAATATAATAAAGAATTACTACGGGATACGAGGGAGCGTTTTTATATTCGCGGAATGGGGGATAAGGGGTGGAAATAGAAAAACCAAATTATTTTTCTTTTTCAATATATTCACCTGCAGACATTTTTCACATCTTTCAATTAATTTATTTATACCCTCATAAAAAAATGATTTCTCTTTATCTGCAAAATACGCCGAAACTGCCTCCTTGACTTCATCATCGGCAGTAAATTTTTTACCCCGCAGCGCTTTTTTCATTTTCGGAAACAGGTAATAATCACTCGGGGTCAGGTCTGGGCTGTAGCGTGGGTGATTCACAATTTCGAAGCCCACCTTATGCAGGACAGCTAACGCAACGCGGCTCTTGTGGACGGGCGCGTTGTCGTGCAAAAGCAGCACACCTTTCGTCAATTTTCCCCGTCTTTTCTCTTTAATGGCTTCTTTTAGTCGCTCTAATATTGAAGCGTAATATTCTCCGGTTATAGAAATACCTTTATCTTTATAATCAATCAACAATATTCCTTCCGAGTCCCAAAATACCGTTGCCATGAGTTTCCCAGCTGATTGTGACACTTTAAATTTCTTGGGAGGTGCTGTGCCCTTTTTATGCCACCGAATGGAGTCTTGTTTGGACTCAGGTTCATAATGATGAACCCAAGTTTCGTTTCCAGTAATAATTCGACTCAATACACCATCCTTGTGTTCATTACAGAGGTCCAAAAATGCACACGAACACTCTACGCGCTGTTGTTTTTGCGGCGGCGTGAGCATTCTCGTCGATAGCTCAAAGACTAACTGTCTAATAACAATGAAACTTCGTATGTATACTAATTATAAGTCGCTACACAGGCGACGCCCCCAATGCGCCTAATCACCCCCCTACAACCCGCTCATTCCGCGAATATAAAAACGCTCCCTCGTATTACCGATTCCAGTAGAGTCCAACAGGGTTCTATTTCAGTAATAATAATGATCCTTTCTTGGTATATTTAAAAATGTAAATGTGCATATATATACATAAGAAAGCAAAATTGTCTCAGAAATCGCGGATATTCCAAATTAAAATGACAGTATACTATTAGAATTTAGAATCTAAAAAAATAAACTTTAAAATTAACGAACTTGAATGAATTTGAATTGCTTACACATCAAACTTACGCAAATCTTTTATGAGATGAGAAAGTAGTGGATATTACGATATTAGTATCAATCATTCCAGACATTCCTGTGATTTGGGTCAAGTGGTGATTTAGATTAGTAATGTCGGATTGACAGTTGTTATTTAGCTAAAAGTATATTTTAAAGATCTGGACTTTGCTCTCTTTTCTAAATATAGATGATTTTTATTTATCTTTTTATACCTATTGATAAAAATAATTTAAATACCTAATTATATCTTATAATTTCTCACTTACACTAATTAAGCATGGTGCAAGTGATTGGTTTCCTTATTGCAGGTTCTCTCGTTTTTGCTAAAATTCAAAATATTCAACACAGTTTAACATGAGTAATGGCACACTAAACACTTTAACCCACTAAACACCAAACAAGTTTTAACTAAAACACCGACACGTTTATTATTAATGCTGTCATTATCAAGGCGATAATAATAGTTTATAATAATAGTTTTATTATCGCCTTGATAATGACAGCATTGCTGTTAAAACGCGTCGGTGTTTTAGTTAAAACTTGTTTGGTGTTTAGTGGGTTACAATGTTTAGTGTTCTACTTCTGCACTAAGAGATCCAGTGAAGAACTTCATCGGTAATGGCATGCAAAATCTTTGATATTCTGTGTATGTGAAAGACCAGTGGAATTAAACTTATACATAATAAGAGCCTGCTTACGCATAAATGACGTTACGTTGCGTTTACTGATTTTTACAATAATACAACCTGTCCTTCGCTGTTTAGAATTAACTGTGTACTAATACAAGCATCGCCAAATGCTAACAAGTTACTCATTCCCGATTTTCAAGTTATAAAATAGAAATCCATTACGTCATTCCTTCCCACATCTGATGTTGTCACAGACCTCACAACAGCAGATATCCAAGATCTGACGAGTTAGTTCTTGAGAAGAATTAACGGAGAATTTTTTGACAAACATTCACAAGCATCATCGCACAAAAGTTGCGGGTCCGATCAAACACACAATACCACCACGGACACACTGCGATTAGGATAATGCAGTAGCAGAATAATTGAGTACTGGTTACCGATGTTTCTGATTGTATATTCAAAAAATGCTGTCAGTAGGCATCAGTAAGATATATTACGGGAAAGTGAAATCGGAGGAAGAGAACCACCAAGGTCTTTCAAAAGTGTCATAAGAAGAAGTTACGATTATAAAGTATCTGAATGCGAAATAAGAGTACAAAAGACGTTAAAACTACTCATTAATGTTTGATACGTAGGTACGTATATTAAATGCAGCCACTTACCATTCATAAAAAGTATATGCCCAATCAGACATATTTAGATTGGTTGTAACATGGTGACCTATATTAGAAAAGGGAGATAGATAAATTAACAATATTTGCCATTTTAGTCGTTGATTTATCAGCCAAAGACCATTCTTCCTTCCGAACCATATTTGAGTACTAGAGATCGACAGAAAAACGAAGCTTGTTGGTGAAAGTTTGCGCAATGAATAACGTTTGTTTAGTAATTTGAGTAAAGCAAAACAATAACACCACATTTATAGCTTTATTACTTTTAAAACATCACTGTTTTAATTCTGTATACATTTCCGCAAAATACAATAGGAAAGGATAATACTTTAACTTTCTACAAACAAATAAACTATATTACCGGTATTGTTAGTGAAACAATTGGCTTTATTACGTATAAAATTCCCAAAACATATTTACTAGCTACCTTTAACAAAGTATCGACTACTTTAGAAAACAGCTCTGAAGGTTGTAAATTTACCATGTGAAATAAAATCTAAAGTTTTTCAAATGAAGCCTTGTAAAGATACGAGATAAATTTTAAAAGTTATGTAATTAATAAGTAAATAATTGCAGATCTTCAGATATTAAATAACTATACCTCTACGGATACTAGCTAACGTTGACTGCAGAATCTTCAACCGAGAGGTTTTTTTCTTTTACATTCGAAAGATCCTAAGTCGCATGAGTTTACGCAAAAGTAATACTGTACCGTATCTCTCTGTCGGCATATATGTATGTAAAGTATAGAGTGCTATTTCCTCAATATACTGGATATTAATGGAATATTTGAAAGTTACTGCAAAAGTAAGTAAGTTTTTATGTGAATGGGATGATAATGGCAGAAAATCCAACTACATTAGGAAAGAATGTCCAACACACGAATCATAGACAGGAACACAAGAAACATGAAGCATTTGGTAACCCTCAAAATGTGTATTTACTCCAGTTACCAGGATTAATGGAAAATTTCGTTAAAGCCGTAGACCGTGCTTCTTGTTTTATGAACTTAAAATATAAGTGTTCTAAAATTAGTGCTGCAGAAATTAAAAATGGAATATTTGTAGGTTTACAAATACAACCACTAATGCATGATGAAAAATTTGAGGGATTATTGAATACACTGGAAAAAGCAGTTTCGCAATCATTCAAAAATGTTACTCACAGTATTCTGGGACGTCGAAAGGGGGAAAATTGCCGTAATTCTATTAACGATCTTATGACATCATAAAAATGTTGTCCCTAATATTGGCGCAGCGTGATGAGAAATGGAACACTTCATCAAGAGATTTCAGTATAGAAAAGAGGTATCAAAGCAAATGGAATTCTAATATAGTGGGAGATTATTGTTAAACCATCAATAAGTACGCTCCATAGGTGAAATAAACAAATATAGCAGAAAATTATCATTTTCTCCTTTCTAGGTGAGTCAAAATGTTTGAATATTGTATAGTTAAGAAGCATAAAAATGTTTGAAGTTATAAATGCTTGTTTCTTAGAAACCTTGCATGAAAGAAAAAAACCGATATCATATTTGAATTTAAGAGAAAGAATATACTGTTATTAGTATCACATATTTTTCTTTCTGTGACAAAGAAAAGTTTTTTTCTGTTCCTTCGTGTTATTTATAGATCTTCTAGAGTCCATTGTTTCCAATCTGAAGAGTAATATTAGATTTACACTATCAAAGGTTTTGAAAATATTTAAAAATATGTTCTCTTTCGATTTATATACCGAAATTCATCATAACATTGTCCTATTAAAAACAATCGTTTGCGCAATTTTAATAGGTTCTTGTATCATCGTATGTATGTAGATTATATGTAGGTCCTCATCATGTTTAAACATGACTTCGCTTTATTTTCAATACTTAGTAGTATAAGTATACGTTATAATCTTTACACAAAATAATCTCATGTAAAGCAAAATGTTCAATTGCTATCAACAAACTTACTTTTATCTGTAATACATGATAAAGCTAAAATAATTTGCAAGATTTTGTATGTAAAAATATGAAGATTTTATTTCGTAAGTACGCGAAATGGTGCTAAAATATAGCCTAGAATATAAGTTGAAACTTTGACCAAGAAAATTATAAAGCATATCGTGACACTACAAATATTTTTATCAGCAGGCGCTAAAGATCAAATTTAAGATTGAAAATGTAGAAAAAAAAATCATGAAGAAAGATCAACTGTACAAATTAAATAAACTATAAATCACTGTTATATAGAGAAGAAAAAGAATAAATTTTATCTTGTATCAATTTAAGAAGAACTTGTGGATTGTCGAGCAAAGTTTGCTTCCAAAGGCACAATTCCTTCTAATTTGACTCTGAAACCTTGTAATCACTATTCATTTATAAAACTATATTTACATAAATATTTGGTGTACAACTAGGACCTTACTTCTTTTCCCAAATATGAAATAATTTCGCGATCTTTGTAAATAATTTATTACACAACTTTATACAACAACTACAATATAGCATCAATCGAATAACGCACCACAGGATAACGAAGGAAAGAGAATTTACATCTAGACAAAGACTATTTGAAAACGTTCAGCATTTGAATATTTTAGGGCAAGCTACGGTGAAGAACAAATATATGCATATTTTTGTGTTTTTGTTTTTTTATTTACTTATAATTGTTCTTCAGAAATGTTGATTTTATTATGTTAACTTGAGTCTACAATTTTTAGTTTTATCGACATTTTTCATTAGCTAAAGTGTTAATGGTCTAATATTATTATCCCAGAAAGAATCACTATTTTTATATAGCAACTCTTTTAGCAATCTTACATATAAAAAAGTTTTCCATCTATCGAGAACGCTGTATGTACTGTACTGACACTGTATGGGTAGATGTAGTGCGGAAACGTTTACACTATTAGTTATTTTTAAAATGATTCGTATGCTTCAAAGCATAACCATCATGAGCACGTTTTGTCAGTAGTTAATTGAAAATCCTTTACAAGACGATGTTACGATATTTATTATAGACTATTGAAGTCGATAAGATACTCTTTTCCTCTATGAAGTAAGTTTGTTTTTAAATTGAATATTTTTGCCTCATTCTTCGGTAAATATGAGGATAGTTTACATTTTTATGAGAGTTCCCGAATTGAAAATGGAATGTTATTCTATGTACTGTATCAGTGAATCGAAAATTTGAAATAAATACGTAAGAACTCAAGTGTTGACGCAAAAATTCTTATTTTTAGATTATGATCCAGCATTAGTGCATTCGAGAATCAGGTAATTCTTAAACCTAAGGAAACATTACATATCACAATGTGGGATAGAAATTGCTGAAATAGAATTAACTTGAGACAGAACTATTGCCAAATATGTGTAAATAGCCTAGTTGTGTTGAACTTTCATTTCATCATCTTCTAAGCTGCTTTGGATTGGCAACAAAACACAATACTTAGCAGAATACTCTTTGTATTCCTTGAATTATAAATAAAACTAATTAATTAACAATGAAATATTCTTTAAATTCGAAAGTTGAAGAGTCATTAATATGTATCAAAACATGACCAAATATAAATTTTTGATGAAAATCTTTTTCTAATATTATTGCATATAACTTACAATGAAAAATATGGCAACGTTGTATACTTTGTTTAAAAAGCAGTTGAATAACTTGTGTAAAAATATTTCATAATTGTCACAATCAAAGACTTTACTCAGATCGATGGATAATCTCAAACCTGCAATACTTCAATCTAAACAGGAATAGAATAGCTTAAATCATTTTCCAATTCTATACTAGGCTCTAAAAGGAAATATTCAAGTATAAGTTGACTTTGTTACTAATCGATGCCAATTCCCTTGTTGATTTGAATCTTCATGATAAATACCCATATCCCAAATTCTTGTTTTTCTCGTTAAAAGGAAGATCTAATAAAACAACCATCTGAGTTTCTTACAATAATAGCATTTATAAATCGATATTCATTTGGAAAATTTCCAATTATTAAGCAGTTGACACAAAATTTGCTCTTGCAATTCTCGGGTGAACATTGATTGCAAACTAATTTCAGAAGTATAATAAAAGATTGCCTACTCTTGCTGGCTACCGTATGTGGGTAAATATTCTGATTCTAATATTGTTCTATTTTTAACTGAAACAGGTACTAACTGTAGTCAAATATACAGGGTGTAAAAAAATTAGACCGACAAACTTTGAAGTAAAATAGATGACGTTAAAACAACAAGTTTTTTTTAATATTATTTTTCGCTACGACGTTTTGTTTTAATACTAGACGATAAAATAAGGATGTGTAAGTTCAGAACGAAAAACAAACAATGTAAGTAGAAACATTAAATTATATTACAAACACTTTATCTTATGAAATATGCTTCGCATTTTTTACTCTCACAACTCTCATGTTTGGAATGAGAACAATCTCATCATATCAGAAAAAAATCGCTGTTAATGTATGTTATGTACCTTTACGATTGAATGGCAATGTTTATCGTATTTTGCTTGAAGAAGTATTGCCACAACTTCTGGAAAATGTTCTACTAATCACAAGAAGACAACACAATGGTACTTGAACCAAACGTTTAATGAACGCTGGATAGACCGACGGGGTCCTATCGCATGGCCTCCTCGCTCGCAAGATTTATCGATTTCTTCTTGGGGGGCATATGAAAATTCTTATTTATGAGACTCCCATTGACTTGAAAGAAGAACAAGTAGCTCGGATAATTGCTGCGCTGATCACATTCAAAATATTCCTGAGGTGTTCGAGCGAGTGATACAATCAATGCTTCGGTGATGTGGTCTTTGTATCGAGGTTAATGGAAGATGATTTGAACATTTATTGTAAGCAATAGTGCATTATTTTCATACAACTATTCCGTATTTTATATTTAGGATTACACTAATAATTTCCTTTTTCACTTACATTGTTTTTCGTTTTGAAGTCACCAATCTGCTCTTTTACCATGTAGTATTAAAACAAAACGGCGCGGCGTAGAGAAAAATGATGTTAATAAAAACTGTTTGCTTTCACGTCATCTACATATTTTCCTTTAAAGTTTGTCGGTCTAATTTTTTACACTCTGTATATGTGTAAAGCGACTTTTACGGGCTATTTTTTCCCAAACAGATGACTAACTATGTTACTATGACGTATATAATGCTTACTCCACATTTTCAAGATCCTCCCTTTCGGCCATATATTTTCACATGGAATAATTACTGCAGGATTTTTGATCTTCTATTATATTAAATGGACGATGAGTATTGCAATTAGAGCAGTCTTTGATCGGTTGATATCCGACGATAGAATCAATGCTTGAAGAAGGAAATGTTTAATCGTTGTATTATTTCCAATAAAGCAAAACTTCAAAATTTTTCCTTTACGATATAAAACATCACAAAACTTTGATAAGTCAAATATCGGAAGTGTGGTAGCGGTGGCGATGGTGTGAACTTGGCTCGCCACTCTTTTAACACGAGCATCTCTAGAACACCAAGTAATTTTTTTCTTGCTGTGCAAAACAGCACAAAATGTTGGCGTAGGCAAACTATTAATAGGCTGAAGTTGGCTTTCCATTCGTTTGATATGAATATGTCGAAAACGCAAAGTTTACAGTTTTAATGGACCAAGTGTATAGCTTTCTTAATTTATGAAAATGAGCACTCGTAAACCAGCAATACAAAGAACACTAAACGTCAAACAAAATTGTGCAACTTGCGCAAAATATTCCCAAGTGCTATCTGAAGCAGAACTTAAGTCATAAGATGAAAGCATTCTATATTAACGATGATTAAATATGATTACTATTAGTTTATAAATATTGTTAGGTAAAGTAGTAGTCGAAGGACACCCCAGCAATTTTTATCAAAAATTTAATCGTACAAACATCATAAATTATTAACTGATTACGTAGTTCCTTAATCAAAAATCTATCGTAATGAACGACATATCATACTCATGTAGAATTAGTTTCTGTAATTCCATCGGCAAAGATTTAAATTTAAACATCGAATAAAGTTTGGTTGTTAGATTTAATCTCTTCATTAATTTTGCCTTTGATAAAACTAGTGTATAAACTAAAAAGTTAAGAAACATGGTATCGGATATAACATGAATCGCGACATTTAATTTGGCGTTTAATTTAAGGAAATATTAGAAAAAATATTGCTATATACTATTATAATCTACAAATTAAACCCCTATAAATTTGGTGTTATTGCAATATCCTCAGCGTTATATTTTAGATTATAATTGCATATATACCTACACTCGTTGTATGTGTAATAAGAAAGTTAGTAATACTACTGGCGATACCTACCGCACTGAGATTGTAATTAAATTGATAGATTAAATGGATTAACGATTATCGTGATTGCATTGTTGCCTATTTTATGAATACTTGACTTATTGCAACTTTATGTTTAATCATCATTTTTGATGATGACGGAAAGAATATGGCTAATTCAGTTGAGTACAGTATTTTCTTCATTTTTTTCAAACAATATGTTCCAATGTTCTGATATTACAGGGTGTGATTTCTATCTATAACAAAGGATTTGTCTAAGATGTAAACAACTAAAAATCCATAGATATTAGTCAGATATTTATAAAAGTTTATGATGGCGCTTAATCCCTAATTTTTATTGTATTTGTTTATACTTGTATGAACCATACGATCTCTTAAACATAATTAATGAAAGAGAGCATCTACTACAATTATTTACTAGCAGCCTTCATTGAATCTGACACATGACAATATACTCTTAATAAGTTATACAATTTTGTTTGTTGAAAAATGAACAGCAAGAGTGGAAAAGTTGCAGATCCGTAATCGACAATAGCAACAGCGGAAACATAATGCCTTCAATTAGTCGACCGAAATAGTATATTCACCTACTCATCACATTAAATATCAATACCAATTCTTTTGAAACTAAGCAAGAGTTCGAATTTTTCCTGTCTGGAGGATGTTTGATATGCCTAAAACTGAAAATTACAAAGCCTGAGTGTAAAACAATACATGATGGGGCGATTTCATCAAGACTATTCAAGTATAAAACGCATGATTGAAACTGATAAAATTTATATCCCGTAAGAAACATTACTGTCCACTTCTTCAAGAACCAAAAGTATTCAACAAGCTGTCCTAAACAAACCTTTCTTCATTCTGTTTCATTATTAGCTGGTAATATTGTCATTGTGTGGTAGTCAAATACGCCATTTGAGGTTTGTGTATCCTATTTAGTATTTACTCATTTAAACATATTCAAGGATATTTGAACTTTAACATCACATCGTACTGAGTTCAATTCGCTTACTTAGAGCAGCATATTGCATGTATGCACATAATCGCTATTTTTAAATTTAGTATCATTTTAGAATAACGTTACATTGTCACATCAAGATCATCTAATGAACATACAACACCTGTGATATAATCTTGAAATATTACGGTACCATTGAAGTGAATATTAAAAAATAATATTTTTATATAAATGTATATACAGATATGTATGTGTGTAATATTTGTAAAAATAATTGCTACAAGTAATTTTTATTTTTATATCTTCGTTTGCTATCTAATCTACGAGCATGAGTATTTTAGAAGCTATCTATAATCCGTAGTTCCTGTATCAGTAATTTAGCTACTTTTCAATTGAATACAGTAGTCAGTGAAATGAAAAGCGGCTGATAAAATATTAAGATAAAAATTCCTTTTGCGGCTTATATAAGGACAAATTTGTACGTAGTATGTCATTTATACAAAGGAAGATTGATTGTTTCGTATAATTTACGTTCTAAATTGTGATCGTAATATTTCACGGAAATCATTTTGTAGTAGTAATCGAATGCTTTTTGTACTCATTGTGTTATGCTGTTTACAAAGCGGAGTGCTAATCCGATTATGAAAATTGTTTCATTTAAATTATTTTAAATTCCAATTCTATACACTGCACAATGCTTTTTCAAAAACCCTGCTCTTAATGTGCTGTTTTTAACAGCCTAATCATTTGGGATTGGAGCAATGATAAGTAACAGATCAATTCAGCTGTCGATGAACCTCAACACTACAAAAACAACAATAACATCTAGCTGACCACACGACAGAGTACTGTCACGTATCGTATGGTATATGATACCAGTCGTTCTCAGATTCATAAAGAGGCGGTACTGAAGCAAAGAGAGGTCTAGCTGAAGCAGAAAGCTTTCTAAACTCCAGTCAATCCACTTTCAGCTCCAAGATCAAAAGACCAAATTAAGGTACAAATCACAACCTGAATCAAGTAACAAAGAAAGTCGATAGGACCTCCTAAACGTGTAGAAAAATGTCTGGTAAAACATGAAATCATTAGTAGTACACTAGCAGTACACGCAGCTTACAGCACTTATTATAATCTATGCATTGGTAGTCTAGTTGAATAAAGTCAATTTAGATTATGGGGTGCAGACATTCACAATAGATCTTATTGGTCGCAGTGAAAAGAGGCAGAAAGGCCTTAACGACCCACCTATGGGGGGCCATCATCTATGGGGTGCAGACGCTCAATAAGATCGATAACAATAGGCTTAGGCTAGGCTGGGTGTCGTGATCAGAAATAATCAGCGAACTGATAGAACAAAACGTAGTGGGTACATGGAATACTCTGGCACTCTAGTTTACCTAGTTGAAAGGACAAAGATCGCATGAAGACACAGTAGATCTACAAGCCAATTACATTCCCCCCTGTTCTACCTGTATAGGTTTATCATCAAGGTAGTTAGATATAAAAAAGAAACAAATGACACCTACGTAACACCTTATTGACATTACGCTATTTTTGGGACTGTTTTTACAAGAATATTTATAGATCATCTTTCAGTGCCAGATCATTATTTAAGAAAGAACTATATACCTTTCAGCTTGATACCAATGTCATGATCAAGATTTCAAAATAGCAACAAAACAATAAATTGTCATTTATGAGTTTACATAAAAATATAACAGGCAATAACCTGGCAGCTGTACAAGCAGATATGTTCTTAAAAACCACCAAAATAAGAGAGGAAAACAAATGTGCTTTCGAAATTAAATTCTATATTTTGGGCTTCTTCAAGAAACTATTGCATGAAAATAAAGTAAAACACTATACAAAACTCCTGGATATACTATAGTTAACACAATCTGAATTTAAAATATGAATACATCACTAAATAAGATGCTGATATTCAAGAACCACCACATTTATAAAAAGATCTTTAAACAAAAAACACTCGATCATTATTTTGCGGTGTAAAGTGAAAGAAAGGGTTATCTTGGTGTTATTATTACTATTCCTCAAATGGTGATTCCATTGCTGGCCGCACTCCGGCCATGGAGCTATTGTGCACTCTAGTAATTATAAGTTTTTTGAATGCTCCTCACCTCCTTGTTACCTTCGTATCACAAAGGCTTTTATGAAAGAATAGTTCTTTATATTGCAGATGTTCTCGGCAGAAAAAATTACAATACAATCTCCAAGTTTCATAAGTGTTAAATCTACCACTACTCACATTCACATTTTTTTTTGCTTTATCAGTTGATGATTATTGATTATCTCCCGTTTTAGAACTTATTGAGTTATCCCAGAGGTTCGTTATAGCGATGTAAAAGTTGTATGTAAAACTTTTCTAGATAGTCTGTCAGCTTGTTAGTTTCCTTCTTTGTCTGAACAAAATTCTTTTAAAATAAATACCTCTCAATATCCAACACTCCAGGGCGATAAAACAGCAGTTATTACTTATTAGTCATCAAATCGACAGTTAGTAATCTATATTTCAAGAATTAATTTCATAGCATTTTCAATTCAAATAAGTATCTAAATTCATAGTACTTACGTAGTGTAACTGTATTGTTTTCAATGTGAAAAAAACGGTTACAGAAAAAAAATTGAAATTACAATAAAGTATTTATGTAACACTATTACCATCCTTTATTTAGTTTATGGTGCCACCACCATAACATTTTCAAAATATACAGGACAGTGAGATCTGAAAGTATCTGCTCTGTCATATCTAAACTGCAGCACAAGTTGGACAGTACAAAAAGTGTGAAAATGCAAAAGCAGCTTTGAATTGTAGCAAGTCCTTCGTATAAATGGTTCATCATTATTCTATATCAAACATATACTGGATCTTCTATTTATGATTAACAAATTAGCAACACTTTTGCAGCAATGAAACTTGAAACTTGTCTACTTAAGAACATTTGATCATTTTGCTACTCATCAATTTTATACATGATATAAATACGAAAGAAAATTTAAAAAAATAATAAGTTTCGTTCAATCTAATCTAAGTGTGTACCATCTTTTTCCCTTGTAGAATGAATACTTACTAAATTGAAGTATGGGCTATAATTACTTAACCTATATACAAAAGCTACACATACTGATATATTGAATATTTTTTCATAATATATGTCAATACAATTTATATGGGCGCTACATTTACATGGGGGAAATCGTTTCTCTTTTCTGCACAAGATCATATCCCTGGTAGCTAAAAAACAATAGCAACTAAAAGAAAGGATCTACTACAATCTAACAATAAATTCATGATCTAGAACTGAGTATCACCGGCTTTCAATAACAATAAATTAAACTTTTCATTTTCATCAGAAACGGGTACTTAAGAAGTTACAATTCATAGCACATACGCAAACTTTTTTCTTAAATTGGTAAAAACTTCAACTTAAGCGTATAGCTCGGAAAAGGAAACCTAATACTTTACAACATCCATTAACTGTATAGTTGAATGAGTGAGCAGTGTTACAATTACGAAATAAAGTAAGGCAAGCTACCTGGAAAATGGGGAGTAATTAATTCATGTCACAAAGTCCGACGCCTTTCTCAATTGTTTCAATAATAATATGAAAAACGCCCATTCGTAAACTTAATTCAGATATTTTTTGCCAGCTCAATGTAGGATTACGTGTTCTGTTAATTGAAACAGTACAGCATTTTAAGTTTCAACCATAATTATTTAAAACGCGCGATTTGCAAAAAAAGAAAAATACGCATATCATAGCGTTGTGTCCTTTACTTAAGAAGGAATTACACCACTTACATTTCTCAAACCAGACTAGGGCCTATGACATAATATAAGAATTTTAAAAAATACTCTACAAATAAAACACAAAGAAAAACTATTGAATTACGTTCAGAGATCAAAAATCAGACTTTTTTCAAAAATTTGTATCTTCAAAACTGTTGCAGATATTTAAACCAAATTTCCTATATTGGATGAAAAAACTTCATTCTCTTTTTTAGTCATAAATTTAACTCAACTTTCACCGCAAAAAGTTGACTTTGTATGCCTTATGCTGCCTATTATTATTATTATTATGTGCATACGCCTTTTTGTATTCGCAATACTATTTAAAACACATTAAGCGCCATTTGTATCAAAATCGCAACAACATATTTTGTCCTAATGGACCATCTGTATCAGATTGAATACTGTGTCGTTCTTTTAGATTCGGTTGCTTGTATTCATAATGCTACAGCATTTACATACAATTGTATTAGAACAAGTTATAAGGTGGCCCAGTGATCCAAAAAACCTTGTTGGCACATAATTTTGCTTTACACATATTAAAATAAATGAAAATAATAATCCGGTTCTTATGATACATATTTATTAATACAATATTTGACGTACAGCGTTAAACAAAACATATCAACAACATAAATATAGGTATAATATAAGTTATTTTAGTGAAGCCTTGTGTAATTCAAAAAAACATGGCATGCAAAAGTATTTATTACACACACTACATTTATTATGTGTTTGGGAAGCCTTTGATTGTGCATAGTGCCACCCGTTTTCAATTTTCAATTTATCATAACAGTGTGAACATCGACTTCTTTTGGAGGTAGTTTCTAATACATGACTTTCATCAGTTCTTTGTTCACGCGTAGTATTTAGCGATTCAATTCCTATCAACTTCTCAACTACTAATGCTTGGAATTGGGTGACAGGCATTTTCTTTCTTGTAACTTGTTGATGTAAGTTATACGCGTTTATAAGAGTTGTTCCCGTAAGCAGCTCAATTGCTAATTTCCGGTACCACTTAACACCTTTACGTAAACAACTTGAGTATCCCTTCAATTGATCTGACAAATCAATCTAACTTTTGGAATTGTTATAGTCGATGATAATAGCAGGTTTATCAACAGCTTCACGCTTAGTTTTGACTGTACGCAGAGCATCATCATGTTTCGTAGATAATACTAAAAACATCTCTTATCCTTCCACTTCAGGACGGTACAGCCTGTATTACTTTGCTGACTAATTGTTTCACCTTTTTTTAGCTTCTTTTGTGTCACCTCTTTTGGATTATATTTCCGATTAGATCGTAATGTACCAACTAAATGAGTCTATCGTTTTAACAGTTCATGTGCCAGTGACACACTCGTATAAAAATTGTCTGTATACAAGGTTCTTCCCTTGTCCAATAAATTATCTACTAAAGACAAAACGGTTTTAGTTGCTCCAGATATGTCTTTACTATTAGACTTGTCTTTACCACAATAAACCTGTAAATTGTATGTATAACCTCCTTGTAAGCAAAGCTTATATAATTTGATCCCAAATTTGTGCCTTTTATTGGGTATGTATTGTCTGAAACTTAGCCGTCCTCTGAACGGTACTAATGTCTCGTCGATACATATATTTTCTTTTGGAGTAATGGCATGCTGATATTTTATTAGCAACATTTCTATCAAAGGTGTAATTTTATACAATCTGTTGTTAACAGGTACTGCAGTGTTGTCAGAAAAATGCCATGTCCTAAGGAGCAATTCAAATCGGTTGCGTGACATAACTGACTTTATTTTAGTTTCGTATATATTATTTTTTGCCCAGTAGTCACGTAACTGCGGAAGACGAACGAGACCCATCCACATACCAATAAATTTTTTTTGTTCAGTAACATTAGTATCATGCCAATTTTTTATTCGAGCATTTGGCAAAAGGTTTTTGTCAGCTTTCATATGATTTGCGTACCTGTTACTTTCAACAACCATAAGTTCTAAAATTTGATCCGTCAGGAATATACAGTAAAAATCAATGGGATCTTTGTCCACAAAATTTTGAATTATGTCATGGTTGATTCCTACATTATTTTCAGTAAAAGCAAACGTTTTCAATTTATTTTTATCCACTGCACCCCACATTATATTTTTGTTTTCTCTATTGTCGTAATCTTCCTCACTAGATTCGGTGTTACTTTCGTCAACAAAATTTGATATCACATCTGCTATAGTTTGCTCAACGGTATTGGTACCATAGGACGTTGTTGCAGAATGATCTATATTACCTTGTTTCGACGTTGAAGGAATGGCCAATTTACACTTTTTCTTTTTTCTAGAAGGACCATCTGAATCGCTGGAATTACATTCAGATTCAGTATTTATCTCGAATTCTGATCCACTTGAAGCGAATGGGTCGTCCTCTTCATCGGACAGTAAAGATTCCCATATATTTATAAGTTTTTTTTGTTATTGTTCGTAGGTCATCATAAACAATATACTGCCGTAAAATTCACTAAACAACTATAATTTTTATGTGTGAGGATGAATGCCTCATACAGCATAGACTGTCAGTATACGACTGATAGATAGGTATAGACTAGTATACAACACAACGGACAAGTTCTAACATGTTTGAAATTGTATTCGACGAGATACAGCGGCCAGACACCAACTTTTATCTAAACGGGCCACCTGTATCTACACGAATACCAAAAAATTATTGCCTAAAAAACATATCAAAAAGCAAATAATATTATTTTTATGGATGTCATATGACATTTTATAACATTTTAAACAATTCTTATAAAAATTATACAAAGGCCGAAAGTAGTATCTTTTTTTTAGTATGATGGCGCTTAATGTGTTAAACGTATGAAGTTCACTAAGATAATTATTATGTCGTATCATAACGTCCAAGTTACGTCTGTAATTATTGTCCACTTTTTAGAAAAGGAAACCAAAGCTACAGAAATATGTAACTGGTTAAATGTTTACAATAGTAATAAGAGATTATTTTTACTGTATGTAAATTTTAAATATGTTTTGGTATCAATTTCACACGACATAACTTGACATTAATAATCTTTGATAATTAACGCCAAAATTATATCAAATCCAATTGCAAAACGCACGAGAAATTGAGTAACAATCGAGAAAAAATTATCAAGGTCGAGATTTATTTGGGAAAATTATTTCTAAAACGTCATTAACTAACTGTTGCTCACCATCTCTTCCTTGTTCTGTCTACATTTTTTCAGGTTTATGTCCCTATTGTGATATTATTTAATTTTTTTTTAAATATATATATCTACAATAAATTTTAAAATTAAATTTAGTTGCTGTGCTTTCCTTGTTTATTTATTACTGTTATTAATATTTACATACCAATTTAATTTCCATTAATTTAACATTTTCGTGTGCCCACTTTGATTTAAATTATACAACGATTATTTATATTTTTATGAGAGCTTTATTTCTGTTTTGCGTAATATGTAATTTGTATTTAGTGTTATGAATTTCTAGGCCTTAAATGTTTCTTGTTTGTGAATATGATTTGCAAACATTAAAACGATTATAAACATTTTGTTTGTAGTCCTGAAACAATTTATTTCTATTGCACATTGTATTGTCAATGAAGATAAAATTGCGTATTAGATTACTAAGTTGACAAATATACCACTTAAACAAGCAATTATCGCATTTTTATCTTCATTGTGTTTCAATTTAATAATTGGGATATTTCGATGGCGTTATTGAAAGTAGTATTAGATGCTAAGTGCACTATAGTCATGCTTCCGTCGAGATATTCTTTTGGCCGTGTAATTGTTCTATCCTCGGTTGTTTCAGGCTCTTTATAACTGTTGAAATTATAGTAAACACAAAAAACACACGCAATAAAGTTAATGTTTTTTTGTAAGCTGGTGTCCGCTTAAAATTTTAACTAAAATGTTAAGGTTACGTCCGCTTCATCTCAGCATTTCCCTTACATTTAGCTGTCACAAATAAATCCGTTTGTAGTAGTCGTTTATTTTCTAGAATATCACCCATTAAATATTTGTAACTCCACTATAAACCTTGTAGTATGTCACTCTTTTCTGTTGTTAGCTCTATCAATCCATTTGCTGATAGCTAACAGTTCCAAACTTTCTTCCACTTCGTTTAACTCTAGCATTTTTTGGCTTTCCATATTGTTCTACATTTCTATACTGTTCTTCTATTTACTGTTCCTGTAAGTGAGTTCCTGAGTGATTGTTCCAATTCATACTTGTTCTTCTCGTCCACTGATCTTTTTTTTTCTCCTCCAAAACTTCTTCCTAATATTCTCTCTTCCCGTATTTCCAAAGTTTAATCAATCTGTTTTGTAAGCTTTTGGTCGATATATATAAATGCAGTATGTATCAAATTATATCTAGACGTACTCAATTGTCTTAATATATTCTTCCTTATTGACAATTTACCCAGGTTTCCTAATGTTTCGTTTCCATCCATAATTCTTTCTTTTATTTACACCGATTTTTACATCTAGGTAAATGAAAGTGTCAATTCCTTGGAATATAATAGACGTTCCGAGTATTTCTTTTAAAATCACTGCTTCTCTTATGGTATGCTACACTTCAATTTTTCGGTAAGTCATGTTACCCATATTTCCGTCTATTGATTCATTTTCTATAAACTTAGTATTTTTTCTAAATGAACTATCGCTGTTACATAGTTTGTATTTGTAACATTACAAATCATGCTAGTATATTAATTAAATAGTGGTGTAATGTTACAAATACTCACTCAATTCAGTATATATGTACCTATATTTATGCAAAAAAATTACATCTACATATATGCATGTGTCTATAGTTCGATATTCTGTGATGCTAATAAATCTAAAAGCAACAGCATTTTCATTAATATCAATATATTATTTAAAATCAAAAACTTTCTAAGATGACGGATACATCCATTTATGCCTCCTTCTAATTCATATAACACAACTTACATGGACGCTGTAAAGATTGCTGTGATAATTACTAACGTGAAACAAACGAACTGTACCTATCAAATCATTTATATGGAACTTTTTCTGTTGGATTTTCTAATTCCTTACCATATATACTGTAGTCATCAGTTGCGCCACCACAGAATGCAGCATGGGAAAAATCGGTTAGATAGACTAGAGATACAGCTAAAA
Source organism: Holotrichia oblita (assembly GCA_023690525.1). Classification (NCBI taxonomy): domain Eukaryota; kingdom Metazoa; phylum Arthropoda; class Insecta; order Coleoptera; family Scarabaeidae; genus Holotrichia; species Holotrichia oblita. The sequence continues at coordinate 164,810,325 of CM043016.1, forward strand.
GTTTACTTTACTTACTTCTAATGCAAGAAACTATATTAAAATTGAAGACCCGTCAATGACACTAAAAATGAAAATGAATCTCAAACTTGTATTAAACGTTATTACCTGTTAATAAAAATCTTGTGCAAATTTCGACAACATATTGAGGTTAGATGAAGAAGTAAGTTGTTTATCTATAATAGGTGTAGCAATTCCGGGGCATCCGTAGAAGAACCAAGTAAATTGTCTGTCGAACAGATTCAATCCTTTGCCTGACATGCTCTCACATTGACAGTTAGCTGCTAGCTGTCAGCTCTGACCACAGAGCTAGTTTACTAAACAATTGGTTTTGGATTTAAATGTGCATGGTACTATGTATTTATTTTGATTTAGAGTAGATATCACTGACGAAATAAAAACTACTGTTGCATAGTGCTGTAAGGTAAGCTATTTATGTTATTAGTAACCCGCATTAACTTCAATTCCATAGCCTTTGTTACTGTTTAAATAATTTTGCTTATATACTTCTTTCTATATATGTAGATAACAGGTTACATAGACTAAAGAAAAATAATTATTAGTTTCAATAAAACAATCGTAGCTCCTTTTCTAAATTTTTTACAAAGTAATTACAAAATGAAGGCACCTATAACTTAAATGAAACGGATTATATCACTTACATAAACTATCCAAAATATTTACTAGAACTAGGCAAAGAGATGCAGTTCGGATAAAGACTGCTGAAAGAGAAACACTACTGTTACTATTTGTACTACTGGTACTACTCCATCAGAAACTATATTGCAGCATTTCGTGGGATCTGAAAGATCATTCAATTAACATCTAATTCCCTAAGTTAACCAATTTTATGATCACGGGAGTCATTGAAGACTTACTGCTTTAAATTTTACTAAAATAATGTAATTATTCTCGTAGTAGTAGTTATTCTCTCCAAAAATAATTGTAGTAACTTCGGGGCAGCAGGCATACAACTCTTCAATGATGACATATTTCCCGAAGATGATTTTTTTATCTTCCAAGAAACAAGTATACCCCTAATCAAATGTAGTATCAAAGAAATCCACAGCTGGGATTTGAACCCAAAAGTTACATTCTTATTAACAACGAACCTGCGCTCTGGGCCAACAACATTAGTAAATGTGCCCACTTTCAAGCTCAGTCCAATAAAAGGCATTATTAAACGTGAAAAAGAAAAGCACTTCTGTCGAAGAAGATGTAGAAAAAGAAGAAATTAGGGTTTTATGATAAAAAGAAATAATAGAAATAAAAACCTAGGCTAGACCGTGTTTGTTGTTGTATACTCCAGCACATTTTTTAACATTTTAAAAAGATCTTCCATTAACCTGAACATGAAGATAACTGAACCATACTGCGGTCGTACTAGAGATGTAAGGCCAATTATTATGTAAGCAATATATATATATATATATATAGAGTAGTTTTTCGACCGAAAAAAAACAATAAATCGAGGTAATCGGTCTTTATTTTAAATATATATATATATTTTTTTAATCTAATACGTACGTTCGATACTTTCCTTTTTCGGAGACAATAGTTGATATATTATATACACTAATATATTTCAAATATATTTATATCCAGTGCTTAAGATTCAACCTGATATGCACTGATATCTGGTTGAGATTGGCTAATTTGGCTAAATTGTTTCCCAAATTTGTCTAGTTAATCTAATTATGTCGTTGTAATTTATTGAGTGACGTACCTTATTAATGAATTGAAAATATATATATGAGTAAAAATGGTTTCCATCATAGCTGTTTTGCGACTTCATTTTTATGTTGTCACTAAATGCCATGTCAATTGTTTCTCTTGCAAATGTTGAATGGTGAATTTCGACATTATGTTGTCAAAAGATGGTGAATTTCGACATTAAAAAGAATCTTCCAAATGGAAGAAAAATGTTTTCCAACACCCAATCTACTTACTTTGTCAATAAACCAAATTTTACTACAATCACTTTTATTATCTGTACAATGTTCCCTGGTGAGTACAATCATTGTTGCGTTGAATGTTTAATACTAACACACTTCGATTAGATTTAGGATACAAAATGTATGCACGTCTAAGACGCATGCCTTACAAAGTCACTAAATTGTTAATGACATATTTCCTAGAATCGCATCCTGAAACATGCATTCTGTTATGATTTTAATATAAAACAAACATTTATGTTTCAAGTATTTCGGAAACGGGTGATCTCTTTAGTAGATTTTATCACAAATCCTACCATCAATAACAATGACAATCCTGTCAGTATTTAATCCGCTAATCTTTATTTATGTTATTAATTACACAGTAATTATTAAATAAAACTGTACAGGTGCATTAAGCCACTTAAAGTAAGCAGTATTATATTAAATAATAAATCCATTAAAAATAAACAGGTTACTTTTTGATGTAAGTTCTAACACTGGCATACGTTAATGATATGTATTATATTAATCTACTTTAAGCCTTAATTCATTTAATTAAATGTCCATTATCCGAGTAAGTCCTCAGTTTGTGAGAACGTACTATTATGCAATTGATTTCAGCACGTTTCAAAAGTATTATTAGCACTTCTAGTTGCATAAAATCTTCGAAATATCCTAATCCTGCAAACAAAGGGTTTACAAATACCTTAGGCTAAAATATATCGCACAAAAGAGAATGTATTCATAATGTGCATCGCACGGATTTAAGAACATTTACCTAAGGATACTAGCGATTGTGTTCGTTATACGTTTCCCTATCATAGCTCTACCAGATAATATATGCATATTATCGCGGATATGTAGTGTACAGAAAAATATACCGAGTGACTTTTTAACGACTATCCACTTAAAATATTTGAAAAATAGAATGTACAGTATTACTTCCTCATCTGTTTTAACTTATCATATTAAAATTAACTAAGATCTAAATCTTGTTACGACCAACAAAATTTGTTGTAGCCTTTGACATATATTCATTAAACATTAAAAGCTAACATCTGGCTTTACTGAAAATTTACAAATCACTAGATAGGTAGGCGTGGCACAACTGAATGATCGACACGATCACTGGACTTCACCACTCTGCATTTCATTCTTTGAGGCATTTAAATTCATTGGCTTATAAATCTCAATCAATAGATTAAAACGATTTTCCTGAACTACTATTTTACAAGGAACTTACCAAAAACTAAGGTAAGAATTTCAAATCTTTTTTGCTTGTTTGTCTAATTATAAGGAAATGTTCTACCTATGGTAAACTGCTTTAATCTCTCTGACTATCGAGCTTTCTCCTTCTGAACTTATATTGTACTGATTACAGCATAATTTTTGGAAAAACTATTTCAAAGTCAAGCAAATAGTGGTATTATTGAAGAGGTTTTAGAAATTCAATACTATTTTCAAGATATCAGGAAGTGACTAAATATGTACAAGGACAATATTGCAATTTAGTTTACCTACAAGAATGAGAGGCTGACGTTATAAACGCTTCAGATGCGAGTAAACCAGATACTAGAATAAACTGAAAACGAATGGAGATTGCAAATAAACACAAAAAGAGTTTAGCCTTTTAATTTACCTGAAAATTAAAATCATCATATGCCACTATAACAGTTAATGGTAATTGTCTCTCCTGGAGCTGGCCTGTAAAATATTTGGATCTAATATTGGATCACCGAAATTTCACGTTGATTAGTTAGTCTTCAGAAAAACATAAAAGATAAAAGAAAAGGTAACACAATTAGATTTATATACCATGAAACGCTAGCTAAGAACACAGGTGAATTTGGTTCATATTTAAAAATGTAAATAAGAAGCAACCCTATGACACTCTCTTGATATTAGTATTGATATTAGAAAGCAAAATGAACTGGTTTATGTAAATTACTTGTAAAACTTCTTAGGTGAAAATACTTCAACAGATTTTCTAATATTAATAAGATAACAAAATGCCTGCTAGGCGTCTTAATGGAACTTTTCCTCAAAAAAGTATATCAAGTTGTAAATCTACGAGATGAAACTGCCGAAAATTAATTTATGCACACAGTAGGAACAAACCCAGATTGCGTATATAAACGAGAAGAGATACACTTTGTGGTAATTTATACACTTAAGCCATTTAGTGAGAAGAAGGGCATATAGAATAATCCATAAGGTACTTTACATTCAAACCGCATTTTCTACCTGTTTTAATACTATTCAAAATATTTTTTTTATAAATAAATTCATTCAGCATTTATATCATCTCTTTTAATAACGACGCAATTTTTTATTGAAATATATGTTACTAGAAAAGTTTTACAATATCCTGTTTTTATAAAAACACAGCTCTATACCGCTTGATTTCAATTTAGGAATTAGACAATTTAATTCATGAAATTGTCAAAAACATTCAAAACAAAATTGTGCTTCCAATTTCAGATGATGTTGCAAACGAAAAAAACCTTAACGAAGTTAGGTTTGCATCGAATGTATGAGACTGATTTGTTTTTTAAGGGTGTTTTATAGTTGTACTAGTTACTTTTTTATGTGTGGTGGTTACTAATTGCAACAACTTCTTAAGCTGAAATTGCTTGTCTGACTACCGTCGCTGCAACTCTTGCCTTGTTCAAATGCTATGCCCATAATCTCTATCATTGTTTCTAGAAATTTTAGCTGCTACTTCTTGTTACTTTAGAAGATAATGAGCACTTATCTTTCACAAAATAGATATATTAATAATGAGCACTAAATAAAGGTGTGCGCAATGATCTAAATCATATTGCAGAGCGACTTCTATTAGCGCGGATAGAGCATGCTGATTGAGATCGAAGAATTGGTTGAAAATAACTTCATTTTGATTAATAAATGGCGTTGCGATGGTGCGCTTAAACAGTGCCTTAGTACCAATACAGAACAGTTAGATGCAAATTAATTTGTGGTTTCTATGATACGGTTACAACTAAGATCAATGGTAGAGCCAGAGAGGTAGGTACGTTTCTAAGCAATCTCCGCCCAGCTTCTATACGATGTTGCCGATCCGTAAAATACAAATACACCCAAGAGACTCTCCGAAAAAAAAAACAAATCCGACAGCAATTTAAGATGAAATTCTGCATCGTAAACTCATAAGTTGATACTTTGATATGTCACATTTTTGCTTGTTTTTTTCAGGTATTTTATTTACTGTATTTCTTCTGGATGACATACTGTAAATTGATATTGTGGAAAAAGCTTTAGCTGCAGATGTCACTTCTATACGGTCCACAATTTGCAGACGAAACTTAAACAAAAATCATCTTAGATGTAAATAATTCCTCTTTTCATTTCACTGTTGATCACATCTAATACCTCATTTCCCTTTGTATTCGAATTTATCATATACTTGATAGTAGTCAGGCTAGTTCGTGACTCATCAAAATAGGTCGCAATAAAAGAGCTGTAACGAAATATTTCCGTTAAAGTAGTTTCTTAAAAATATCTCAACAACAAATCAGTTGTGTCAAAATAGCTCAAAACGAAGTAAAATAATTTATTTTGTTTAGTAACCTTGCATGTTAAACTAGTTTAAAACTATGTCCACTGAATTTTAAAATATATCTTCTCTTTCACTTTATACAGAATAAAATTAATAATAACGGAAAAGAAACAAACAACGGTAGGTGTTTCATAGCCACCAAGTAAACAATGACCAGATGTGCAGTTCTATTGTGTAACAGATCAACATTAGCATTACTTGAAAACTTCATTTTCGACGTATAATAGCTAACAGATAAAACTTGTTTGCATGACAGATAGTCCCCCACACTATCACTCCTTGATAATGAATCGTACGCCTCTGTATAGAAAATGGCTAGCTTTGTGTATTCGGAAGTAGTAATTTGCATTTTCTGCACTGTTTTTGTTGCATAAAGTATTGCTCTATTTATAAGTTGTAAAAGAGAGTGGCTATTAAACATATTGACAACGATGCGTAAGAGGTCTTATCCTATTAAAGAACGTGAAAACATGACCAATGTGACATTAATTTCAAATATTAGTATGGTACGCAGAAGTATTTGCTCACTAGATTGTTTCACGTCAAAATGAAAATCATTCTAAGTTATCATTTGGTTTTATACAAATTGGTATTAGGTCAAGTGTATCGTTGGAGAGAACTGCTATCCTATGATTTCTTGATCTTATCACTGTGATTGTGGGTTCTGATCTTCAGCCAGTGCTAAACTGATGAAACAAAGACACATATCGGTAATGTCGGATTATTGACAACGTGAAATTATACATAGAACAATCGTTCATTTCTTCTGACTAGTTTGTAAGTATAAAAAGATGTATTTGTGGCTACCCTCTGCTGCTGGAAGTAAACTGATTAACAGCGAAGCATTATAAACGGCGAGGTAGTGCTGTAACAAGGCCATTGAAGATATTTATACAGACATAAAATACATAACAAGAGCCGCTGCAACTACCACTTATCAGAGATAAAAAAACATATTTCTGGTATTTCTAATTGCTTGGACATAATACTACAGAACTCTCCATTCCAATAACTAGAGCTTTTATATTTCAAAAGTTGTCTTTAATATATGTATAAGTAACCTATACATGAAGGATCTAAACAAATTCAATCCAAGTCTCGATGAAAATAGATTTCACTAATTACACTAAGTCTGATGCTGTGTTATTCAAGACTACTCACATTTAACTCATATTTGCATTGACTAAAACGCATTTTATTCCGAATCGTCTGATATTTACTTTAACTTAAAACAATCACTCACAAACGCTTAACCTGAACGTACTACATACTATTAACCTGACTGTTTTGAAATACCTGTACGGTACCTATGGTGTTGTTCTTTAGGGAAGATGTGGTGATTAACAGAGGGCTCTCGTAGAGTGGCGATGAAAACAATACATTAGCACTTTGTCTAATTTAATCTTTTCACGTGGATATACTGTTATGATGAAATATACATATGCGCGTCGCAAATAATTGGATATATGTGTATGTCAGAAAATATATAACATAATTAAATTAGAAAACTTCGATTGCTTTACTCTAGATTAAATGCTGATTCCATTTATATGTAGCACAAGTGTAATGGAATTTCTTGCTGTGTTTTATAGAAATGACTCCGTAAATTTTATTGATTTAGGCTTCCAAAAGAAGTTTCTTTTAGTAAGACAATAAAAGCGAAAATGAAGCGTGGGAATAGCTACGTATTGCCTAATGTATATTCACTTTTACTGCCAAATGACCAGAAAGGGAGAGACGTCAGATTAAACAAATGGAACTTATATAACAAAAGAATTAGTTATATTGTATATAGAGTTTTCCTTAAAGTGCTGTCCCCTTTTAATAGTGGATAGGACATAGCAGCCAAAGCAGTTCTTTAGCAATAAAATGATCAAGATTAATACGGCGAATGTTCCGTTTTATACTACCGTCACAAAGTTTGAAAGCAACCGTAACTTTTTATCGAAATGCTTATTAATAATCAAACTTCATGGATCATACCATGATGATTTACGAATGGCTTCTGTCTCCCAAAAATTTTACCTTTTTAGGGTTGTTATCTTTCGGAAAAGTAAAGATTGATTGATAATACGACTTTCAGAAGGAATAGTGTCTTTTTGCAGCATATTTAGTCTTCCTTTAGTACTGTTCCCATAACTTTAATAACGTCACCCGTTTGTGCGACAGCAAAACTTGATAATTCCATCATACTGTTCTAATGTAGTATGAATACGCACATTACATTTTACCAACGATCCTATGAATTTGCGTACATACGTTGTACATACCTAGTTAGAAGTTAACAATGTATACAAAAGCAAACATTCTATATAATATTATACGTTCCACAAGTAATAACTTAACTTCTCTATAATTTTAGATTCTGAGCCAATGTATAAATACTACTAATGAGTAATAAAAGAACCGCTGACCACCTCCGCGTATAGATCACAACCTCTGGTATTTTTGGAAACGTTTCACAATAGGGTTTTAAGATACTTCATTTCAGGAATCTCTTGGTTTGTAACCAACATCCAAGTAAAAATAGGCCTTGTGCTGATAATTGGTCTACAATTATAAGCTCAAGTAAATTGATGTGCCGAAAAATGTACCGAAAAAATCTGCAAGCTTAGGAAGAGGATCGAAACTTTAGCTCATGACTATCAAGAGAAAATAAACAGAGAAGATTTTTAAATCGATTATAATCTTTCATAATATCAGACGCGTATGCGAATAAATAACACAAATCTGATCCTAGAGAAAAAAAACCAGATTGCAGTACAGTGTGCAGCGTGTAAAATATTTTTTTTTAATATTGGCGAACAACCTACGGATGGTAAAAAATCTGCAAAACAACGTATGCCAAAAATGAGAGAGCTTTGAAAGAAATACGAACTACAATAATGTAATATGACTACAAATGAATAAATATTAATTTGTTAGGTGTCTTCCAATTCCTGAGATCTTTCCACTTGTAGGTCAATAAAACAACAATTAATTAAATACTAATTTATTCGAAAAAATAGATTAAATATACGAATAATTCAAATCATTTTAATTTTTATAGTTGTATTAAACCAATATATTCTTCATTTTTATTTGAGAATGTAATTAAATTCATTCGATGTATCAATGATTTCTTTGTTTTTAGATATTTTTGTTGATAGACATGGCCATTTACATTATTAGTATTTTGGCACATATTAAATGTCAATTTCTTCCACTGAAGAAGTCTTATTAACGAAAATATAATATTATATGTTCTTGAATAAATTGGTATTTAATTAATTTTTGTTTTATTGACCCACAAGTGCAAATACCTCAGGAATTGAGAGATAAGTACATAAAGGTCACAAAATAGATATATTATTTGTTAGGTGTAAAAATTTATTGAAAATTTTAAGTTTTTTGCTAGTTACAAAACTAAACATGGCATGTATTGAATTTCAGTTTCACAATTAGGTTAAGCAACTTATATTGTACAAATTGTTCTAAGCTAAATGTGCACCATTGCTGACTTCGTTATTATTGAAGCTAGAAAGCCGATTAAATAGACATATCTTTGGCATTTTATGTTGCCATTGCAATGGAGCAAAACAGTCTCAATATATGAGAAAAAAACAAAAATAAAGAAGTTAGTATAATAATTTATATTAAAAAAGCAATTTAGCTATGAGAAAACAGTTCGATCTGTCTTAGTACTAACAATACTTTTCCTGTAATTGTGAAAGTGTTTAAGAGTATTTATCCTCAATGGTACACTCCGAATTGTCGATATTTTTTAAGCTTTATAGAAAATGTTGGACAACTGAAGAGATTTTCAAAAAAAAATAAGAACAAAGCTATTATAATACTTTATTTATTTTCTATTTTTTCTTAGTGATGTCTTACAAACTTTCTGTTCCGAACGGTAATAAAATATACAGGATATTCCATTAAAAAAAAGATGGTTTCAGCGAATATCTCAAAAACGCAATGCTCAATTGTTTTTCTGTTTCCATCACTGCAACGACCACATAAAATATCTGATATATGGCAATTCTAATAATAACGAAGTTAGTAATGGTACGTACTTAGAACAATGTGTATAATATAAGTTGCGCTTAACCTAAGTGTACACTGCTAATGTTAAAATTGATTCCTTTTCAATGGTTTCGTTATTTTATCGTAAACAGTAGAAGTCATCGTTGCCGTAAATTAGCTGTTCTATTATTAAAGCTGAAGATTAATTCTTTTATAGATCTTCCTTCCCCCAGGTCTATCTTGCTGTCACGAATTGTTCCTGGTCCTGAAAAGTTTTTACCCAAACGAAATAAAAACGCAACTTCCACAGTGCTGTCTACAAAATTTATCGAAGTAGCTTGACCTGCGTCAAACTAAGTAATATTAAAAGAAAACGAACTTTTTAGGATTATAAGAAAAATAATTATAAAACCGATTAATTTATGAAATGATATATTTATAAATATAAGTAAGAATAAAGTGGTTTAAAGCTAATATTGATAATTTATTAATATGTGTATGTATTACATAAAATTAACCTCTTGACTAGGTTTTTCGTCATTTTGTTCACTAGCCTTCGATCAAAATTGTTAAAACTTGACAAACAAATATAAATACATTTATTTTTAGTTAATTATTGTTTTATTGACCAACAGGTGGAAATATATCAGGGTAAAAAAGATAAGCCCCTAAAGATCATAAACACTATACATTATCAGCAAAGCGATTGCAGATGTAGGATGGATGAATGATGATGTTGGATTTGTATAGAAGAGGCAAAGATCAGGTGTTAGTCCGCTTTCAAAACTTACATCACTTGGACACTACCGAAGAAATGCTAATATATTGTTTTATATTACTTACTTGAGGGCAACAATTGTGATTCTTGTTTTCATGATTACTTTATATATGTTAGTATAGATAATACACAACACTAGTGTAAGTATGAAAAGAAAACATGAAGCTTGCCCGTGTATCTCAGTATTAAAAATAAAGGTATATATTTGTATATCAATAGTACAAGGTACCTTACGACTTTCCTTGTAATTTCGATAAAAGTATTCTGAATATTAGCTTGGTTCAGACTTCAAACCTTAAGTAATCACATATATGGTAACTCGTACTTGCGAAAAGCTTTTTAATACGTATCGTGGAGGAATACATTTACATATACGTATAACTCGACTTCACCTTGAACAAAAATTAATAGAATACCTTAGGAGCGCTACCGTTCCAATAAAATTGAAAGTTACACAACTGCTTAGGTATAGTTTTACTCTAGCATATTTTCTAGTTCTAGTTGAAATAAAACTAAAGAATAGGCACAGAATAAGCAATAATTTTAGCATACAAGCATAATAATTAATTAAGATTTTTGTTTATTTTCTATAGGACTGAAGACGAGCAGTGCCCTCTGCTAATTTACAAGCGTTCCTTCCTTGATGACATTTTTAAAAAGTAATACCTTGATCCAATAATGGCAATCATCATTCAATTACTTAATAGGTGAAGTGCAAAAATCAGCTGACTGACAACCAAAGTAAATTCTAATTATTTGCAGGATTCGATAGATTTAAAAGAACGACTAGAATATCGTGGAATCAAAATAGTACTAAATGAAAAAGCTGTTGCATAGATGGTGGTGGAAAATCTGCAAGTAACTATCAGAAAAATTAGTATTGCTTTGCAAAATAAGAAAATCTTCATTAAATTAGCAAATAATTTCCGTTCCTAAAAAGTTCAATTATACCAAGCATTAAGCCATAATGACTTAGAAAAGGAAGCGATATTTTGCCAATCAGTGCAAAATTCCATTGCTGAAGACAAAAAATAAATTAAATATCTTATTATGTTTACAGACAAAGAACACCTAAGACCCACAACCCCTATTAGTAATCAATTTTCAAAACGTGTGGAATGATATGATCCATAATTACTTCATTAGACGTTATTCCTTCAGGAGTCTTTGAATGTTCATTTATAGTTAACCTATACACTGATTTCTTTCGAAGTTCATTACAAACAGGATATGTCTTCAGTTTGATGAGGCACAGCTTCACTACGAGAGAGTTGTTCGTGAACGTTTAACTTCATAATTTCTAGGGCAGTGAATAGGGTGGAACTGTTATTAAAAATTCAACATCAATTTTTGTTTACACACACATAATATTGTTATTACTTTAAGGTTCAGTTAGTCAGCAAGGTTATGTGACCGAACAACTATAGATTTTTTGTGTGTCACCGCCAAGGCCGATGTTTACAGTACGCCATCAACAGCGAGGAGCAAATCCGAATTATATCATAAATTTTGAGGGAAAATAGACATTTTGATACATGATGATATTAAGGTTTTTTAATAGAATGTTTTGTAAAACCTATTTTTAAATCTGTTTGAAACAAACAATTTTATATCAAATTAGATAATTAAAAAATCTTTTCATCCAACTTATAAAACATAGGGTATTTCAGTTAGACCAATTGTGAAAATTTGAATATAAAATACCAATATTACGACCAACCCTTTTACTTAAATCCTCGGTATTATTTATTCTAATTCTAATAACATTTTTACAATTCAACACAAAAAATTATTTTGTTTTCGAATTTTGATTAAAAAAAATTTGGTAATATTTAGTACTAAAAAATACTCAAAGAAATAAAGGATCACAAAAAGCTTCAATATAGCAGAAAAACATACATACATATACAGGGTGTTAGTAAATAAGTGCGACAAACTTCAGGGGGTGATTCTGCATGCAAAAATAATGTCAGTTTGCTATATAAATGTCCGTCCGCAAATGCTTAGTTTCAGAGTTATAGGGTGTTAAAGTTTTTCTTAAAAACTGACGATTTATTTATTGCTCTGAAACCGGTCGAGATAGGCAAATGAAATTTGGTGGGTTTTAAGAGATGGTTATTGCGCATTTCTTGACATCCAACCAAGAATTTTATATTCATCAGTGGCGTGCATACGGGTAATGATCTTAATCTTTTAAAGAAAAGAAATGGTACGCCACTGAGATAATTCAAATTAAAATTCATTTTTGAATTTGCCATTCAATTTGTGATGAAAAACCTCTCTTGCCTTTTTTTCGCGTGGGGCGCCGTTTTTATGCAAAAAAATAAAACATCTTAACGTGTATTTTTCATTTCTTTAATACATTATCTAGTAGGCTACTAAACTACTGCCCCCTTTAATACAATATCATTAAACTAGAACAATAACAGAAAATAACACTTAAAAATGTTAAGTAAGCGCAAAGCTAATGACCTCCCTCAGACATGACACAACTTTCAACTCTTCGCCTCATTGATTGTTGTATTCGCGCAAAAATTCCTGGTGTATTTCTTGTTTCACAGCCGGCTATAATTCGATTCCTAAGGTCATCAACATTTTCGACGGGAGTGGAATAAACTAATGACTTAAGAAAACCCCAAATGCAAAAATCTAAAGGATTTAACTCCGGAGATCGAACAGGCCAATGTTCCGAACTTCCCCTACCTATCCAACGAGTTGGATACACTGTATCTAAGTGATTACGTACATTAATGCTAAAATGAACTGGTGCGGCATCATGCATTAACCATAACTGTTGTCTCAGCTGTAGAGGAATATCTTCAAGAAGACCAGGTAACTCTTGCTGTAGGAAATTAAGGTAAGATTCGCCTGTTAGTCGTAGTGGGAGGAAATATGGACCGATTAAATGAGCATCAATTACCCCAAGCCATACATTGACTGAAAAGTGATGCTGAAAATGAGCTTCAAAAATTCCATGTGGATTTTCCTCAGCCCATAAGTGATTATTATGGAAATTTCATATGCGCTGTCGTCCAAAATTAGCCTCGTCAGTAAACAAAACGCCATTTAAAAAATTAGGAATTTGAGCGATTTGATGAAGGATCCACTGGCAAAAAAATAGGCGGGGAAAAAACTCTCTAGGTAGTAGAGCTTGTACACGTTGAATATGAAACGGATACAATTGCTGTTCTTTAAGAATTTTGAATACAGTGAACTGGCTTACATTCAATATGTTGGCGAGGACTTGTTTCAGGTGACTTCGCTATTAACTCGAGAACTTCTTCTAGTTGCACAGTTCGTACTTCTCGAGAGCGCTTGCAGTCAGCCGTTTGTTTCCTAAATGTACCATTTTTGCGCAAGCGTTGGTGAAGACGAGCAAATATTGTGTGATGAGGTATCCTACGTCCTGGATACAACTCAGCATTCAATCGTCCAGCTTGCCGACCATTTCCATTACTTCGACCATAAACAAAATGCATGTCTGTTAATTCTGCATTTGAAAAATTTTCCATTATTTTCAATAAAAGAAAAATTAATTACTTATTAACAATAATTTTATAGCTAACTAGAAGCTTAATAATGATAAGTTGCAATTTTGACACTTCGTTAAAATATTTGTATTTAACAATGCATTGATATTGAATGTCGACAGTAGCCTACTAGATAATGTATTAAAGAAATGAAAAAATACACAAGATGTTTTATTTTTTGCATAAAAACGGCGCCTCACACGAAAAAAAGGCAAGAGAGGTTTTTTATCACAAATTGAATGGCAAATTCAAAGATTTTTAATTTGAAATATCTCAGTGGCGTACCATTTTTTTTCTTTAAAAAATTAAGATCATTACCCGTATGCACGCCAATGATGAATATAAAATTCTTGGTTGGATGTCAAGAAATGCGCAATAACCATTTCTTAAAACCCACCAAATTTCATTTGCCTATCTCGACCGGTTTCAGAGCAATAAATAAATCGTCAGTTTTTAAGAAAACTTTAACACCCTATAACTCTGAAACTAAGCATTTTGCGGACGGACGTTTATATAGCAAACTGACATTATTTTTGCATACAGAATCACCCCCTGAAGTTTGTCGCACTTATTTACTAACACCCTGTATACATATGTATATGTACAACCAAGCTTGCGCATTTGGAATTTTCTGTATACATAAAAGTAATTTAGCATGCTATAAACTTATTCACTATTGTACAAAAACTTATTTACTAGAGTAGCGAATCGCTCTTTATAATTCTTATAGCTTGTGTGCTTCTTTTCTGTGCCTAATAAAATAGATAACAGGAACACAAAAAGTTATGTGAAAAATGTTTTTATTTTTATATTTAAAGGGGAACTGCGTTTAACAGGCGCTATGGGATTTCCTTTTACATACATGTATCATTAGTGCAATTAACTAATTAAATAGGAGACAACAACGATAAATAGATAAAAAAGAAAGATATACTCGTGTTTATGGATATATGATTACCAACCTCGTTTAGCATTACATCTGATTATGACTATTGATTCACTATTCATTCCTCAGTGCTTGGAAATTACACGTATAAATATTCAATTCGATAATAAACAATACTTGAAAATTCATTGCCGTTTAAATAATTATGAATTTTTAATAAAATTTAATTCTCGTGAAATGTTGACGAAAAAACCAAAATTTTTTGAGCAAGATATTGCTATAAAAGGTTTATGAAGTAATTATAATCGTCGTATAATCATTTAAAAATAAGTTTCTTACTTAGAACTGTTAGGGCTGCATGTAACTTAATCATAAACCTATAGTAGATATACTCTCAAACAGCCTAATATTCTATTAAAATGTAGATATCCTAGTTGGGATCTGACTACATCTAGCAAACAATTTTATAAAAAATGTTGAATAACTTGAAAATGGTTGAGATGAAGTACCTTATGTCTATAAGGTTGATTTACTTCCATTCAAAATAAACTTGATGTTGAGTTATATGTATTCCGAACTCTCTGCAACCAAACTTAAATGACGTATTAATTACTAAAAACTATTAAGACTTAATTAACAGCGCAAAATTATTTACAGTGAGATAACATTGTAACAAAGGCATGTAGATACATTTATACACACAAAGTACACAGCAAGAGCTGCAATGATAGTCTTCACAAGCAATACAGCGTAGGGAAAATCTGCGACTGTAATCACTAGAAAAAATGGACTTGTTAAACCTCTTTGTCTTGTTTTAACTAAAGCCGCAATTTGACAGCCACGACAATGTATAACATCTGTAGAAGTAATAGCTTACATATTGCTCCTTACTCAATTTTCTGGCGGATACTAATAACTTCTTTTGTAACAAAAATGTCAGCGTTTTTATAAATTGTAGGTAAGGTAGATAAACACCAGGTAAAAAAAGTTTGAAGGCTACCGAGAACCTGACATGTATTCAGACTGCTTATTCTCAAATAAAACACATCACCCAACTTCCAAGTATGACATTTTTGGAGCAGTAAAGGAAAACCAACTGCAAATTTTGTGGCGATACCAAGAAACCGCTTCAATGTTGAAGGTGTGTATAGTCCAAAAGCATGATCTTCCACGTCTATTACGTCGTCTACAATTGTACAAAAATCTTATATTTGGTTTCAAAGGAAGACAATATCTGCAAAAAGAAAGACTATAAATAACTGGAGATGGAGCATAGAAAAAAGAGAAGGAAGATCATGATGTGAAGGGAGATTTGGAACCTAGAAACATGTTAGGCGCAAGATAAAAAATCGACAATCTGAACTGGGAAGGAATCTAAGTAATTCATTACAGTAGTTTTAGCAGTGTTAATCGCCATAATCCAGTTGCTCTGCAGCTCACATGAGAAGTAGAAAATCAGCAAAACTTAAGAAACAATTACAACTCGATGATGTCACATAAATGGTGGAGGCGCCGGGTACCAAAGTCGGTCCTTTTGCAAACACAAAGCATTTAGAATTTTTTTCTAGCACAAAAAGAGAATGGGGACATTGACATCTTTTCCAATAATAATGAACTGATGTAAAGTCAAATAACTTGAATTAATAAATCTGTAATGAAAATCAACGCCAATGAAAAATTCATTAGAAACTTGGAGAATTTTAGACAAACCGGATGCTCTATAATATCAAAGGGGCCTTAGTAATGCATAGCATTGTACCGTAGGTTATATTAGAGCAGTAACATGCAATTACTGCGTTCAAAACGCATGTAAAAGTATGCATTTTGTGCAAGAGAGCTTATTGTCCAGAGTGTTAACTGACCACTATATACTTTTGAAATGTCTAATTTAAGATAAAATTTGCAGAATATAAAAAATTGGCGAAGTAGTGAAAAGTATCCCAAGGTTACGGTATGCAATTTAATTACATGCTAGTGCCATCTGTGTATCAGACTGCGTATTACAGATAAATGAATCTAGAGAAAGTATTTAGCAAACTTCGAACTAATTAAAAACGTATATTTGTCCGAAGAATTACGAGTTTGTGGCACTACAATAATATTGTATGTCCAAAGAAATAAAAATCGATTAAATATGTACGTCAGAGCGTCCGGTTAACTAGATTTATGGCTGCAATAACCGTAACCTCTTTTCTGTAACACGTAATTTGTATAATTTTGTAGTAGTAATTATGAATTTACTATAAAAACACATTTAGCGACAACTTTAACATAGAAATTAACACCCTCCAAAACTCGCTGAAAGATCGATATTAAAAAATCGCTTTTTGTCAAACACACGTGGAAACAATTTGTGTCCATACGTTTGTAACACTACATACATACAAATTTTCAAGCTCAGCTATACTCGATAGTCATTAATTACACTAGTTTTTTTATATACCTTTGATCAAATCTGTACTTTCATGCTTAGTCGCCCTTAATAAAATACACCTGCCAGTTATTTTATCACGTTACAGTCGTATGCTGCAAAAGATATATTGTTCTTGCTTATTTGTAGGAATAACTGCAATTTAAAGTTCAGTCTTTTGAACTGGACGGTATCAGAAAGTGTTTTAATTTTTTTTTTTGTCTAATAGATAGTGCAAATTAAATTGTGATCGATTTTATTATGTTATTCGTTTTTGTTATGAAAAGGACGTCTCTGCATTCTTATTATATTATTCACAAGGGGCATGCAGTTGCAGTTCAAAATCAGATACAACCATGTAGTTTTCCATAGCGAAATGGCACCACTACACGCTCATATAATATTCTTATGTGTAGAGCATAAGTACACAGTTTTCAGGCGAGTTCCTAAAGGAATTAATCGTAGAAGTATTCTTAGTCACTGCGGCCTGTGGCTTTTTACTTCTGTATAGAGAGAAAAATTAAATTTGGTTTAGAGGTTAACAGTACTGAAGTGTGTACATATATAAACTCCCTCCTTATGTGTATATCCCACATAATACACGACGAATACTTCCAAGAAGGATTTCATTCAAACCTGTGTACCTTCCTAGATAAATTGAAAAGAATATAATGCTTTGAAATGACAAGGCAAGAACTATCAAATATTCCTTTGTACCTTTATTTTTGACAAAGCTTTATGTCTTTATGTTGTACGATTATCACAAATAAATGCGGTTGGTCATGCATAATGAATGTTATGTATGTATGTTTCTTTATACTTCCCCTATAACCTCTAATCTCTATAAACCAAACACATTTCGTTTCAATTAAAAACAATATACAATATTATACAATAATTATACAATACATATAATAGTTGGCTTTTACTGAAGTAAATTAGTTTTCTTGGTATTTTCTAAAAATAACACCTACGCTTCATAAAATATTCACTAATTCTTGTGGCAATTTGTAGTACTTATCGCGTAACTTATCTAACTACATAATTCGTAATATGGCGTTTAAAGTCATATTTAAATATTTAAAAACAGTAGATGTTTTTGCATTTTATAATAGGTACCTAGAAGAATTTGGTAGAAAATGAAATACTTTTATATATATGTACTATCTTTTTTAAATTAAATGTAAATTTGTCCGCAGAGAACGTGTATTTAGTAAATAAACGTTTCTCCTTGCTTGCAGTTCTCGGTTTTAGAGAAATAAAATTCGTTTTAAAGCAAAGTATTTATCTACTAAACGTAGATTTCCCATTTAATTTTAAAAAGATAGCGCAGCCACCTTGTATGGTGATAGTTCTTGCCTTTACTGTTTAAATCATCTCTTACCTCACGAAATAATAACACATATGACAAAGAAAATATTAATTTTAAGTTTTGGGAATAGACACTGGTGAGAAATTATATGTAGACAAGTTATCGGGCAAAATCATATAATTCAGAAAGTTTACAAGATAAAAAAAGCCATCAACTTTGGATATGTGGGAGGTCAGGACTGAGCAGAACAGAAGTATCGAGTATAGTTACGGCCAGGAGAGGTATAATAATTAATTAAAAAATTGCTTTCATATAAATAGCTTTTAATTGACTAGTTTCAAAATTCATTACATGTAAGACAAATAACATAAATAGCGTTCCGAATCAAATTACTACCTAAGTAAAACATTTATCTGAACCCACAGAGTAACTGTGAACGAACGATGAACGATATAAAAATATATCAAATTTGTAAATAAATAATAACTCTAATAATATACCAATATACTCTTACGTATCATGAATTTATATACCAATTAGGAAAATTTAATGTAGGCATATGTATAGATGAAATTGTGATTTTTCAAAAGATTAGACGGTATTTAATTCTAGAAATTGGTTTTCTCTACTCTAACCTTTCAGGAATCCACAGCTGAATTTATTTTCCGTCAGGTAAATGCATGCAGAGGGACTGTGATATCAATGGATACAAATATTGTATACATTTTGCTTGACCCAACTATCTTTCTAAATCTTTTTTCTCAAGGGAAAGTATGTACCAGGCATAAGATAAAGATTCCAGAAAAATGTTGAATTTTTATAGTATATTTATATTCATATCAATATCTACTAGAAAGACGTATATGTATATAAATAACCCTGCCATATACATATATGTATAATATTATTTATAAGCAGGAACTATCCAATTTATTTTCATACAGATTACATAGATTATAATTAAATAAATTAAAAAATCCATTACTAGCAAAACGGGTTTCATTTATAATGATTTAAATTCAAGGTATTATAACAACCAACAGCCAGTAGGAAAACTGAATCTTTTGTAGATGATATAACCAAAGTAGCGACTCTTTAATAGTTCGCTAAAACTATATTTGTCCGCTTGACAGTCAAACGAAAATTATTATGTACAATCTACAAAATCACCTTTGTGGTGTTTTGCATACTAACCTCATGAATTTTTCAATATATAATATTCGGGGCTTAATGCATTATGTGTCTCCCAACCTGATTTTGATTGTTTGAATAGTGTGTTGTGATAGAACATATCTCATAAAAAATCTTTGCTGGTGAATCTGTTCGTGAAGCAAATTGCGACCTGCTTCTCCATAACGCAAATGAAACTCAGTATATTCTTTTGAAGTAAATGTGACCATCAGAAACTAACCCCGCTTATTAATGTGTGTTAATGTCACTGCTACAAATTCAAACTTTTGTTTCGTAGTATGTATTTTGATTTTAATAGGCGGAATCAAACAAAAAAATTTTAACGTCCAATATCTCGAAAATGATCGACTATTTAGTTATTTATTAGTTTATTATTGATGTAATTTTTTCATTAGCATCCTCTATACTATATTTAATTTTTCGGAGAGCATGAACACATTGATGACTATATTACTAAGTTCAAGCATACTCTGTTCCAGATCAGCGTAAGTTGATGTACTTAGGAATACTCAAATCTGATAAAATATGGTAATATTATGGCTGTGGATGCGGAGCGCTTAATTTTCCTTTTTTTTGGGGGGGGGGACTGCACTGCCGGAAAATAAAGAAATCGACCATAAGAAAGACCTATTGTGCCCCCGTGCTGTTTTACTCCTCTTAAGGTTAATCGAACGACGAACATCAATAAAGATAAAAAAAGATCATACTAATATATCAATATTTTGATATATTAATATAATCAAAGTAGAGCTCGAACATTCTTCTACATTTAATGTAGAATTAAGTACAGACATTTAATGTAGAATTAAGTACAGACGAATAGACAAATTGACTCTGTCCAAGTAGTAAATTCCTGGTTTTGTTCGACCCGTGTTAGATGCGCTTGTATGTTTTAGTAGATTTCTAGCACTCAGTATAAAGTCGTCTGCCAAAACGATACTCTTGTGACCATATAGTCTTCAGGCTTTCCCGGCCGCTTTTGATGGCTGTTCTTCGGTTCTCTGGTTCTCTGCCGTGTAGAAAAATTGTGGTACTTGACGTTTCGATCATCTTGTCGTGATCTTTTTCGTGTTAGATGCGCTTGTATGAAGTGATTTCAGCGACAAGATAAAGTCGTCTGCCAAAACGATACTCTTGACCATAACTTTTGATGGCTGCTCTTCGGTTCTCGGGTTCTCTGACTTGAGAATCTTGTCGTGATCTTTTTCAGAAGTGAAGTGATGAGAACCGAAGAGCAGCCGTCTTGTGACCATTTATGTGTTTATTTCAAGTGAAAAACTGTCAGGTTTCTGTATAAGTAATAATTCTTATTTGAGCATCAAATTGATTTTTATGTTTTATCTAGGTTGTAACTATGAGTAAGTACGGAAAGTCTGGGCCTTCAAAGAAGAATAATAATAAGGTATGAAGACACAGAGTCAAGAGAAAAGAGGAAACGTTGCTAAATTGGATAGAAGAGGTTGGTTATGTGATATGGAAGGCTTTCACGGTCTGAGTCTCTATTATAAGGGGTATAATATATGAGTAAACTAAGAAAAATATCTAATTTTTGTAGTATATATAAAATTTTAGTTAGAATACCACAAAGGGAGTACATGTAGATTGTATTACTTAAGAGAGATGTCAAAAGACCAGTTGTAATTTTCTATGTTATAAGTTGTGTTATAGTACAACCTTTTTTTAATTTTTGTCAATAGTTTGTTCCAGATGCGCTAGAAAAGAATCGTTTCTTGAATATTGCCAAAAAAGTACATCATTGGACACTAATAAGAAGTGTTCTACAAACTTGTTCAAATAACAAAATAAAGTACTTGTGTGTGTACTTAGTACTACATACAACGGTAACTAATATTGGGATTTTATAAGAATAGATTACAACAATATAATGCATGGACGTCATGGTTGAGTGCTATTAAAAATTATACAAATGTAGGTAGAAATAGTATATATCATGAGTTAACGAAACAGGCTTTGTTACAAAAGCACGGATTACCTGTACATTAAATACATTTAGAAAAGCATTTATTCGAGATTTCAGTTTTAAGCATTAAATGTAGTGGCCAATCGTATGCTAGAAGTCATATTCATATTGAAGAAGAATTTATCGTAGATACTGAACCAATATAATGAAATACTATCTGTACAAGCTAACTTTTGAAGACAACAATGCACCATTGAAACTACACACACATACCAGCGCCTATCTATCAAGAATATAAAAGAGTTTCTGTGAGAATTAACAAAACTATATTTAGTATGTAATGATAAGTGAGTAAAAGAATTACTATTTGTGTTTTTAGGGATAAGGTACTTTCTTAGGTTGAATAAGATTTTTTATGAGTAAAAACTTATTAAAAACATAATAAATTTACCTTTGAATTGAGTAGTAATAAAAGAAAATATTTCTTTTGTATCTTGTCTCATATACTATCTACTATTAACAACGAGTGTGCCGTAATAGTGCGCCTATCGACGATGTATTTCGAAAAAAGAATATGTAAAAGAAAGGTGGAGTTATATTAGAATTGCAAGTAGCATCAGAGAGGTTCCAGTTCATTTCATTATTAACTTAGATAACGATAAAGCTTTGAGTATAAATAGCTGCGGGTGCACTTTGGTTTCAATGTTCAATATTCAGCTTAAAATTTCATTAGTTACATGCCAACAGCAGACGAGATTTAACATATTGATCAATCATTTCAACTAAAAAGTAACAGCATTATTAACTGTACTCATTTATTAGCATTACTTGAAATAAAACAATTGTCCCAACAATTTATGCAATAAGTATAATTATTTACATTACCACATGTTTTACATAATGTCGATTTTTCTTTTCGCAATAAAGAGCTTAGTCTAAGATAAAATACTTTTATTAAGCGTTTTAATTGATTTCCATTGGTATCCATATAATACCATCGAGCTTATACATATTTCCATTTTAACCCCTTAAGTATTAAGTAGTACTGTAATTTATTCCCATTTTGAAAATTGAAGGCGTGGACATAGAGAGATAGGCGTAAAAATTACATCAAATCTGGATACGCAAAAATGTCGCCCTTTATATGGGATTTGATGTGTTTTTGCTTTTTTTTTAATCAACCCTTAGAGAATAAATGAGGAGGAATAGTTTTGACTAAACACTCCGTATATTTTCTTATAATAAATGAGGTTTCGTTTATACTATTTGCTCTTTATTGTATTATAATGACGTCAACATAAGTAACAGACAGTGGTTTCCTGATTTAATGTTAGTGAATACCATAATTTTCAATTTTTTGTTGAAGAAAGTCCTGATTACATTTTGTCGTTTCTTTTATTTGAAATCATATTTAATTGCAATCATTTAACAAACATTGATTTATTAAACTTTCACATCTTTTCGTATTGTATGTATGTATATGCGCAGGATATTATTAGATTTGCCTCTCCTGGGAATTGTACCTATTGCATCCAGTTGGTTTGTTGGAAAGGGAATTTTCAGTTCTCAATTCATTTTTTAGCCATGAATGGCGTGGGATCAACGTTTTCTTTTCCGCGGGCATTAAACCGGTATTGGTCTTATGTATTTGTATTCTGGGAGTTATCGGTTATTACTTTTAATATTATATGTACATATTTTCTTTTGATTCTGTTTATATATATTATTCAGCAGGAAACGTTAGTACGCCATAATTAATATGTTTCACATTCCCGAATGACAACGTTTTTTTGTTACTTGGTACGAGTATAATAAAATAACGTACGTACCTCGTAGAAGAATTTTATGGTACGCATATCTTGCAATTCACAGGTTTTCTTTTTGGTTTTGTTCGCGTTTATTTTCAGGAAATATGTTTAAGTTCCTTGTAATGGTGGTTTTGGATTGGATTTTCTTCTTTATATTGGATTTTCCCAACCAACGGCTTTGTTCGACCTCGCTTACATGATGACAATGCATATATTAATTTAGGCGTTCGATAGGGTGGTCCATTTAAAGTGTAACACTGTAATATCTTCGAAACCATTAGTGTTATGAAGAAAAGTGTTAAACAAAAGTTTAACTATATGAAGGGGTTCATTCGATGGCGCTACTGTTGTCAGTATAAAGAAAGACATGAATGTCATAGCAAGGTCAACTCTTTGTTTTTTCAAATAGCATATGGTATTTTTTTTATCAAGTTCTAAAAGAGCAATAAGGTCTGAATAGAAAAATAGTAAACCACATATGACCTCAAATTAATATTAATCGAGATATTTCGAAAAGATGAGGACATAATAAAAGTCAGTGCAGCAATGTTTCCCTTCGTTTGTTAAATGTAAAAGTTGAATTGATTGCAAACTTTGTGGCTGAGTTGAAGCGATTAACTACAGATTGTAAATCTAAATGTGTGGAATGTGACATACCTACAACTAATACACACGGTCACAATTTGTCAAAAGTATTCGCAACAACGACGTAAGAGAACTTTTATTACAACAAACAGCTTCTACTTTTACTTTTGAATAGCTCGTGGAAATAGCGTTACCAATTGAAAGTAAATGTCAAAATGTAAAAGTAAACACATTCAAGCTACCGCGAGTGCCGTAGACAAAGTAAAATCACAAAAGGCATGAAATAATGCAAATTCGGGAAGCAATTATAATTACGAAAAGGAAAATTGCACACGCTAAAAGGTAAATGTTTCAAATGTGCATATACAAAGCACATGGCAAAAGAGTGCTTTGCAAAAAGCAAAGCATGCAGGTCACATAGCTGTAGTTTGTTTTAAAAGGATGTTTGCGGTAGATGTTTACGTGATCCACGTATTTAAAGAACAAACTGTTAATATCTGGTATATAGATAAAAATAGGGAAGATTATTTTGAAATTAAAAATAGACAACTATTCAACTGAGATGGAATTGGATACAAGAGTCAGAATTACTTCAATTAGGTAGGTACTACAAGTATATCAATAAAAAAAACATAGAAACTTACATTAACGAAAGTGAAAGCTTATTATACCAGTAGGTGGTGGTTGCGGTTCATATTCAATACAAAAATCAAGTACAACAACAAAGAGTTATCGAAAAGTTGATTAGAAAAAACTAGTTAAAGAAATTTAATATAAATTGGGCAAAAATCAAATATATGGGGTTGGAAACTCTGTGGAAGTTGTATGAAGACCTTATCCAAGAAAGAATAAGAAAGATTACAAAGATATTGTTTCCCTTACACTAAAAAATGAAGAGTCTAGAATGAACTAATACGTATAGAAGATACGGGAATTAACTGAATGAGCAGAACTTGTATTCAAACGACCGGTCACGACTGAAATTGACTTATTGTTAGTGATAAGAAGCGTGAAGTAGATAATAAATATAATATATAATTTTTCGCCAAACAACTTCCTTGTTATGGACAGCATTGGGTGTAGAAATAGAAGAAAGCGTTTCGGAAAGGCGACATAACGTAGCGTCTTCTCGTAAACATTTACAAAAAAGAATTATTATGCAATATTAAGAACAATTGGACATATTCATCGATTCAATTTATAGATAAATACAAAAGAAAACTAACTCCATACACAATTAGATAAATTATAATTACGTTACAGTAATCCTTAATTTCTATTTCAGTTCCAATGAATTCAAGCAAAAAAACTTCTTGTCTATAAATGGGCTTTCTGCAGGAGTGTTATTTTCTATCCCTATATTTTGGATATCGCAAAGAATGTGCGGTTTCAGTCCTGTGTAAGCATCTTCGCAAAGTATGTACGGGATATAGTTTAAATGACCTCTTCAAGCTCCCCAATATCCAAAATCCTTGGCGAAGGTGTTTGTCTGTAGATTTGAATTTAGACAGAGTTATATTTCTAAGGGATATCATTAACAAATATTCTTATGTAACTCTTTTTCTGATAGTTATGTTGTATACGATACCAAAATTGATTTTTAAATATATTACAGAATTTTGACAAATCTCCATAAATGTTCACCAATTAATTAATTTTGTTAACTATGCTGTTTCGAAGACATTCCTTGTCAATGATATGTTAATAGAAACATAATTAATTGCGCACACTGTAAATTCAGGTATTAAACAATTGCAGAAGTTTAGCTTACAATAATTTTCACATTAAGTACGAATGGCAAAATTGGCTAATATTTTAGCTACTGGCGTTAGAAATAAGAAGACGTGAACCTTTATTCGTTTCTAAGCTTTCGCTAATTATTTATGTGCTTCTTCAGAAAACAAAAATGGTGTTTATTGGACGACAACATCACAAATTTGTTAATTAGAAATATAACCGTAGTGTACATAATTAAAATCTTTCTAAAACGTGTTCATTAATTATGAAGACTCGAAAGTAAAACACTAATAGCTAATAAATAATTAGCGAAAGCCTAGAAACGAATAAAGGTTCACGTCTTCTTAATTCTAACGCCAGTAGCTGCAATCCCATTATCCTTTCCGTTTGCACCTGACGTACATGCAGCCAGTACTCCTTATCAACTTCAACTTGCTAATATTTCAGTGTCTTCAAATATCACCATCATTAGTTACTTACTGGAAATAGTATCGCTGTCTCCCTTGATATATCGTATTAAATATTTTTGACCTACTTGTAAATAGCTGAATTAGAACAAATATAGAAATGAAGTATTGCCATCTAGAAAACAGACCCGGTACTTAGATTTGCCGGTACCTGTATTATAGGTAAAACAATATGATAACATTACGTTATCAATAATGATAATAGATAATACATCAACCATGTTCAACATTTATCATAACGATAACCTTCTATGAATATTACTGCGATCATTTTAATTTTAAATTATATACAGGTGCTCTGTTTAAGCCAATGAACTTGTATATGTTACAGAGTAAACATAACACCTTTACAGTTAAAATTATTTTTATTAATGCTATGCATTTAACCTTGTAACTCAGTTGTAACAAAAGTTTTCTAATTTATGGCCAATCAAGACGCGAGAGCTGGCCTCGTCTACATAGTGAATATAACATATGTACTCATTTTAGTTACCATAATAAAGTAAGGCGCATACTTCTGCGAACAATCAGGCGAAAAATGATTAATCTTTTGGCGTTAACACTGCATTCATAATAATATTTTATATTCCCATGAAGTTCATTATTTCATGTAAGGAAACAATAAGATAATGTTATTATTATTCTCTCGGTTCTGTATTTCTGCGATTGTTGCAAAGATAAGTTACAGATTACTGAAAATGTTGGAATGAATTACACAGATAATGGGGTAAATATGCAACAAATAAACTAATTTTTCATAAACTGAATACGTAGATCGCAGACTTTTTTTCCATTTAGTTTTTTGATTAATTAATTTTGTTAGAAAAACAAATTCAAAAATCTAACAAAAAAGGAAAAGCCGTTTCAAGCAAAAGAGAAACAGCGGACGGGGAAATGTCAAACAACATTATGCATGTTGCAACGCAAATTTGGTTGTACGTTATGTTAGGATGTGACAAATGATGTAATAAATACCACAAAAAAGCTAGTTTAATGTGGAATCACGTTAGAAAAACGCATGATATTAAAGCAAAAGCTATTAGTTAAATTAACAGCGCCTAAAAACGCAGTGCAAAGAGAGAATGTATGGGTGCAAGGTATATATATAGAAAATTAACATTTCGTGAAACTAATGCGCGATATAGTACAAATCAGACATATTTATGCGGAAACTGCATAATAAACATTAAATATGCGAAGAGGAAAAGCTCCCCAACTAAATAACTAGAAGTATATGTTAAAGATAATTTAAAACGAATACTGTAACACAATATGTAGAAATGGATAACGTTAGAACTGTTTCGAGAAAAAATGGACCTGATAACGATTTCCAAAATAAAACGATACGACGAGATACGTTGTTTTATTCTCGAAAACAACCAGAAAGTTTAGGGGCTATATGCAAAATACAAATCAATTTTTATGGTTTGAAAGAACAGCTTAAGTAAACATTTTCATTCTACATAAATCAGGGCTGTGAAACAGATAGGAAAGACATGCCATTTCTATATTTGCGGGAGCTTAGGTATGAAACAGCAAGAAAGGCGACAAGATTGGAAGACAGCTAAGATATTTCAAGATTTTATTTATCAATATAATGCAACTGCTAAACAAAGGCCACTATTAGTATTTGATAGGTACTTGTCACTTATCCCTATTTATACTTTTAAACAGACGGCAGATGAAAATATAACTCAAAACTATATGCATATGGCACAAATTGATTATAACTGCTTAACAGAACCCTGTCTCAGTCCATTCAAACTGTGATAAGACAGACAACTACCTAGTAGTCTGGAAAAGTAAGAGTTTGTTAACTTGTTAGCAAAGAAAGCAAAATACACCTAAATTATCTCGGAGCGTAAATGTTGGAAAAAGTGACTTAAATTAAATAACCAAAAATGAAATTTCTTGGCCAACCGGCGACGCGACAAGATGTCTTTAAACAACTTTATTGATTGTAAATTTACTTAGCAATGTGCAACCATACTTTCCATGGTATGGTTAATGCTATTTGCTAGTTTTTTTTTTCTAAAATCAGTTTATTGACGAACTCAATTGGAAATTGTTATTGACTTAATGACAAATATGTATAATATCTGTCTTCATTAAAGCTCTTAAGAGGCAACTAAATTCGAAGAATATATTTATAAAAAAGAATAAAAAAATACTTTAAAGTGATATTTTTTGTGCCCCAACGATGATAGGTTAAAGTAGATGAACTGGTAAATCTAACAGAAGTCAAGTGGAAAATACAACTGTCTAAACTATAACAGTTTTTGAAATGAAACGTGGCCCGGTCAACACAAAAAAATTGGCAGCGAATTCAGTATTTCCGAAGAAACCACTATCCACTGTCGTATGTGAATCACCCGCATTAAGACCATAACAATCTTTTCCAGAACATAATTGAACATCTTTTAGAATATCTATCTATTGAGGTAACTAGCTAAGTATGATGACAATTTTTTTCCAATTACTACAAGTAGCAGACAAATGTCCTGTATCAACATATAAGAAAAAAAACTATACCTACATTATGAAGTATATCTAAGTCAGTTTTATCGACTAAAAAATACCACACACTCAACAGTTCAAGCATATGTGTATGCCCTTACGTAAGCTAATTCATCAACAAGAATTGCATTCTATAATTAATAAAACATGCCATATTTTAAATAAAAGATTCCTACAGATAGGGATACCTTGCAGATATTATAAATGACACAATTCAATATTTGCCAATATTAGTTATAATATTGATGATTATAAAATCAGTATCTCGTGTAATTATATGATACCACAGCAAGTAGAGATAACGCTTTTATTCAATCCGAAACAGGAAAGGTACAATAAAATTTCCATATGCTGCCCTAAATAAAAACGTAGGTTTTATTGATATTACGCACATACTGTCGTGTACCTAATTATATAAAAAATTAGGGTAGATGACGTGTACACAGTTCTAACGACAGGAGGTTAGTTATAACGACGCGTTCATTTAATCAATTAAATAAAATTTACATTCAAGTTTCGCCAATGTTAAGTGGTATCCACCTCAAGTATTTTACCTTTTTAAAAAGCCTGTACATCATCCACTGAAGATAAGAGGATGAATGACAAATTACCTTTTTATCCAACCTCTATTTTTCGCAATCTAAAGAACGTCATTAATTTGGAAGTATAACTTGTAGATGTTTTTCATTGAATTATTTGTACACCAACGACTTTTAATAAATATTGATTATAGAATTATCAATGTTAGTTGTTTTAAACAGATTTAAAGATGAAAAGTTTAAAGTTATATAATTTAATACATTTTTTTTTTCTTTGTTGTTTTTACAGCACAATGTAAGAAACCAATCATTACTATTAATACTTCCAATACGAAGCTCTCGACTGTCAGTTAAAAGTATTAGCAACCTTAAAGGAACTTTCACGTTGATGATCACGTGATCACACTGGACCTCTAAATCTACACATCACAGTGATTCAAGATTACTGAATAGTTACTAAACCTAAGTTCGATTCGATTTGTATGTTACAAATGTATTAAACAATCCTAAACGAAGTAATTACTCTTATATTATGTCAGTTAGAGGTATAAGGAATTTGTACTTGTTTCAGTAGCTAACTTTTCTAGTAATTTCTATTAATGCTTGTATCGAAAAACATTACCAAACAAAAATGTCGATCGCCCATCTTCGGTCTATATTTAAAATGTCTTAGGAACTCAGTATATTGCGATATTTTCAAAATTATAAACCTGAATCTCATCAACTGAATTTATTTCATGCATAAAGTAATATAAAGCAGTGACTACGTTATAACTATACGGATTTCGGCCAGCCATAACGTAGAAATCAAGATCTATATCAAGTATGCAACATTAAAACAATTTATATACTTATGCAAAGCACATTACGGCACAGAAACTAACTATTAAAAAAGTTGTTCCCAATGCATACTTCAATTGTAGAAAAGTTCTGAAAATTTGAAAGTTTTGTGAAATTAATCCACTATTGAAGGTACGGTAAAAAAGTCTGAATTATTCTGGATATAATTTTTTTCTGAAAAATGTATGGTGTAGGATTATGTAGTATTTTCAAAGAAATACTAAATAATCCTGGAAGGTTTAAATCAAATTATTTCTGCTTGTCTATGTATTAAGAACACATTTTACTTTTACCAGCTAGTGATTTGGACCACGGCAAAAGTTCTGAAAATATTTCAACAGCTCTCTAATCAGGGTAGTATTTTAACTTCCTGACATCGCAATTGATTTCAATTAATTTTCCAACTCTGTTACACTAGCAACTGTTAAATTCAAATTTCTATAAAACTTTAAACACTGAAAGAGTACCTTAATATAAGAGCAACCCAATTTTTTAGTGGCCCCCACAAAATGTCCGCACTAGATTCAAATTTTTGTAAATATTTTGAAAACTTAACAGATGTATATTTCGGTAACTATGTATATGAAGTATATTATATAGCTTAAATCAAAAAAAAATATAAATCAGTAAGAGTTTAAGCTGTCCAGCTTCTTATTTCTTATTGTTTTCGAAAATAATTGGCATCATGTTCTAAACAATTCAAACCAAATTTTAAAAAGTTATGTCTGTTATTAGTGCGGCTACAAAAGGTAGTTAAGTATCCAAAATAAGCGGACCAGCAGCTATTCTCGAATGTACGGATATGCCTGAGGTTTTTAAAAAAAATGAGAAAATTCATATTGTGAGCATAGCCGTTCAAAATGTGCTTTAGTGCTGATAATGTACCAATTTTATCCAATTTTCGGATAATTAAGATAATTTTCGCATTAAATAATATTTTGTTAGTTCATTGTTTATTGAATATACTGTTATCGAATGTAAACGTCTTAACCAGAATAATACATCTGCCTGAATGGATATAGTGTTTGATAGGTATATCTCTATCTTTACAGTTTACTTTAAGAATGAAAAACCAAATATATAAAAGGATCATAATTTCAAGTTGACAAAAATTCTAATAGGTTGTAAAGCTTTCTTGTCAAGCGCTGAAAATATTGTTGTTACTCCCACATATACACAAACCAAAGAAGAATGTATATTTGTGAAGGATTCGAAGATCAAACAAAATATTTTAAACTACAGGGATATTTATTTTTTATTTTCTGAGGTTCCCGAATTAACAAAAAAACATACATAGAAGCAGATTCGAGGAAATTCTCCACACGTATTATCCAATAATATTGTCGCTATTTATTACTCGTCTATCAATTAACAGCTCATTAAAAAAAGGTCGTGTTTAGATTCCATTTAACTGCTACATTTGTTGGTGATAATATTTGCAGCATTTTGCCAGTAGTACATTCTGTGAAAGGTTGCGATAGAAGGTTAGACTATACGAAACACTGTATAAGAGACACATTGTCGAATTTTGTATAAAACGCTCTTGTATGTTTTGAAAATTTATAGCTAAGTGATGAACAATTAAGAAAGTTACAAGCAGTTGCACGTAATTTTTTCCAAAAATAAGTTCTCCTGATGAACTTCAGCATAAATTGGATTCATAAAATTTAGGTTTGCGCTTAATAAAAGTAATATGTCGCCTTCAATTAGTCAGTTGTTGAAGAGATTTAATACAAACATATATACGTAAAAAATCCTCATGGAAAACAATATAAGCCCACTGATTACATTTTCTTTAGATATGAAGCACAAAATGGAATATTCATATATGTTTGAATATAGTATAAACTTCTAATGTTGCATGCCAAAATCGAGAGATTCCGTCACTAAAACAAGTTGTTTTATTCTTATTCAAAGTACTTTCAATTTTTTTCACGAATTTAAACAAATAAAAAGATATCCATATTATATATAATTTATTTTATTTTGTTATTTTGTAATTAAGATGAAGATGAATCGACATTAGTAAAAATAAACATGTCATTTTGTCTATGTTAGACTTGAAGGAGTCCAGTTTCCTTCCAAATCAATTGTATTACGTATAATGATTTCCAAAATAATTTAAGAGGGAGCGTTTTTATATTCGCGGAAGATTTTTCATATCTTTCAATTAATTTAAACCCTCATAAAAAATGAAGCTGAAATGGAATCAGTAAAACAGCTTTTTGTTTCGTTTTAGTAATAAATAAAGGTCTGGGCTGAGGGTGAAGTGCAATTTAAAATAATGGTGCTGCAAGAGGCTCTTGTGGACGGGCGCGTTGTCGTGCAAAAGCAAGCACCTTTATCAATTTTCCCCGTCTTTTCTCTTTAATGGCTTCTTTTAGTCGCTCTAATATTGATATAATACGGTTCGTTTAATCAATCAACAATATTGTTAGACGTTTGAGAAGGTCGTCTTCAGTTTCCTTGTTTTCCAATTATCTGGAAAAACGGTAAATCAATGTATTCATTTGATGCGTGTTCTGATAAGGAACTTTATCGATAGCTACGCTTTTCACTCCTGATTATTACGATATAATGATTTCTAATAACAATGAAATTGGAATGATTTGCAACACTATGTTACAGTAGGTATTAGACATATATACATTTGTAGATATGATCTGTTTCTTGAATTTAGGAATGATATATCTTGATACATTCCTACAAAAAAGCACGAGTGATAATGCAATAAGTAAGTGCCAGTATGAATTACTATATTGATGATTACTGAAAGTGAGCTTTATGTAATATAGTTTTTCAGTAAAATTGAAATAATAATTCAAGCCTTAAAGATTTCTATTAACAATTACTTGACAATAAGACACAACTGATATAACAACTATTGTTATGCTATTTCGCCCTTTACTAGTCATAGTAAGAAAAGCTTAAAAAGGCGTACCTACATACATACGTAACTTCCCAAAAAGGCTGGTGATAACTATTATTTCTTTCTATCTAATGAACATTTCGCAATTTAATACGATGCTTTTAACGTATCAAAACTTCATAGCAGCAATTTTAATGTGCTGGACAAAATAAGATTTTACAACAAGAAAATATGCAAATGAGGTAAGCCTTTCCATAATATATTTGTTTTATTGATTTTATTGTTGTTTTATTAGTTTTGTCGACCGCATTTTAACGAACAAATTAAATACAATTCAAATGTTTCTAAAGTAAGATCAGACTAAAATATAAAAAGTAGGCATAGTAATAGAGAGGTAAACATAATGACAATTTTTATTTAGTCCGTTTAATAGAGAGGTAAACATAATGACAATTTTTATTTAGTCCGTTTCTTAGCTGTCTGTAAAGAGACCTGCCACCTTAGCACAAACTTAAAGGTAAATGCATTTCTTTTGGTATTATATACACATTAGTTGTGTGCGAAGCAATTGGCGGAGGCGCTGGGTTCTATATACTTAGATGACAAAAAAGCACTCTTGTAGAATAATAAATGACAGGACAAAGTTCTAGGAACCCTTAATTTCCATTTTAAATAGATGACGAGTTGTATTCATGTGAATAACATCAATTTTAGATTTTGATGTTAAGAACAATTTTAAATCATTCTATTAAATTACAAAATATTTATAACCAATTTCAAAATTTACTTCATATATTTAAACAAATGATAAATTGCTACACCCATTTATAAAAACAATAGTAAGTACACAAAGAATCTACGATGGGCATTGCATACCCAATTCGCAAGATCCTTACTGTACAAGACTCAAAAAGGGAAAACCTCTTACTTTAAAATAATCAAGTGCATTCTATGAATAACTTCTGAAAGCAGGAAAATGGATCATTGTTTTAAGAAAAACTGCACTGTCAATTAATAACTAAATGTAAAGTTTACGGGCAGAAATTTGTATTTAATAAATAAACGTTTCGTCGTAAAGCGAATTTGATTTATGTGAAATGAAATGAAGCTCACAAGTTTGAAGATTTGAAAGATGAGCTAAAAGACAAGATTCCTACTAAAATATTTGGAAAATGTTTTACTAAAGTATTTATGATTTTTATAAACACAAAAAAAACGATGAAACATGCTGCTATAGAAAAAAAATGACAAGCTTTACATTTTCGCCAGAAAAACTAACAACTTTTTACCTTCGAAAAACATGCAATAGATTTGAAAAAATGAGATCTAAAAATGGATATTTGTGAACAAGTGTCTGTCTAAGAACCGATACTTCAAAGTAGTGGAAAGTAAAGCTTACAACAATAATGATCTACTGCAAAACAAAAATAATAAAAATAATAGAGGCCTCAAACTTTGTCCATTGTTTACTATAATCAATCGGGGTATTTATCAAAGATATCTAGATTGATGAAATCCTTGTAAAATATCTTGGTAGACATGTGCTGAAGCTACACACTTTGGGCGTTATGTGGTTATAACCATTATCCCCTCAAATTTAATTAATACTATGCGGTTGAACATCTACAAACGTAGCAAAAATGAAATTAATTATGTCAGATTGTACAATGCAGCTACTTAATGCTGCACCTGCAAATAAAGGAGTTCAGAACCACTGGTATGTTGCAGAAAAACTGAAAAAACTGACAAAATATCTGATAGTAAATATCTCATCATTGCAACAAATCGAAAAAGAAAAATATAACTCAACTTCGAGTTTTGAATAACTACAATAATCATTTGCATGGAATAGGTTAACATGATTGAAATTTTGATAAATACAACGTCCAAGTACGGGCAAGAAGGGTATTGGATACATATTAGTCGAGTGATTGACCCGACTATCTGATATTCCTGTTCACTATCAAATATAAATATATTTTCTAGTATGTACAAATTTAATTTAGTCTTTTTCAAATACAAATTTAATTAAATTCACTCAAGAAACAGAAAAGTTAATTGGAGTAATACATATATTGAACCAGACCCATATAGAAATTATTTACTGAAATATTTTTCAATCATACTCAATAAAAAGTATAACTAAGAGAGAGTCTTTCTATTATCCAGAATATTTTCGATTCCTGTTCTTGTTAATTATCACAATACATACATTTCGAAAAATCATTAGCAGCAAGCATGTCAGCAATGTAATCTAACAACTGGACTAAATGGAATAAAAAGAAGCTGCTACGTTTATTAAATTTAAAAATGTTGTATTATTATTATTGTAAAGATAATGACAGCCTTATTTCGTCAATTTACGTTGGCAATTTATTCATGACTTATTATGTATTACGCTCTTTAACAGTATTTTTGGATATGATTATATTATTCACCTGATAAAAATAACTTCTGTCAGCTGCAGGGATTTCTATAACAAGGAATCATCCTGTTGACGATGTCACTCCTGAATTAAAAAAACATATGTTCTATCAAAAATAGACAAATTGTGCAACGATACCTGTGTTGAAAATAATTTATTGTTGGGCTCGGATATTAATATGTGTTACTTGATTCTATTCTATAATTTGATATAATTTCAATACTGCTGGCAGATGAAATAAGAATAAAAGACGCTTTATGTAGCGCTTTGTACATGTATATATAATATATAACTTAGCTCGAGTGATTTCGGTATCCTTTTGATAATTCGAATCTTTATATTTGGTTCCTAATGCAACTGAAACTGAAAACATGTCTTTTGTTACAGATAATTTATTTGGAATAAAGAATAAAGAAGTAACAATAAGAAACAGATCCCTAAAGTTGTATGTGCCCATGATATAGCTTTGTGTATATTTTATGAGGCAGTAGTTAAACGTTTATATCCAGGCATTTGACCGACATCCAAACATCAACCATTTGTCTATTTCACCGAATTCTAAGTAGTTGGATTCAGATAGAAAGCTCTCGCTTTAATTACACTCGTATTAGCTTAGAAAGAGTTTGTGCGTCTAAATAAAAGAAATAAATGGATAATTATACCAATTTCATCATTGTTAGTGAAATTCTTTATAATTAGGTTATTAGAATTATTGGCAGCCTTTTATCATATATGTACCTAATAACAAACATTTTAAATTTTATCTGAGCCAGTGGACACGTTTTCGTTCAGGCCCTCGAATAATTTTCTTAACAAACTTCAGATTTCTCGTAAATTAGGAAAGAAATTTTAAATTTAAATTTAAGCCACAGGGACCACGTTGAACAAATTCATGAAAACATA
Organism: Holotrichia oblita; assembly: GCA_023690525.1. Lineage (NCBI taxonomy): Eukaryota > Metazoa > Arthropoda > Insecta > Coleoptera > Scarabaeidae > Holotrichia > Holotrichia oblita. The sequence goes on from CM043016.1 coordinate 164,846,559, forward strand.
TTACGCACTTTTAGAATTAGAACCTAATTCTACGACAGTAAATTTAATTAACATTCTTTTTATTCGGCCCAGTTTATATAATTGTATGATTCAGTGATAAATTTCAGAGTAATTCTCACATTAATGCATTAGTATATTATTAAGCTTCAAATTGATTATTCGACTGTACATCTGAAATATAGATTAAATTATATTATTAAATACAGTTTGCACATCCGGATCAGCAATAATAAACGTCAATTTTCAGTTTTCTTGCTCGGGTATAATGCCAAACTTGTGCAAAATTCTGTTAACTAAAAAAAATTACAGCAGAGCTAATATTTTACTATTTTTCATACAATTAGATGCTCTAAATGAGTTCTTTAAATTGTTGAGCAAAAAACATCCTATTTAAGATTTCATCCAGCACTTTTCTAAAGTTCTCAACGCCAATATGTCTGGAAAAATGTAGTACTTTTAAACGTAACTCTTGCAGAGAATGAATTTCGATTTCATAAACCTAGCCCTTAAGGTGAAAGGGAAGACATATTTAAATAATACAACTGTTAAACATGAATTCCAAGAGTCAGTACGCCCCAGGCAGCCATGGACTCTAAACCTAAAATTAATGGAGCGTCGTTCAAAGTAACAAAGAAAATTGACATTTATTATTGCTGATTAGGGCCACAGATTATGGCACTTACATATGTAGATAAAATTCTATTTTATGACATTCATAAGGTAGTATAAGCTTAATAAAAGACACACATTTTACAATTCATAGCTACCTAAGACTTTTAAATTTACGTTAAGCAGATAACTGTAAACACAAAATGTATAATGAAATAAAATTTTGTTGTATTACTATGTTCATATGAGTGGATAAATTTTTATGAAATTTTAGCCTGATACCATAACTCAGTGAGCTTTTTAAAAATGAGGAGACGCTCCACCCCCATGGCATTTAAAATTTTGATTTATCGTCCCTTGTCGTCAATTTTTGAAACTAAATACAAATTTTACTTCAGGAATGTAGTGTATAATATTTGATACTAATGACCCAAAACTGGAACCTCTCTATTAAATTGATCATAAGTTAGCAGAGGGGAAAAACTTTATAACCGCACTGTATAGTAATCAGTAATTATAGTTTGCTAATATAGATATTTTGACTGTTTTCTGTGGGGAGTGATTTAAAACTCCTAAATTCCTCGTTAAATAGTTTCGTAAGCCTTACTTAGCTATTACAAATTTTATTTGTGAACGCCTCTGCCTTAGGATTTTCCGATATCATATTCATATGTGACTGCATTAATTTTTATAAAGAATAACTTAATAATATTATATTATTATGATATTTTGTACAGTGGACAGCAGCATAATCGGTACCGCTACGGACTTTCCTAAACCTTAATAACAATGTAGAGGGGGTTACATTGTGTGGCCTTCAGTTAGGATTTATAGTAGATATTATTATTAGTAGATAAAGTCGACGTTAGCTTGCGGTGGTGTCGATTTAAAAGCTGGCCACTGTACATGTAACTACATCGAAAAAGAACTACAATCATATGGTATACTTTTTTGTACAAAGGAATCCCCACTACGGTTTTAATAACTACTGTGATTTGTAGTGTAAACATTATCAGTTTAAACGATAAAATCCCACAATTTGAATATCTAGTGAGCTTATTGTGCACGAGAATTATATATATGAGATTGAGAAAGAACAGTAGTACATGACAGAACTTGTTTGATTAGAATGATGATTTGAAAACAGTAGAACTGTTTTCAGAATATGACGTATGAAGTATTTTTGAAGATCTTTGAAGATGCACGAAAATTGTAGAAAACTTTGCGCTCACATATCTGAGGCACAAGCTTTAAACCAAAATTATTATAATTTTCAGTAATTATATATTACATATCTCGTTATAGCGAACAAATAACGACAACAATTTGAAAGACAACTCAATACTACTTCTTGGGTATTTGCTCAGTACTAAATACTACAGTAATGGAACTTACTACTTACATTTGTTTCAAAAGCAAATTTAGATCTGAATATCCATATAATTTTCGTAGTCAGAAATATGTCAATAATATAAAGGAATATTCATGTTATAAGCATATTGATTTATTATTTGTCTACCTACCTAGACTAAGAATTACACGTCGGTTCCACATTAAAATAATTAAAACTAGGGTCGGCAAATTTCACACGCACACACGGGGGTTGTTTCTGAATGTCTGTTTATATTGCATACGTCGGCAAATTCGTATCCTTGAATGATATGGGACAAATTTGAAATCAAGTGATTTGTCAACGTTGCAAATAAATAATAGAAATAAATAAACAATATATTGGCCTATTCATGTTATTATTTTAGTTTTACTTCTTCTTTTATTACAATTAGAATTCCATTTTACTTTAGTGTTAAATCGTTTTGAAGTATTCCCTATCTTTCCATTATGCTCTTGAAATTGAGAAAATATGTACACTATTAGCGTTTGCATAGGATTAGTATATGTATAGGATATGTTTGGTCATTGAAGCCGGTGTTTTGATGGGAAACTATGTGAGAATATAAGAATCGAATACAGTGTTGTACTACAATATTTAACCTAATGCTCTTTTTCTAGCTTTTAAGCGATAACCACGCGAGCGATCTGCATATCCTTTTAAATAGAAACTTGGAAAATATATTCAACATTCTTTTCACTGTCTTTGTACACTAGCTCTGATATTCTATCCGTATTGGATGGATACCAAAGGTAGCAGAAAGTGCCAATTGTACTACAGTAGAGACATACGATTTGCTTGTAACTAAAATGGAAAAAGAAGAATATATTAAAATTTGCTTTATTGAAAACGTTTGTTTCTTCTATTAATAAATCAAAGCCGCACACGTTTGCAAGAGCATTGTGATGAAATAAAAATGACCCTCTAGCATATAGATAACTAATGAAAATGTCTCTCTATAAAATGTATTGTAATAAATAACCGCAGAATCGCTATCGGAGAGGTTGCTGATGATGGTGACATATCATATGGCTTGTACCAAACAATTTTTTCCGAATACTTCCATCAAAGTGTAATGGCAAAATTCATCATTAAAGTCTGTGCCAAATAGATATTTCTAAATGAAACTAACAAGTCGAAATTACTCAAACGTCGAGGTTGATGAAATGTGAAGCTAAGTATTTACTAGGAACAGACGCCCGATCTGTGGTGAAACATGGCGTCTTTCTACCTATTTTTGAGCTTTAAACCAAACGCAATACATCATGATACCTCGCTATACGAAATTGCCGCACATTGCACGCCTATGCACCTATTCCAAAAAAATTAAGAAACCATCAATGAAAGATAACTATTCTCTTACTCCCATTTGAAACATCTTGTATTTTACTCTTTTTACCTAACATCTTAATTTACCACTTGATAATGTAGATAAAACTGCTACGATTTAAGATCAATTGTCTAGAGAAAAAATGGCACACAATTTGCATATAATTTTAAAATTTTAAAATCTTCATAACAAACAGCAATGTAAATGCACATTAAATGAAACTATTTACTTTAGTTACGCGTACAACCAAACATATCCTACATTTTATTTAATTTCAGTTCGTAATGATAAATTAATATATGAACAACATACATGTAACTTTATACGCGTCGTAAACTTGAATAAATAAAGACTATATTTTTGTAAATGTGAGTGCATGTAAGCATCGAATATAAGCGTGTGTACTGCCTTTACTCTTTTATGGTTAAAAACATAAATATGAAGAGACAACACTGTTAGAAAGCTTTCAATGCTGCATTTTCAATTTTCGTGTTGCGTACTAATAACGCTAGTAATAAAGTGCATTCAAGGTAGAAGCCCTTTCAAAATACATAGGTCGCCTATCACATTTGTGCTGTTGATTGAAATTGGTAGCATATATATGTAATTACAATTCTAGTTAGCTGTAAGCTAAACCCAAACAGCTGTAACGTATGAAAAAACAAAGAATTTAATATGCATACAAATACATACGTATATGACATTCATATAAGTATGTATTTTAACCCATATATGCATATAGAGTTATTCAGAAAAACCAACATTACATCAATATTTTCAAGATATTTATTAAAACACGCAATAATCAGGAAGGTGTTTACAAGTGTGGTGTGGTGGTTGTGTGATGAATCCGAATATGACAATAAAAACACCGTCTCGCATACAATTTTTCACATTTCACCACTCAATGCTTAAATATTTAAAATTTTCTATGCCATTTAAACGCTAGGGTATGCTTTTTCGGCAGTAGAAAGGACCTACATTATATTTTTATTGTAGCCAACGTTCTGGAAATGTGCAAAAGGTTAGGATGTTTGATGAACCTCAACATTTTCAATTCCTTCTTTCTTACTTCACCGAAAAATTAAGCAAGAGATTCGCAGCAAAGCTATTTCAAGCATTTCATCATCATGTTTATACTTCAGTCTGCACAAGCAATTCAGCTTAAAAAGCTGCAACAAATACATCCCCAAAGAAAACTGAGAATCGGCTAAAAAAGTTTTAAAATGCGTCTTCAATTGGTAGAAGAAAATACAAGAAATAATGAGTAGTACAAACCAACTTGCCTTAAATATCAACTTACAGTAGTAAACGATATATGAAAATCAACGTCGATAAGATTCAATTCAACTCCATGTTCTATTCATGCTCAACATAATGAAAACAAGTTCACATCTGATTACATATCATTGATAACAGAGAAATGAGACTATTTTTTAGATAAGGGACACTAATATATTTAGCACTACTGCAGAGTAAAGTAATATCTTTATAATATTTTCGATGACAAACAAGAAAATAATATCCGGTTCCAACTAGTGGAGCCCCGTCCGATGACAGTGTTCAATTTGATAACTACTTGAATACTGCTTTTGCAAAAATTTCATTTGACGGACTCTAGAACTGCCGAACATTAACAGCAATACCCCGGATAATTGAAGATACTTTTGATCCTATATTAGCAAGCATAATAGAGAACGATAACCAATAATTTATAGATTTTCAAGAGTTTCGAATTTATCCTCCTTAAATAACTCTTGTAGACGATAGTTAGAACGTAAAACACACATCAATCCATCTACTTGTCTCCAAATTTTACTTCATTGCATTGCAACCTAGTAAATATTTCAGAATGCTTCATAAAATTATCTTTTTAATGATCACAGGTGGGGATTAGATGCCGTCAGTAATCAAAATGTACCGTACATAATCTAGCGATATACATGTCTCTACAGATGAACTTAAGCATTATTTATACCCAGCGTTTGTTCCATAGTTACACATAATTCTCTATTTACCCAATAATCAAGTTTATTTATTCATAAATATAAGTATACAAGGTAAGTTGTTAAGCATGGACGAGAAAATAAAATTAAGCAAGGTTTTCAAACCCAGCAGTAGCTAACAAAATAAGTTATTACCCGATCAACAATATTATTAAAATTAAAAAACTTTCAAATAACCTTTAATGAAACAGCACAAACAAGCAAGACATGCGGTAATAAATTTAACTTAGATAGTCCTCCGATAATTCCAAATATTATTGGCATTGCGATGAGTCAAAATTTTGATGATGGTCATATTAAAGTTTGGGCAACTTTAGCCATATCAATAAAACATTTATATACGAGTATATTGCATGTCAAGAAGGATACATTTTCTTTGTTAGGTACAGTTTTTGGAAATTGATGTTTGGCGAAAATATGTTGTCTCGAGACTGGATATTTTAACAGAATAATTCTGGTATCCATAGTTCCAAACAAAAAAAACGATTGGTTTCATCAAAAAATATCACTAATATCAATAGTCAATAATAATAATATGATACCATAGAAGAATTAAAATCTACGACAACGAAGTGTTGGTATGAGATTTCTGAGATAGTTTACAGTGAAGAATTTTTTTGTTATTTTTGAATGACCACTTCTTACGGTAATCAACGCATAAGAAAATAGTTTAGCTATAATTTCAATTCCAATGCATAACAATAAAGCAAATATTCTACTCGATTGTTTATTTGGTACTTTTGCCAGTTAAATTATAAAGACCAGTTAGATAAATCAAAAATCTACGTGTCTGAACGTTTCCTCTTCAAACAAAAAATCCAGTTATACAATTGCGCAATACAGCAAATGACAATCCAAAATACAAGTTAAAAAACTGTTTAAATATCAGCGTACAGTTTTATGGTGTCCCAATTATTAATTTTTGCAAAAAATTTTACATCTGGAAAATAGTCTAGCTAACAAGTAAGTAGTACAGACTTATTTTGGAAAATATTGCAAGTAATAGAGATATTGTAATTTAGAATTTACAAATCACTTACCGCCAGGATAAACCCTTAAAATTGCTACCGCCATTGCTACTGTAAATAACACTATCAATACCACGCCATTGTTGCACAATATTATTATATCTCCCAGATTTAAATAGTTCTTTTGTATAGTCTTATTATTCTTGTTTCATTAACACGTTAAAATAAATCGCGCACAAATTAAGAGAAATATTGGTATTGCAAATCAATAGATAGGTAATAATTATTATAACAAATAAATTACAACAATAAGTAATAATACACAATTAAATAACACTACAACAAACTGCTTTCACATAAATAAGCGCATCGATGTATGCATGTATAGTAGGTATGCCAAGACAGGCAGAAATAGTGTGGGGATGTATTCTGAGTCATATTTGACCGATTACCGTCTGTTTTTATAATCTGCTGGTTTTTACTGTAAAACGACAATTTTAAACGCATTATATGTTACAATTATAAAATATCCTTGAAGAAATAATATGTAGAGAATTGTAAAATTATATTCATTCAGTTATTTTAAGTCACTATTCGGAGATTTATTTCGTCTTTATAATACAAATCCCCAGTTAGACGCCATTTTTTATAACTGACTTCATTAAATATTTAATAAACAAAAGCTATTTAAACACTTTCTGAATTAATTAAATATAAACAATTTTCAAGCTGTAATATGACACTCAATAGAATTAATTTAATATCTATCTACAATTGTTTAACGAAATTTTTTTGATGATAGCGTAAACAGGAATTATTTTAATTTTTATTCACACCGACACATTAATTACATCCGGGTACAAAATAAATTCCTCGTGTTATATCTCCTACACTAAATACATGTATGTGTGTAATGTGAACACCAACTTAGTTTAATTTCACATCAGCAACGAGCTTAAAAGGCAAATGCTAATTGTATACCCCAAAGGCTATTATAACTCCATTTATCACAGTTACTTGGAACTATATCGTCTGAACTTAATATTTGCAAGTAATATGATTAGGATATGATATTGCATAACTATCCTTGATATTTCTTACCTAATATTCAAATGAGAAGAAACCTATTGATATCATTACGTATCATTTTATTTAAACCAGCAAGCGACGATTTCTACCGTCCAGAAAACTTTCAAAGAAAATTGAGACGCGTCGATATTATGCTATCACTTTTACCATTAAGACAAAACAAAACCAATACGGTTATTTCTGCAAACCTTCGTTTGATGTATTACTAATTGCAATAAAATGTATGTTTACAAGGTTTTTGCAAGAATAAACTCTCAATAATCCGCCAATGAACCGATGGTAAAGTAAAATATTAAAAAAATAATAGCGGCAAAATATTTATTAAACATCATGCAAAAACTAGGCTACCATCAATTGCTGAAAGATCAAGTGCAAGTTGCGATAGAAGAAAATTATCAATCAATCATTTATTACGTAACAGAAGGATTTAAATAAATTTTATGTTGTCATACTAACTGACAAAAAAAAACGAATATTAATCAATTGGTTGCCAAATTCAACTATTTACATATCAGCAAAACAAGGATGTGTTTAAGTCTAGAACATCTGAACATCCGCAGCTAAAAGCTTATGAAACTACAGAAAATCAAATTTATTAACATGATTTTCCAGGTGTACTAATGAAGCTGACGACTACTACGTGAGTACCACTATTTAGCGTTTATAACACCTAAATCTATGAAGTCAATTAGATTATATACCACGTTACAAACAAGGAAAGATTACCGGATGTCAAATTCCGATTTAGTGATACTGCGTATGGTGAGACTTGACAATTTTTTTTCTACGTGTCACCATTTTTGATTCATTTCAACTCTTGATCGAAAATAAATAGGACACAAATTTAAATGCAAAACTTGTACCACCTCGAAAGATCTTTCAGAACAGGGGAGTGTGACATATCCGGAGTGCTGCATTTAACCGCAAATCTCATATACTCGAGTTTGTTATAGTAATATAGTGAAAAACTTAACAAAATTTGTTCGTCTTTGACATCTTTTAATGATTTTACAACTTTCAATCATACAGAGTGTTCGAAAGGTGTAAGACAAGTCATACATATATCTTCTATTCAAAAAGGGAATCATTAATTAGTAAAATTGAACGAACTACTGCGCTTTCTTTGTATGTGTGATGGGTGCTTAGTTGCAGTGACTAAAAATACGGAGTTAAGCTATCACGTTTCTGGTGTTCACTGCAATCCTCTGACGGTGCCTCCATTTGTGAGTGTAAATTGTGTTTAACGTTAACGGAAGAAACGTGAATACAATTCCATCACTAGAAGCGGGATTACATATTCTTCCAATAAAATCTTTAGTTATGGTAAATGCTTAATATGAAGAAGGCGCATATTGTAAACTGTATTTAAATTATGCATTTAAGAATGGTGTGGTTTGTTACAGTAAACGAAAATTCATAAAAAAATGATTTCCAGCATGTGGAAGTTTTCACGCCAAGAATAACGCAGCAAGCAACGGAAAGGATATTAAAGGTATTTGTAAAAAACGTCAAATTTGCAGAATGTTCTTGACGGTCCAAATATATAGAAGGGAGTTATTAACTCATCGAAAATTTATTAATTAAAGATTGATTGGGAATTTAATTATTAGTAAGTTTATCCGAGAGTTAGACGGTATTCTATTTAACAGATAATTTTAAAACAAAATTATTTGAGCAAAAAGTATGAGACGTGCAAAATGATTTGTTATGGGAGATTTTTCGATAACTAGAATTAACTGACGAAAGTCTAGTTTTCCAATTACTTATTTAAACAGACTTATTAAAAAAAATGGTACATCTTTGAGAATTTTTTTAGTGATATCTCTCTCCATTACAAAGAGCGTTGCATTTATGACAACCACGAGGCTTATCTCTGTCCAATTAAAAAGCAATCCTCGATATATGTCAAAACTTCCATATATTCAGATTTTTATTTAGTTATTGTGTTGAGTATTGAATTTTCAATGACAATAATAAGAAATATTCCATCGTCATTTGGACTGAATTTTATGGTACCTACTTCCTTAAAGTGCATATGAAGTTTCTAAAACTAACATATCATCTTATATATTATTATATAGTCTTAAATATACTTTATATTCTTCATTTTGTTTGACATACAGATCCTAATTTGCATAATTATAACTGAATAAACAATTTGCGGTTCACGTGATAAACAAATGAAATTCAAACGTTTGTTAAACAATACAATAAATACGCTTTTTGAAAACATTTTCTAGATAGGATGCAATTACCTTTTTGTTGTTAATTGTCTTAAATAAAACTACGTATTTTATTCAGAAAAATAAATCTGTTAAAATGATTATCATATTAAAATACATTTAACTGCGCTTTGCAGTGGATTTGAAGGCGATTTTTCTGTGCAAAAGAATATTCAAAATAAGAAGAAGAATTTAACTGCGATTTTTATGAAGTTCGATATAGAAATATCAATCGCGGAAACCAATTTGAAAAGATTTTGTTACCCTTTTGTCGTTTAACCCTCCGTTTTAGAGATTTTTCCTGGAAGTGAGAAAGTGCTAACCACTGCTTGCTTCCCTAGATATACAACCTTTTCTCGAATATAAATCCTTCATGTAAATGAGAATTTCATCCAGCAAATTTTTATACCTAACAATGCAGTGATGTATCACGTGTCTGGCTTTCACTCACTCTGACGGTGTTCTAAGATGCGTTAAATTTTTTCAAAGGTTCAAATATCAGGCGGAACCAAACCAAACATATTTAAAGATGATTTGCATTAGCTTAAATGAGAATTATACTTGTGAAGAATAATTATGGATTTTGACTGCTTTAGTTTATACAACGAACGGTTTTTAAAAAAAAATGATTTCTTCTAAAAAGTTTTCCCAAGAATAAGTTTGATGAAATTATTGTGTCAAATTTGCAGAATGTTCAAACGGTCCAAATAGTATTGAAGGTGGACAATTTACTAATTTATTAATTAAAGATTGATTGGGAACTTTATTATTAGTAAGTTTATCCGATGAGTTGAGACGGTATTCTATTTAACAGATAATTCTGTAAAAACAAAATTTTTTGAGCAAAAAGTATGTATTGATGGTGCAAATTCAATGCATTTTATTTATTGCTTCATCGATATCTTAGAATTAACTGACGAAAGTCTAGTTGTTCCAATTCCTTATTTAACACAGACTAGAAAAAAACTGGTACATGATTTGAGATATTTTTAGTCAATGGCTGTAGAGCATGTTTATGACAATCGAAAATCATCTGTCCATTGCGCAAAGCAAATATATGACTTCCATATATTCAGATTTTTACCTAGTTATTGTGTGCGAGTATTGAATTTTCAATGACATATAATAAAAATATTCCATCGTCATTTGGCACTGAATTTATATGGTAACTACTTCCTTTAGTATTCTGCATAGAGACTCAACTGTGAAGTTGTGAATATTCCCTACATTCTCAACTGAATGAACTACAATTCTTTGTCTTTAAACACGAAATTCATATTCTTGTTAAACATACAATAAATACTTTTGAAAACATAATAGCATAAAGCATTACCAGTTTTATATGCTCTTATTGACTACTACTATTTAGTAATAAATCAATGTTATCAGTTAAAATTTTTTAACAACAACAAATAACTGCTTCAAGACTTTGGATTTGAAGGCGACTTTTCTGTGCAAACCAATATTGCAAAATAAGAAGAAGAAACAACAGTCAATTATGAAGTCGAAATATTTTACAATAGTCACAAAAACAACTTTAAAAGATTGCAGTTTACCCTTTTTGTCGTTTAACTTCTTAATTTTAGTTTGAAATTCCATTAGATTTGTATTATAAACCTAACGATGCGAATTTCATATTTAAATCATGTAATATGAGAAGCTTTTGGAAGTTTTTCTACCTAACAATGCAATAAAATATCTACTACTTGGTTTTTCATCATCTACTGTTCTAAGATGCGTTATAATTTTTTCAAAGGATGAAATATCAGGCGGAACCAAATCCAAACGACTTAAAGATGATTTGGATAGCTCAACGAAATTATACTTGTGAAGAATAGTTAAGACTTTGACTGCTTTAGATATACCAAACGGTTTTTGTCAATAATCGCATGTTCTTCTTAAAGTTCCCATAGTTTGTTATGCATTATTGTGTATTTAACCGTTCAACCGTAAGGACTAGTTTGGTGGTGGAAAATCTGATAAAGCCATTAGTTAGGTAATCTAATTTTGTTTCTAGTCACCATTTATGAAAATAAGCATCTTTATCATAAAATGGCAAATTGTTTTGAGGAATTAGTTGTCTAAAAGATTTATTTAGGTGTCAACAATCTTTGAACTTACCTTACTGAAACGGTACTCATACCTAGTATATCGCGTAGAATCATAAAGGCATTTGATTTGAATATTTTAATAATGGCAGAAGCATTCAAGTGACTACCTCTGAAAATCATTGATTGCGTTCAAAGAGCTTCAATTTATTGAAGCATCTCTAACGGATTCACTACTCTACTGGAACTATTTAGAGGAATATATTACTTCAAAATATGGCAACATCTATACCCACCAGCCAAAATTTGGTCTATTTTCAAGAACTGGCTTTTGTTACAAAACCTACATGCAATATACCAGATAATGAATCAGTTGAAGAGAAACATACAAGCTGAAAAATGTAGCCAGGGTTTGAGGTTACTAGACAATGCACAAATAATTGCTTATCATGTCCAAGTATATTTTTTGTAAATGAAAGAGACAGTGTCTTCCCTATAATTATAAATAATTGTAAAGAAACATTATCCACTGTCTAGTTTCTTTAAATATGAACAAATAGATCAAGACTTTGAGATGAACTTACAAACTTTCACGTTAAAATGTTTACGAAGAAGCTTGATAAGTTTATTTTAAATATTTTACAAGTTTGGAAACACACATTTACGTCTTGCAGTTTAATTAATTTGGAGAAACCTCACCTAGTGACGAAATTCCACCACAACAACGTATTATATTGCAAACAATGTATTCATAGTATATTTAAACATAAATTATTTTGTTAGTATTTAGTTCAAATCATAGATTACAATACTAAAAATCATTACAACAAATTTTATTGACTATTTCGACGTTTTGTACCGTTGGTTTTAGAAAAATAGACATTAAAGAAAATTATACATATGTATGTATTTATCGCACAGGATAAAATAAGATCATGAATCATCAAAAGACCTAAACGTATTTCAGGAGACAGTTTCATTCTATAATGTGAATGTCTGAAATATTAAAAGCAAATCTTGTAAACCTTTCGTCATAATTTACATTATGACTAATTACAAAACAATTCCTCGTATAAAGGAATATCTTCCAATAATTTTGTGATAATAATTTTATGGTTGGTCCTTTAAGGAAACAAAGCATTTAGTAATACGATAAAGAACTAATTGCATTTTGGATCCTCGGTACAAATTATACAAATTATTTTATTTAATCATTGCCATGATAAAAGCTTGCTTAAAGTGCTTTACAAATTTTAATAATAATCAATAAATTGGATATTATTGTTGGAGAAAGTAGATATGAATACAAAAGGTAGAACCAAAATTTATGTTGTTGTGTTCTTCAACTTCTCTATAAAGTAAATTCCAAAAAATTATAGAATTTTATTTTTATATGTAAACCTCTAGACACAATGCGGACTGATTATACTTTTTTGCGGTTAATAAGCGTTACGACCGAATATAGTACTTCGAATACTTAATCCTGCATTTTGCAGCTTCGTATAGATTTAACTCCTTGCGATAACTGACAAGTTTCAAATTAACAAATGTATTTAGATTAATATAATTCTTTCTATTGCCACCGTTTGCAATATTTCTTATTATCATTGACTTAGAAATGCTTTACGTTTGTAAGTTATTTCATCATTATATTTCGTTAACGTAGATTTTGTCACTTCATGTAAGTACAACGAATTTGGTTTATATTTAAAGAATTACTAGTTGTAATTAACAAATGGAAGTAACAAAATTTGTCATAATGAAAATTTATTTTAATTATCAATGTTTAAACACCTTTAAATGCGTAATTGGAAGTTTATTACAAATATACTATTCTAAGATCTGAATAAAAATTCAAAACTAGTCCAGCCTTGTAGAACTTGTTTTGTAAAGCACCATCAAAAATTCGGACAATGTGGTTATTTTGGTATAAGAAACGTAATTTTTAAGATAGAACGTATGTTTTTATGAAAAGACTATTCTATAAGAGTTTATGAATCAACAGACTATATATAAGATATATTCTTAAAAACAAAATTGTGGAATTATGTCGTTGCTCCACCTCATAACATGTAAATGGTTTTCGATGCAAGAAGTCTAGATTTAAAGTCTCTAGATTTATTTTTATAGGAATTTGTAAAGAATTGTCATTAAACGAAAACAATATAAATTAAATTCACTTATTTATTACATAAAATAATTCTGTATGCCAAAACTTTGCAACTTTCTGGCATTTTTCTTCTAAAATGTTAAGCCTTCCTGTTTCTTTTTGATAATAATTGATCGCTATGTGTATTACATTGTTGAAATCCGAAGAAAATAAGAAATTTAAAAAGACCATAAGGGAAATATGTTTCTATTTAGAAAAATTAATTTGAAGATGATTCACCGTTTCCCGAAGTATTGAAGTAAAAATAAACGTTACACTTCCATACTCCGGCTACTTTTATAATTATTATTATTAAATTACCTGCACCCCCTACAAAAAAAGTTCTTACGTCATACATATATTAATAGCTCTCATTGTTTCCAAGATGTTGTCAAGTTTATAAAATATCAAAGTATTGTGTTATTAGTCTATATAGTTTGATCGAAAGCTCTATTCCCTGGTTGCTCGCGTTTGCTTGGTAGGTAATAGAAAACGGAAGTGAAACATTTTTTACAAGAACTACACCTAAACGCGTATTTCGTGATGTTACCTTCCTGCTTAAGTTTCTGAAACAATTTCGAAAATACCGTAAATATTTGTTTTAATATTAATAATAAATTTTATATTAGTAATATTTATATCTGATGAAAAAGAAATATAAAAAATAAGGCTCTGTACATTAATCCCATAAGCTGTAGAAATAGAATAAAGTGCGATTTCGATACATGTTCCATTATGGCTGAAATCTATTTTACAAAAATCATATTCGCGATGAATTGTTTTACATGTAATTTAGTCATACTTAGATTAAATACATATGTCACTAAGTAATGACATGGAACTGTTTCTAGACCGTTGTTATTCGTTCTTGAAGCTTCTTTGAAAGTATTTTAAAATATGAAAGTTCTTCAAAGCAGTTATAAGATCCCAATTAGCTATTGTTTCGGTTTTCAATCGATGGATTTTAGCCATTGTGTGTTAAAGTAGCATTTATGGGTAACATTTTGCTTACATCTCGCTGCCAACAGCAAGCGATATCGTAAGTCGTAAATTGCAGTTACAGTACATCTTTTCAATCAATGATAAGCAACTTAGATAGGTATTATTTGATAATAACAAAATATAATAATTTTATTAAAGTAATGACTAGAATTAGACTTATTTCTTGTAACCTTCAATTTTCTTTAGCTTCAAGTACATTCGGAGTTATTAAAACAGTCTCGTTTTCCCAAAGGCAATCAGCGATCAACATTTTCAAATAAACAAAAATGTTTTGAAGTCATATACCCGGGTATTGAAATTATTTTGTACAAACTTGTCTTTTGTTTATTTAGCCAATCAGAAAATGCAACATACCGTTTAAAAATAATATAGTTAGTCATGGTTACAAATAAACGAAGTGATAATTTTATAATGGTGCCCATCAAAATAATAAAATAAACTTTTGTCTTCAAAACCTATGTATAACATTATAGTTACACAATGTTATAAAATTGCTGTAAGTTCTATTTTAATAATAACGACATATATCTCCTACAGCTCCTAAAAAGATAATGTTCCTATTCCAAAAGGTATAAACTAGATAAAATGTATTAGTAGCTTGAAACAATGCAACGGCAATACAAAATATACTATAGAGAAAATGTTCAATTTACAGTATCTACATATGTGGATTACATAGATTACGAGCTTTATATTATAATATAATAAAGTAATTCTTCGAAAAATAATGAAAATATAGAAATTTTCAATACTGGCCAAGACAAATTGATCTTTACCATATGTTGTGAATTTTTAATTTTTTTATCTGCCTACCGTAACTTTTTAATTAACTTTGAATAAAATATTTAATAATACTTCGCCACAAATTTCAACCGAAAACTAATTTAACAGTTTTTTTTTTATTTTAGCTTAACAAGAACTAATGCGGATTTAAAAATTAAAAGAATGTTATCGTCTAAACTTTCTTGGTCTATTGTATTTTCAAGTCAAAAGGTAGCATTTTTTATAAAATTCCATACGGAAAGAGTAAAAAGAGTTGAATTTCAAAAATTGTCTCGAAACAAATAAAAAACCAATAAAATATTTTAAAATAATTACGTTTTAGAATAGTATAAAACATAAAGTTGAAACATAGTTTCAAGCAATTATATTAAAAGAAGGAAAATATATAACTCTTTTATTATTCTTTAGTTATTGATTTCACTTTGTAAATAAAATAGCAAACAATTCTATATAGAGCAACTTTTCTGAATTATTACATTGAAGAAATAGAATACAATTATACCTAATCAATTTAATTATTTTTGTTGAAAGCGCTAAAATTATCTTAATCCTCTTTAGCTAATTGGGAAACAATTACAAAACAATATTGTTAACTGTTATAATATTCCGACACTAACAGTATAGGCTACTTTGTGAAAACAATTTAAGTAAAAGCGTGATTCAAGAAATTAAACGTTGCCTACCTTTAAGATTAACTTCGGTTTATTTCAATCCAAAAGTTGTTATCACCAACAAAAGTTAGTACACTAACAGATGAGGTGTTCTCGTTCTTTCGGCTTCGTTTTTCGTATCAAACTCGAGGATGTTCTCAATTGTGGGAATCGTCGACGTTACGGTAGATTTATCTCTTCAACAGGTAACGCAGAAATGGTTTGAAATTGGCGCTTGCTCTGTTTATATGAGCTTTTGAGTAGGACGGCGTTAAAGCGATTTTGCGTTCAAGTGCATTTAAAAGCACACATTTTCCAGTTCCTTCGCTATGATCCCATAATTTTCGTAATAAAACGCGCATGTCATAAATGACTAATTATGACGATAATAGTAGTAGTGATAATTTCTTGGTTATTGCCTTTTCAGATCTGTATTACACGAATAAACAAAATGTTGTGCATGTCGTCGGTTTAAATGAAACAGCGAAGAATTTTGGTTTTAGAAATTGCTAACAGACAAATTAAAAAATTGTAAATTACAATAGAAAAATTTTGTAATTTAGATACAACCCTCTCTCCCTCTTACTTGCATTACTGTTCTATTTTTATTTATATATCATTGAAATGCTGCGTGTTGATAAATATTTACTATTTAGAGGTAACGACTGTCACAACGTTAACTAAACGTAAATTAAAATGATCCAAAATTTCAAAATCACACAGATTTCACCATTGGCTGCTAACCCCATTAATTTTGGATCATCTTAATTTACGTTTAGTTAATATTTACTATTTCCATCATAATTACCGTCAACTTTGATGTTTTAGTATAGAATTTTCCAACGACAAAAATATATCTAATATATACTTACAAGAGTTATATACCGTTTTGGAAAATAGCAAACGAAATCTCTCTGGAACTAGGTCTGGAAAATTCAAGTATTTGTGATACACGGTTCTCAAGTTCGATGACTGTGTATAGTACGTACTATATTTATGGCACTATATACTTAATTCCATAACTGATTAAATTTTTCAGAACACGAGATTTGAGGCGGTCTACTTCTCGATAAAATGAGTGAAACTAAGGTTGAACATCGCAGCGTAATAAAGTTCCTGACAAAAGAAGGCAATGGCCCAAAAGCAATTCATGAAAGAATGGTTACTGTGTATGGGGAAGATGCACCATCTTATTTTCAAGTAAAATATTGGTCTAAACTCTTTCGATGAGGCCGAGAGTCAAGCAATGATGGCCCAAAGTCCGAACAATCCTGTTGAAGCTCGAACTGAAGACATTGTGCGAAAAGTCGAAAATTTGGTACTGAAAGATCGGCGAGTAAAGATTTCTGTCAATGCCAATGAAGTCTGTATATCCGAAACAAGCGTCCTCAAAATTTTGCATTACGATTTGGGTATGAATAAGGTGTCTGCACGGTGGATACCCAGATTACTTACACCTGAACAACACTGTACAGAAAATAAGTTTTTCAAGAAAATTTGGCCGAATTAGAGAGGGACAAAACATTTTTATCTCGAATTATCACCGGGGATGAGACTTGGGTACATCATTGAGACCCTCCTACTAAAGAAGAATCCATGCAGTGGGTTCATTAGGGCTCTCCACCACTGAAAAAGGCCAAGACACAATTTTCTGGAAAAAAACTGATGAGATGTTAAAGGAGTCTTGCTTATTAAATATATGCCATAAATGGAGAGGCTTACGGAAACACAAAAAAACTTGTTGCTGCACGACAATTGCCGGGTTCATAAGGCAAACAAAGTTCAGCAGATAATCAATGGCTGTAGATTTATAGAGTTAAAACATCCACGTTATAGTCCCGATCTTGCTCCGTCAGACTTCTTCTTATTCAAAAATTAAAAAAAGCATCTCAGAGGAAAGCGTTTTGTGTCTGATGAACTACTCAAAGAAGCTGTTGAAGAATATTTTGCGGGGTTGCCGAAACAATTGTTTTCTGAGGGTATGGGGCATTTGGAAAAAAGATGGAATAAGTGTTGAAGGAAGTTATGTAGAAAAATATTTTTTTTGTTCTCTTATGTGCTTTTTTTCAGGGCGTAGATAACATAAAAATACGGCCTCGCATTTATAAGATTGAATTCAAATTCTTGGTAATAATATTCTCGGAGAAGATCTATGTGTAATTTCCAAGAATATAACTATGACGCGACAAAACAAGAGCACTTTGAAGTTCCTTGCTATCTGTATTAGTTATTTTAGTAGTGTAGTGTATGTATATTACTTTCCAGAACTAACAACATATACCTAAGAAATATGAATACAGGATCTAAAATACACAACAACACAGAACTAACGTAAAGTTTACTATTTTGATAAAGTGCACAATGCTGGTACAAAAGTAAGCAAAACCATACCTGAAGCTGAAGTCAAACGAGGAGAAAATTTAGTATAGAAAAAAAAATGAAACAAAAAAAAATTGCCAGCAATGAAGCGAGATGTCGCTATAAGACCTGTAAAAAAAGATCGAACTACTTATTGAACATGTAACAATTACTTGTCTTAATGTAGTAAATTTCGTGCTATCTTTAGTTAAAAAACTATTGAAAGCCAATACGTCCACGTTTTGTGTTGTTTTATACCTCTGTTCTACAGTCTTAACTGGGTTGCTGCAATAAATCCATTTACTTTACCAACCAACAGTTTATTTTTGGTTCTTGATATGTAATGTATAAGGTGCTCCGGAGTAACTGGAGCATGATTTTAGAACATGATCTTCAGTTATACTATAATCATCAATATACGACCGAAACAATATTGTTTAACTATTACACAATAAACATGCCAACATATTTTATACTATTTAGGGCAAGTTTTTGACCGTATATACAATACGATTTGTTTTTTGACCTACCGACGTAGTTGCCCCGTGACTTGGAGCTAACTAGACCTATTTTTGTGCATTAAGTTGATCCAAAAAAATGTAACTCTCAATTATATACAATATAAATACACAATAGGGCCGTTGTATCAGGATAGCAGCTCGGACTTATGAAGAAAATGACAAATTTCTAACATAAAAAGTATAACAAGTAAATATATAAAGGTCAACTTAGTAGAGGTTTGCAAGATCACTGAGGTGTGTTGTAAAACCTATTATATTACCAAAACGAATAGAACTACTAGTTACTAACTTTGCAAGTGTTTGTACAATATCAGATTGTCGAATATAAGATTCTTCATCAATTTCATTAAATTTCATTTCGTTAATTCATTCTGTAATTCTAACACCTTGGCTACATTTAATCTGAAAGAACTTTCTTTTTTCCCAAAAACTTTAGCGATGCAAAACTGACAAGATTATCTTCATCCTCATATTCTGATAATCTTCTTCACTTTCTTCCAAAGAAGTATCACAATCATTTTCATCGCTAGACGAGTCGTAATTAACTGCTTATGATTTTGATTTTTCTTTTACATTTTTTCTTGTGTTTTCTTTGTGAACTTTAATTTTGTCTTGCTTTCGGATTTGCCTCTCTTCTGTTCCATTTTTCTTCTATTTCAATTAACATCAGAACAAACTAATCTTGAACATCAAAAAGGATTTAAGTAACTAGGTTAAGTCATCAAAAGCTAAAAATGACTGTAAGTACATGTTAATTTATTTGTCCCTATTTTATATTACTGAAATAATTTAGTTAAGTAATTTGTTAGGCATAAACCCAGTGAATGATTTTATCTTTACATATGGGTGTAGCAAACTTAAACTTAACATTTTTTGCTTGGCAGGGCTGATCCTGTTACCCACAATTTTTCATAAGTGGTGTAACTCTAAAAATTGAGATGTTTGCGTAATAACTAGACCACCTATACCCCCTTATGCCTAAAGAGTAAATAAGTAACAGCTACCTATCAAGTATCTTCGCTTTTCCTTGTCTTCTCTCTTGAACAATAGACATAACCTGTTTCCTGCTTATGTCCTGATATGAGTGGATACATTCTTATGAAATTTTAGCCTGATACCATACTCAGTGAGCCCTATAAAATTTTCATACTATATCGCTCCCTGTCGTCACTCTTTGAAGCTAAATAAAAATTTTATTTCAGGAATCTAGTATATAATATTTCATATTAATGACCCAAAACTGGAACCGCTCTATTAAACCGATCATAAGTTAGCAGTCGGGGAGGATACTTACATACATACATACATACCAAATTATGCTGCACCACAAACATCAAAGTCTACGTTTCTAGGCATTTGTTTTATTTACTTATGTATTACTTAGAAAACCATTCAATCGAAGAACATACAATAAATAGTATAAATTTGTTTTTTAGGCTTGACTATTAAAACACCAAACTGATACCCTAACCTTTCTTCTTTAATAAATTACTTAGTGAATAGATTATCCACTTTAATATATTCTTGGACCGGATACACCACTCGATAATACTACCAGTGTTTCAACTATCATTTCTGAGACACTGATAATCTCCGTAGCTTTTAGGCAGGTTCAATGTAATCACACGGCGGAGATCAGTTGAAGAAAATAAATGCTCTAGCTCAATAGTCTTGTAGATACTTCCTCAAAAATGTCTGAACACACAGCGCTTTGTCTTCAGCGTGCAGGAAAAATGCGTGGATCACTTTCAGTCTTTCAAAAGGTTGATAGAACACTTGGTTATGTGTTGATCGCGCCTAAGATTGTGCCTTGTTAATGACTGTGTTTTATCACACACAAAGAATAAAACAGAATTTACACTAGCAGAATCACTTATACTAATGACTGGTACAAGTAACTAGCCTGTTAATTATACTTTTCTGAATTAAATTCCAACTTAGTGTTGGAATTCAAACATAAAAATTATGCCTTCTTTGCGAGAAGAAGACAACAAATTTCACTTCCATTGTACGTTCAGTGTAGTAACCTTTCCCAACTTCAAAGCGTTTACATCGATTATTTAAAAGGTTAATTGTAAGAACAGTAGAAACTACCTACTTCAAATCCATAATCCTGGAACACACGGTACATGCAGGTCGATGAGAAAACTCAACGCAGCTACCAATAATACAACCTGAAGTTTTGCAGAAGTCCAACAGGGTAGTAGTTAAACTTAACGATAAGAAAAATTATGTGTGTAAGCTGATAATGTATAAAGATTAGTTTCCCTTTAATAATGTCCCAACTTTCTTAAAATTTAATCGCTTTTTCAGCGATCAAATCCCATAAGTAAGAACTTTAAATTACATTTTACTTACTTACACGAAACTAAATAGCTACCTAACATTATGTACCTATATAAGCGCACTGATAGATTTTTGAAAATCTGCATGTCAACGAACCTAAATATCAGAATTTACAACCAAGAAAAGAGTGTCACTAGTGATGTGATTGTACTTCTAGAACGAGGTACTTTACAAACAAAGAATATGTATGATTTTTAAATACTATACATTAGTCATCAGATCCAAATAATCAAAACCGTCCTCAGTACCCTTCAGCATAAAGCAAACGAACTGAATCTGTTCTTTAACCAACAAAAAGCAACATGATGCATTCTCAGCCAAATAGCAATTTTGAAAAGGAGAGTTGTGAAATCCTTTGAAAGAACTTAATTAAACCATTTGCTCTAAGCTTAGTATATAACTTAAAAATTGCATCATGCTCTGCGTCAAAAAATTTCATTAAATTTTTAAAAGGAATAAACGTATTAGAGCGTAATTCAATTTGTTGTACCTAAACATTCTATTTTTAGCAAAATTCAAATAGCAGTAAATAAAATAATGAGAGGCACTTTCATATTACCAGGCTTAAATGCAATACACAACTATAAAAATTAGCGCCTATTATTTTTGGTACCTATTGTATTAATAAAACGAGCATACTACTAACTAATAAATATATGTGAAGCGTGCTTACTAAAATTGAAATGTGCTAGATGAATAGTGAATAGTTCTCCTGTAGTCTCTGTTAAAACGTTAAAACAGCTTTATAAATTTAACAAACATGACAATAAATGTGGATACTCCTAAAATACCACTATAATTTAAAATATTACCTTCTGTCTGTTTAATATTTTCTGAAGACATTCTACGGTTTTATGAATCGCATTACAAAAGGTTCCTTGTTCATCTGTTTAATTTTAGAGTATTTGCTTCTTCATCTATGACTCTTTGAATCTTTACCGAAGCTATTTATTACATTCATTTAAAGAATAAAAATTAAAACATGCACAAGTAAAGACAACTAGCTATAAATGATAGTTTCATGGAAAACGAAGACAAATTTGTTTAATAATGTAATTAAAAACAAGAGAACTATAAATACTTAATAACTATGAAGCATATACATATATTAATTACTCCCTTCAAATGTTTTCTTTACCTATAAAGAACAGAAATTGAAAAACCCCTAATTGAAAACAGTTTGTCCGGCACCTCCACCGAAAACGAAGTCATCAATCATAAAAAGAAAGATACAAATAAGTTGTTTAAAAATGAATCTTTTTAAAATTACGTTTAATATTAGACAACGAACATAATTTTTTATATTATTTAAAAAACTTTCTACAATATTGGTTGTACACCTTTAAAATATTTTCTATGACAACCACCAAAAAATAAATCTACCTAACTATGAAAGAAAAGATAAATATTTCTTCTTGATAGGCAAAAAAAGTTATCGACTGCCCCTTTAAGATACTCGTCAGAGTTAAACCGGCATCCTCGAAAATGTTTTTTTAATAATCTGAAAAGGTAAAAGTCAAATGGAGCCAGGTCTGGACTATAAGAGGGAACGAAACTGCATTCCTGGATAATTAGTCTGATTTTCGTAGCCTTATACATTGTGGCATTGTAGTGCAACGGAAACACTTCTCGATTACAGAAATCTGGACATTTCTAATTAATTGCTTTTTGCAAATTCTTTAAAGAATTTACATAAGTGTCTGCGTTTATTGTGGTTCCTTTCAACATATATTCAATGAAGAAGATATCTCTTAGTGTCCCATAAAATTATTTTCATCATTTTTCCAGCAGATGGTCGAGTCCCTGATTTTTGGCGGTAGAAACCCTCTGAGCGCCCATTGCATTTATTCTGATTTTGTTTCTGGATCCCAGTGATGCATTCAAGTCTCGCTTGCTATCACAATTCGTGTCAAAAAATCAGAATTCTTCTATAAAGTTGTCAAATGGCATTGCGAAATTTCCAACCTGCGCAATTTTTGCCCGGATGTCAATAACCGCGTGTTTAAATTGTGATGTAAAACGTTTATTCCGCTAGAGAGAACTATGGCTTCAACTTTTTGAATCATGGCCGTACTTGTTGGTGTTTTGCGCCTGCCACTTCTTAAATCATCCTCAATGATTTCATGCTCTCATTGAAACTGTTTTGACCAAAACTTCATTACGTAACATGATGGTGCATCATTTCCATAATCTCCAATCATTCTTTGATAAATTGTTTTCGGCTGTTCTCCTTTGTTAGAAATTTTATCACATTGCGGTACTCTAATTTGAAATTGCTCGTTTTTTCTAACAAAACACTTTATAAAGTGCAAATTAATTATCAGATTTAACTTTTTTTTTATGAGACTTTATGTAAGTTTTCAGTACATGTATAAAAAGAAACCATAGGACTGCGTATAATATAAATATTCAATAGGATTCCAGATAAGAAGATTCTTGACAATAGTCCATCAATATCAAAATTCAAACATACGAAATAAACATAACAAGAATAATTCATCATATTATACATATATTCTATAAGTTTTCTTAGTGATGCTCTATTATATAATCATTTTCTTATTATTACTATTTATCATCATGATTATTCTCAAAACAGAAATTATGGACTATCACCACACATTAATTGCTTTTTCATTTCGGCTCAATTTCCTTTACCGTATTCCAGATAATATTGCTTGTGATAAACAGCAGCTGCAAGTTATATGCACCATCACCACATATTGTGTCTGTACTAAGCGGCAACTGCATTCTTGAGGCATATCGAATTATCCTCACAACATATATTTCAGATGTATGATAAATTTTATGAATCTACACAACAATGACCTTTGGCGGTTTATTTCTAAGAAGTAGTTGTATATGTAGAAGTCTACAGGCGCCGGATATCTCAAGACCATTTACATATTGAATTTTGACTCTGTTAAATGGTGTACATAAAAGTATCCATTTAATAAACATTTACATAATTTGTTATCCTATTATAACCTGAAACAGTAAGTAAAAGAGCTCATAGTGATCTTAAACAGAAAATTGGAACATTCAGAATGAGTTTTGCCTTATTTAATATCATTATTTTGAATATATCAACTCAACGTAAAGCTTTTCGCTATTACTAAAACGAATAATTAAAAGTGTAAATGTTGCTATTAGGACGTCCTATAGACTTATTGAAAAGTGCAAATCTTCACATATTACTAACTAGAATAAATTATAATAATAATAACCTCTCTTAGCAGTATTAAACATAAACCCATTTCAACAATAATCAATTTATATATGTATGTAAGTATCAACGTAGCCAACGTCTACGCCATTCTAAGTTTAATTACAGTAAATAGAATACATATACACAAAGTCAGAACGGTTCAGTCCGTTTGACAAATGCGTTTACCGAAAATACTAGACATTAACAATAAATCATATGTTGACTAACTCGTCCTACACAGTAATTGTCTAATACGTAATTAATTAGTGTAATAATAATATGAATACAAGATCTATTTAGACGTAGTTATCGCCATTCTGTTAAGTACGTTTAAACAGTCTGAACGTAGAGACTACAAATAATGTAGCTTCCTAACTTTTGCAGGTTATTATTTCAAAAATTAAATTAAATTGTAGTAAAGCAAATTGCTTTAGTGGGGAAACAAATGCAAAATTATTTTTAAAGGCTTGGAGATCTTCGGCAATGGACAGAATGGAAATTTTTCTGTCCAGAACAATCAGATAACTTTAAGACAACTCTCGTAAACCCTTATATATATTAGAAAAGAGAAAAACTGGTCTGCTAAACTTAAATATTCTCTGTTTATATATAATTAGCACTACAACACTTATCTAGATATAATACATGTAACAACGCCATTAAACACTATATGCACATCCAACTACATAATAAGAGTTGTAGTAGTAACCCTGGCAAGTAATACCGCTTATGAATCCGCTACGACTACATCCACTATAAAAATATTATATTGCTTGTTGATTCTGCGAGGTTCACAATTCAGGACGTTCAATTTTCTAAATAAGAAGCTAAAATACCTACCAAACTATTCAACGTTACAGAAAAATAAACAATTCAAAGAAAGTCGTATTAGAGAAGTTTGACGATTTGTTTGGTATTGCACAGCAGAACGCGGCAACGCGAACACCATATTTTTTACTTTTTTAGAAATAAAATTAGAGCATATGGAATAGCAGCTGAGATGATCAAACTAAACCAATTAAAACTGAAACCCGTAGAAAAGCCTATGTTGTACTTTACTACAATATACTATATTTAAAAAAGTAGTCATTAACTATGTATAGTACTTCATTTAAGCTACATTATTCTTAATGTGTGTTCTTCGTCACGTCCTGGTGTGCAATATTAAATATGTATATCATCAGAGTTGGATTCTAGTTTCATATTACTTCTGGTTACATTCTTTTCTGTTTTTTCCGCAACTTGTGAAGTTTTTTTAAGTTCTGCAATAATGAGTTACTTAACTTTCCTGTCTACTTAATTTTTCATTTTCATAAATATTCTCTCCACTCTAAACTACTATGATTTTCATACATACTCGGACGACACACAATTACTTGTTTAACAATAACACAGAACAACAAATTTTCATTTTTTTTTATTTTTCTTTATGAATTATATACAAATTTATTTTGTTTTATATTCCTAATAATTATTATAAAAACAAATGACTTCTATCACATCTGGTATTATAAACAAATGAAATTCATGTTGATCATACAATACTAACACTCACGAAGTATATGCTATTCAGGGACGTATTTAGAAAGTCTTTCTTTTCACTTTTCTTTTATATTGGGATGAAGAACATTCCGAAATTAAAGTCCGACAGTAGTCAGCAAGCATCTCGCTATTCCACTTTCCCTTATAGCGTTTTTCAATAGTGGAAATATCCTGATGAAATTTTCCCCCATGCTCGTCACTAACATCGCCAAGATTCGGGGAAAAGAAATTCAGGTGCGAATGCAAGAAATGTATTTTAAGACTCATATTACAACCTAATGCATGAAAACTTCTAAGAAGTTTACTACCAACTTCCTCGTAATCTTCAGATTTTTTATTTCCTAATAAATTTTTTGTCACACTTTTAAATGCATCCCAAGCAGTCCGTTCTAAATCGCTCAAGCGTACGTCAAATTCTCGATCCTGTTGTAACAGATTAATCTGGGGTGCCATAAAAATCTCCTCTTTAAGTTTTGCCTCAGATATATTAGGAAATTTTTGTTTAAGGTATCGAAATCCTGGTCCCTCTTTGTTCAATGCTTTGACGAAATTCTTCATCAAACCTAATTTTATGTATAATGGTGGTAAAAATATTTTATGAGGCTCCACCAACGAATTATGGACTACGTTCTTTTTTCCAGGAGTGTATTGTATTCTGGTTGGCCATTGCTTAACAGTATAGTGCAAATTTCTCGCTCGACTATCCCATTCACAAAGAGAAACAGCAATACTTTGTGAATCCAAGTTGTAGACCAAGTAAAATTGCAACTACTTCGAGATCAGCACTGATGTACCATTTATAGGTTTTGTATTTATTTTATCAAGGAGACATGTCATATTATCATATGTTTCCTCCATGTGCACGGCATGACCAACAGAAATGGAGGGGTAGATGTTTCCTATATGTAAAAGGACAGCTTTAAAACTCAATTTAGAAGCATCTATAAAAAGACGCCATTCTTCCGGTTGGTTTTTGTAACCTAATTCTCACATTAAACCGTCAACATTTTTGCAAAATGAAAGACCTTCTTCAGTTGAAAAATACTGCGACAGTTCTTTCTGGCGATTTCGATATACAGAAATACGCATACCCGGAGCTAACAATTTCCATCCTTGCAGTCTTGATCCTAATATTTCTGTCTGAGTTTTTGATAATTTGAGATCTCGAGGTAGATCATTTAATTCCAATTGATTTAGTAAATGAGGCGTGTCCTCTTGAGATGGAAAATATTCTTCATCTGTGTCCGACAACTCTGGAATGTCTCGGTTCTGTCTCGGTTTCAACATGTTCTTGGTTCCAAACATCCGTAGGACTTGGTACTGGCAAAGCTTCCGAATGAGGAACTGGACGAGTGGCAGAAGGTAAATTAGGATAGGTAATTTCATCCTTATTTTGACTGAAAACCTGAAGGTCTTTGTACAGCAAAAGTAGCAGTCTGTCGAATGATCCTTTTGTTCTCGCCAAATCATAGGCCTACCAAATGGCATAGCTATGCTTTTACCTGTTATCCAGCTCCTCAAAGTAACAGCACATCGTGCACAGACATTGTGAGGGGTTCACAACTTGTCTTGATTTGTAATTTTTAATTTAAAATAATGGTTATACGATTTTTCTGTTAACGGTGTAATATTTCGTCTATGCTGTTGAACGGTGAATTTTCTACATACATAACAAAAACTGTTAAGATTGTTTACACAGCTACGGGACATTGCAAATTCAAAAAACGTTTAACTAATGTTACTACCATACATTGAGTCAATTTGATTCGAATAACGTGTCTCAAGGGTCTTTATATATACTCACATATGCACAGATCTATTAATTCCTTAATTTGATTGGTTCTAGAGAAAAATGGGAGTGGAAGCCCAAACATGTTAAATCCTGTTCAGACATGCCCGTTACCATGATAACGGGCACGTCTGATAAACAATTGACCAGTGTAATTTAAGAAGACTTCGTCTTTGGCGAGAAGAAGTATAACTGATGTATACCTGTTATCTTTTTATATTTATTAAAATTTGGAACATTCAAATCATACATTTCTCCACTATTTCGATGTAGCATTCCCATTAAGAAAATATTTACTGAAGCCGTCCAATGATAGATACAAATCTAAGGAGGATTTTTAAATGATGAGTGATATCAGAAAATTATACAAGCCGCTTAGATACAAGCTTTTTAACTTCGAAACTCAATTGAGAAAATCTGTATTAATGGCCGCAAAAAGCTTGCTCAAAAGTTGCCGTAAGATGATGGCTTGATATTTTTCAGATCATGGTCTGCAAAAAATAATTTTGTTTGTCAAGGAAGAATAAGAACGAACTGGATGCAGGAACCAAAAGTTTAATTCCTGGTAGATATTCAAAATTTTACAAAACAATATATTTAACTATATTTTTGATTGCAACATGACTCAAAAGCATTCAAATTAGCACTACCATCTCTAATTTGGACAAACGTATTACTTTTAGTTAAATCTAGTGTATTCAATATATATTTATGTAATTATAGATAAAGTTCTTGTTTGTACGTCCAGTATTCTGCATAGGTACCTACTCGTAAGATAATAGGCGAATAAAAAATAATGTGAATAATGCAATTTGGCACAGTACATTCAAGATTTACTGCTTTAGAATAAACCTTTTCATTTTATTAAATTCAAATTGTCAAGCAATTTTTTCCCACCCTGACGATCTCAATATTAGTTGCTATACAAAAGGATGCTTTATAGTATTATCCACATTTAATAGTAGTAAAGTTTTGTATTCCAGTAGGAAATTTTAAAATGTAATGTAGATTTCGCTAAGAATATAGCGAACTAATAAACATTGAGATTTGACATTCTGCAAGTAATAATTTTAGATACCTGCCGAGAAAAATCTGAACCTACTTTGTCGGATAAACCTTATCTCCAAAACTAGCCCTTTTTGGATTATTTTAATTTTTATATAAAAAAAAATAACAGCTGTAGGCTGTTATAAACTACATTCTTAAAACACTATATTATAAAATCGTCCAGTCTATGGAAGTTAGGATAGATAAATACAAATCAAATTAAACGTCAGTCACTTATGATTAGTAACACTATTATTGTAGTTGCAATCTAGCTTACGATGGGTGATGGGATAAAATGACTGAGGATAGAAAGAGGACATAAAATAACTGAATTTTCATTTCAGATTGTTGAAAAAGAACTAATCGCCATTGAGCACGTCTTTAGAAAAATATTATTTTTAAATAGTAGAATGTATCATTTAATCAGTTTGTTCGATGTTTCCTCATACTACACGTTTATATTTCTAAACGTCTATTAAATAGCTTATTATAGACTAGATTTTAGAACCGCCATCCGATTTATAGTGTGCAAATAGATATCATAAATCACTTAAACGTTCGATTTTCCACGAAAAGTGTAGAGCTAAATATTGTATTTGGAATTGGTTTTATAGACATAATTGCATATGACTTCAGTTGCTTTTATAACCACATCAAATAACGCCATTACAGACAGGAAGTAGTACAATCATATTTTATCCACTTTTTATGAAACTTAATATCTATATTGTTCAGGATTTCTGAGAAAAATATTCGTTTTGTAAACATAGCGGATCAGAATATTCTAAGTATTGTCTGCCATATACATACCATATGTGACAAAATTAGCTAGAATTAAAATAATAAATTTAGGAACTCATATTAGACTCGTATAGTCTGTTTAAGCTACATACAGGGAGATACAACAGATGGACTGTAATAAGATAATTGTCTTTGCCATGGCATCTGTGAAAACAGTGACCGTCAATTTTTTTCAAATCACATCTTGTATTTTTTGACCATTTGATAGGTATTTTATTTCTAATTCCTAATATATGACATTCTTTACTTTTGGATAGTGTAACAAGAATTAGTTAAATACCCATGAATGATGTCAATTAAAAATTAACTGCCAGCAAGAAATATCACTATATGCAATGTGTATTCAAACCAACATAATATAGATATGGCAATAATAAGGATGCTAAACTAATCAATAACACTATCCAAAGAAGTCATTGTGACCTGAAAAGTTGTTTGCAAAACTAGCAAGAAATTTGGGCGCATTTTGAAGTTTCAATAAGAAGTGCTCTTAGGTGAAGAACTTCAAGAAATGAAGACAAGCAGTTTGAGCAAGAGTAGATCCGCGTATATTCATTTGACAAACAGCAGATGAAACTGATGTTTCTTTTTTGTTAAGTTAACGGATTTTGAAAGATAATACACTACATTTTGCATCTTATCATGTGGTCACAGAAAACTCGAATTTTAACTGAGTTCTGAAAGCCAGTTTTCTGAAGAAAAAATGTGTGATGTGGCATCCTTAACAGAATTGGATTCAAATTTTATTAAGGCACACTCACAATGATAAGATATCTATCATTTTTTTAAAGAGAAATTATATGAATACATTGAAGAAGTTCCGTTTGATGTTTCAACAATACAGCACGCTAGCTCCTAGTGGCAAAATTCTAAGGAATTATTTAAATTAAGTTTATACTGGCAGATTCATTAGATATCGTAGTGTGAAAGCAAAGTGACTCCCCAAATCTCCAAATCTCGCGCGTCTAGATTTCTTTCTGTAGCCATATCTGAACGAGGAGATCTGGACAATAGAGTAAAACAGTTGAATATTAATGTCGTCAGTTGTGTCTTGATATGAATAGTGGACATTTCGAGCATATGATGAACGAAGTGTTTTATTAAATAAATCTCTTCAACAATTGTTTTCATTGTCATCGACTTGTTTTACATCTAAATAAATTTTTATTATTTTTCTGATTATTTTTTATTATTTGATAGTGTGATAAATATTCGGAGTAGAAGAAAAAAAAAACGTTCCCTTTTTTTAATAAGAAATATCTTAGTAGGTAACTCGATATAATATATTATACTAAATTGAGTTTCGATGTTTAGCGTAATTTTTAAAACTTTTTAAAACTAAAAATGTGTCATTACTTTAATAGCAACACAGTTTTTTTTAAGTGAGGAAAAAAGCCTAAACGCATCATCAGGGACGAGACCCATACCCGGTGTGTGAGGCTCGCACCCAATAAAAAGCCTCACTTTGTCGGCTGTAGAATCCATCCTAGAACCGCTAGTCGCATTATTTCAGGATGGCACCTCGTAGTTAGCCTCGGTCGGTTGCTTCCATTGCTTGGGTCTCTCTTTTCTTCTCCTTCAGCACCTTCTCGACGAACGTGGCGATCTTCTGCCAGCGGTCGCTTCCAGACAGCATCGTTTTGACGTTATCCGGCGTTAGAGATCCTACTTCGTCTTGTAGCGCGACTCTGTAGTCACTCCATTTCTCGCAGTCGAAGGTGTGCTCAAAATCATCTTCTGTGGAGTCATGATATTGTTATGTCGCGTCCTCTACTTTACCCATTCGAGCCAGGTATGCGTCGAAATACCTGTGTGCGCTGAAAAACTGGGTAAGGTAGTACCCAGGTATCCCCCAACAAGTAACCTCGTCATGGTTTCGATCCATAGCATCGATATCAACACTATAGTTGGTATTGTAATTAATTAATGGCATGAAAAATTTTCTTAAGAAATACCATTAAGATATGAAGAATATTTTCTGCCATCTGCCATTATTTGTCCCTATTATATATGGATCAATCACAGATGTATTTCCACTTTTAGGTCAAATGAAACAGCAATTAATTATGTACCAATTTATTCCAAAACATAAATTATTATGTTTTCGTTGAAAATTTTTTTACATCGGAAGAAATTGACATTTAACATGTGTGTGTGTTTACAAATACGAAATATCAATTGAAAAATAAATATTTATAGGGCATATGTATGTATGTATGTATGTGCTACGGGGTGATATCGCACTGCCCAGGTAGCAAGCTCACGTTATATTGACGTCTTTTTTTTGTGATTAATGGTCATTAGACGTCACATGACCAATACGGGACGTCATAATTGACGTCATTATTGTGACTAATATGATACGTCAAACTCATGACGTCTCATAAACGTTCTTTAAACGTCTATGGCTATTTATATATATATATCAATATTTTTATACGGTGTCAAATTATTTATTGATTACATACCTACAACGTGTGTTTCTAAATTCGCCGGTGCAATCTCCGAAACACCGACCAGTTGTTATATTAATAATAAAAACTCCTTCATCAGTAGGTTGTTTCGTAAACACGATTTCCTCTAATAATAAGAATCTGTTTAAAATTGATCTAACATATATATATATATATATATATAGGTAAAAATATTTACTGGAGATCCAGAATAAGGGTTTCGTGAAAAGAATCAAAACGCAGTCAAATTCTGCTAAGTAACGTTTCGGAGCTTTTATTCTCCTTCTTCAGACCTAATACAATTAGTATAATCAACAGAAGCAATTAAGGATATGTTTAAAAATCTTAAGATTAAATTTCCTATCTAGTTCCCTCTGTTTTCAAATAAACCGATGTATGGTTGTTTTATTATGACGATATAATTTTCATCTACCCTGTATGCGGCCTATCCGTTTATTTTCTGAATACAATTTTAATACTTTGATCTGACGAAAATTGTTTTTTCCTTATCACATAGCAAAAAGACGTTTATCTTCTGCTCTGTGCGTTGCAATATTTATCATTTTACTGGTAAAATAACACACTTTATTTTAAATAATTTTAAAATGTTGTGTTTAGTCTCTTAAAGATTTTAATCAAATTTTAACATGTTTTTTCGTCCTTAATAATTAAAAAATTTTCTAACACTACAAATAGTGATGATAGATATAAAAAAATTGTCATGAATGTTGGGTATGTCCACTTTGTGAGCTTTGGTTATTTAATTAGTCAATCTTGCTTATGTAAGTATTTGTTTTTAAACATATCCTTAATTGCTTCTGTTGATTATACTAATTGTATTAGGTCTGAAGAAGGAGAATAAAAGCTCCGAAACGTTACTTAGCAGAATTTGACTGCGTTTTGATTCTTTTCACGAAACCCTTATTCTGGATCTCCAGTAAATATTTTTACCAATTTAACGACGATAAGTGTCAGCAAATTTATCATTCCGAACTTCAATTTAATATATATATATATATATATACATTAAATTATACACACTCTTTGATCATTTTCCCACGACTTTTTAATTTTTTAATTAGCCGCGTTGACAAGTATTCTATCGCGCCAAGCTTGCATACAATGCGCTTGCGCAGGTGGTGACCGTTGAGTATACGAGTATATACTGTTGTTGAGTTGTTGACCGCCATTGTTGTGTTACATACTTGTGTTTGTGGCTTTGTGCGCGGTGTGCCGGTTGTGCCCGGTTGGCCATAGTTTAATACAGTTTAAGATCAAGGTATAATATTCATATACCTATATATGTATATGTACGTAGGTATATCACTCAATATGTGATTGTGCCATTGTTGTCTTGCATAGTTATTTTTGTTTTGCGTACTAGTCTTGCTGATTTTGCCTACTAAGGTAATTAACAACGCTTTCTGCACTTTATGCCATTTTGGCCCGGTTTTATTTTTCAATGATTTCTTAATTCTTTGCAATGGATTTAACACCGGGGCTAAACTTCCGAATGACGACCACTGAATTGGCAATTTATAGGCAATTCAACGGAAAGTACAGGTTTTACTGAGTCCAAAACGACCCCTCTTTTCTTGCGGAGATCAGTCTAAGATACCTGAAAATCATTCTAAAAAGTGTTATTTCTTGGTTATGTTTCGCTAGTGTTTTGACATTTCTGCGAAGATTTTCAGTCGATATCCAGTCAGAATTACGAAATATCGAGCGGCAATTTTAGAACGTGCACTTTCCAGTAAACTGCATATAAATTTTCAATTCAGTGGTCGACATACGGAATCTCGTTTTTATTCTATCTGCGACCTTGAGAGATTTTGCTTACAGGTATAAAATGGCTTTCGTAGGGGTTGAATTCAATGAAAGTGACGGAGGAAGTATTGCTCTCGTAAGCCAGCAGTGGCTAACACCTCGGAAATCGGAAGTATTTTGGCCCCCACACAAAAACAAAGAGAAATATTATAAAAGTCTTGTTATTTTCCTCAAATCTCTGTATTTTTGATATTATTTTCTACAATATATATATATTTCAGATTATCATATTTTGTATTATTTTGTACGTTTATATCAAGATAAAGTGAAACGTTCAACGGCGACTTCAATGAACATCATTAGAAAACGTTCATTTAACGTGCAATGGCGACGTCAATGGACGTCATTAAAAAACGTTCATTTAACGTGCAATGGCGACGTTAATGGACGTCATTATGAAACGTTCATTTAACGTTAAAAAACGACGTCGATAGACTGTGACATTAGGTCGTCATTTTTGCGTCATATGGACGTCTGGAATGACGTTAGTTTTGGTCAGTTGATGACCAAAAACAGACGTCAATATGACGTGAGCTTGCTACCTGGGTGCGACCTGAAAGGTCTATTGTGTCCCCCCTTTCTTGCTGTGAGGTTGAGGGTTTCTCGCCTTCATAGCTGGCTTGCTAGACCTATCTGCTTTAGAAAATTTAGAATGTGGGTTGGCTTGATTTTTGGCAGATCTCCCACTTCTATTTCATAAGGTCCTAGGTGCCTGGCCCTTGAATTACGTAGTGCTGCGCACGCAGAGAGGATATGTATGGAAGTTTAGTCTTCCTTCTCGCAGAAACGGCATTCTGCTGTCTCTGCTAGCCCAATTGTTTTCATATGGCTTCGAAGCCGATAGTGACCTGATAGGATTCCTGTCAGTAAGCGAAGTTTGTCCTTGCTCATGGTAATGAGTTCATTGAATCTGTTCTGGTTATAAGTAGGTTCCTAGAGTCTGTTTCGCTTGTCTCATTCCATGTTGATCAAACCAGTGCTTGGTTTTCCTTTGATCAACTTCTCTTTTTAGTTTCTCTAATATTGTACTCTGACTGATCCAGCAAAAAGGTTCAGGGTCCAAGAGAGAGATGCACTCGCTCCCTTTTTTGCAAGTTTGTCAGCTTCCTCGTTTCCTCTTCTAATCCGGTATGTCCCGGCACCCACATGAGAGTGACTTTATTTTCCCTGCCTAGTCTTCGCTTAGACAGGCAGTCCCAAGCCATTTGTGAGCTGATTGTATAGGAACTCAGCGTTTTGATGATAATCTCCTGCTTCCGATACTTTCTTTCTAGGTTAAATCGGGCGCATCTATCTATAGCGTGTATATCCGCCTGAAGGATGCTAGGGAACTTCCCTAAACTTTCAGAGTACTTGGTTCTGGGCCCATATACTCCGATTCCACTCCCTCCGGTTGTCCTAGAGGCATCTTACAGGGCATAACATAGATATATTATGTATGGATGTGGTACACATTCATATTACAGAAATGCGAAGTATCAAAAAGAATATACCTGTGCACCCCTATATGGAAAGAAACTTATATAGATCACCAAACGCAACTATAGTCTATTTTTAAACTAAGAGGAGCGTTTTAAATTAATCGCGCCAAAATTACTACGCGTGATTGGTTGCTTCTGAGGTAGGATTACATTGTGCAAAAATTGCTTGTTGACCTATAGATGTCAAACGCTTGTCAAATTTCGTTTGCTTTGGTGTTCCCGTTGTTCTATTCAGTTGTATTGTTTTATTAACGTAAATAAATCCGTTCTTTTTAGAATTCGCGAAACCTTTAAGATACCCTTCTATAGTTATCGACAATTATTCAATATTCATATGAATATGGATACTGTTGCAACAAGTTCAGCATCATTTTCACCTCCGAAAAAACGCAAACGTTTAGATATAGGGCATTTATCTGTTGCTGAAAAGCAATGTGTTTTAAATATGTATAAACAGCTGCGAACTGATGAACCGAATCTTAAAAAAACTGTCATTGTTTCTAAAATTTGTAACACCGTGGGTAAGTTTTCATGGATTGAATAATGTAACCAATTTGATCATGTTCTGCTTTTAGGCGTTGCACAATCGACAGTATATCGCACCATAAGAGTATAATGAGACTGGTACAGTTACTGCATCTAAACACTATGGAGGACGACCTGGTAATGTTGCTGCATATGATGAAGTAGTTAAACAGTCTGTGCGGCAAATAGTGCATGCTTTCTTTTATAAAAACGAATTACCTACTTTGGACAAAATTTTGATGGAAATAAAGAAACGTCCAGATTTACCACAAATGTCCCGTTCGTCCTTGTACAAATTTATGAAGCAAATTAACTTCAAGTACATGAAAAGAAACCGTAAAAGTATTCTTATCGAACGGGATGATATCATTACATGGAGAAGAAAATACTTACTTAAAATAAAGGAAGTTAGAGGAGAAGGTAGACCAATTTATTATTTAGATGAGACGTGGGTTAATGAAGGTCATACAAAAGAAAAAGTATGGATAGATAACAGTATAAGAGATCGGCGTCAAACATTCATCGAAGGGCTATCTACAGGACTAAAAAACCCATCAGGAAAAGGGAGGAGGCTTATTGTGTTACATATTGGATCCGAACAAGGCTTTGTTGATGGAGGGTTATTGCTTTTCGAAGGTAAGAAAACAGGAGATTATCATGAAGAAATGAATGCAGCTGTTTTTGAGACATGGTTTAATAATGTGCTATCAAAATTACCTGACAACGCTGTTATCGTCATGGACAACGCGTCTTACCATAGCCGTAAAATGGAGAAAATTCCTACATCAGGATCTAAGAAAAAAGATATGCAAGAGTGGCTGCGAAATAAGCAGATTGAATTCAGAGAAAATAAAAGAGAAATAAACAAAGAACAATATAATTTGTGTGTGATTGATGAAATGGCAGAACGTAATAATAAAGTTGTATTAAGGTTGCCACCGTACCATTGTGAACTCAATCCAATAGAGTTGATATGGGCAAAAATAAAGAATGAAGTGGCATCAAAGAACATCACATTTAAATTCACAGAAGTGAGGTGGCTGTTATTGCAAGCTATCGAAAATGTTCAAAATGTTAATTGGAAAAGTTGTGTTGAGCATATAATTAAGGAAGAAATAAAAATGGCCACACTAGATGGCATCGTAGATGATCTAATCGAACCGTTTATTATTTCTGTTGGTGCTGACAGTGACAGTGATACTTTCTCAGACAGTTCAGATTTAGAATAGATTATTTAGTTTAATTTTTGCAAGTAACAAGTAGTTAAAGGAGCCTTTGATTTCTTTAAATCCTTTATTCATGTTATCTTTGTGTTTAATGTAAATAATTTTTAATAAATGTTTAATTACGTTGTGACTTTATTGATGTAGAGATTATATTCAAAATTAAGCGGGACATAATGCTAAATTAAATGTTGCCTTTGAGCTCAATGAATAAAGAAAAACTGATAAAATACGAAAATTAAAAAAAAACATTCAAAATGTCATTTATTTGGTAACTTTTTCAGTGTAAATGTGGCTTTTCCATTTACTCCTCTTAGTTTAAAAATAGACTATAGTCGTTTCGCAAAGGATGTCAAAAATCCGTCGAAAAATAACGTTTTTACAAGGTCATCATTTGATCAGTTGACGTCTGCGATCAATAAGTACCTTAAATTTGAGTTAATATGACGCACCAGTGTTGCTTTTCAATCATTACATTATTTACAATCAAAAGTAAATTTCCGATCATATTTATAAACTAGAAGAATTTGGTTTGGATTTGACTCATTGTTTTTGAATTTTAGCAGTAACCAGCAACAAATTAAAAACATTAACGAAATCATAATTCAAAACCTCTAAAATAAATGATTTATTGTCCACTCCCTCAATTTGTATATGCATAATATGGTTAATTAATTAAAAGCATGTACTAATAAATATTCTGTTAAACTAAAATTAAATCCGTTCCTTTTTTGCTGTCACAACGAATGCATTACTAAATAAGTCTCTAAATTTACGGTTAAGGGTGTACTGCTGCTCTACTGGAATCTAATCGTAGACTGCGAGACGAAAGTTATGAAAGAGATAGTAAATACAGTTTTTCAAAGTGGACGTGCGAAAACAAAATTGTATTCGCTGACGTGCAGAACATTTTATATAGATTTTATTAAAACTACTGCTTCTTTGTTCACAAATATTTTCCTTATTATTAATGAAAAGAAATAAAACTTTGGCTCGTTATATACACTAATGTTAAATGGAGGTACCTACGAAATCCATTTTCAAAAGTATATAATGTAGAATTATTTATAATGCCCTCAAGATAGCGTAAAATTTGATATTTTTAAATTTGTGGTAAATTATTCAGGACAATTATTAGTATAAACGGGCTTCGTAGGTACCTCTGCCTGTCTTCTTAGATCATACTTATTCAATCCTCGATGAAATATTTTATCAAATTTGGAAATTATGTTTGAAATACTTTTACCCTGTTATGAGATAGGAGCAGTACACCCTTAATATCTATTCTGCATATTTTTCAAACCTTAATAATCATACTTATGAATTAAGTAGAATAAGTGTCGTGATGAACTAAAATACGAAATGGAATTTAGTTTAAAAAATTAAAAATATCATATAAAATAAAACCAAATCATGTTTACATAAATACAGTTCAATATAGTTCTGCTGCACTTATTCTATTAAGAAAATTTAAGCTTCTCTTTAGCGTTTCATCCTGACGTTTCACTGAACAGAATGAAGGGTTACTACGTACTCTCGACTTACATATGAAGAGAAATAAAACACAAACAGCCTTACCAAGGTAACACAACTTTTAATATTGTCACTAGATACATATATCAAACAAAAAAACAAACACGCACATAAACTCTCCGACATCTAAAAATTGTATATTCACTTAAAATTTTACTTACTTCTATACTAAAGACGAAGCTGCAATTCTAGAATCAATCGAGACAACAAAACAACAGATGAAATGTGTGTTATTGATTTATTGGTAAGAAATTCTCACAAAATATATTTAAAAGATAAATCACAGAATAATTACTTAATACATAAAAGTTTCCATATACGGGTAAATTGAAGACCTGCAACATGTTTACAAAGTAAATACATATACTAAACTTGGCTATTCTCCATCTCGGGCTATTGAAAAGAAATAAAAAAATAACAACTTATAATTAATAGGCTGATATATGCAAAATTAGTAACTGGAATTAATTTGTCTTATATGTAAACACGTAGGATAGAACACACGATCCAATTGTTTCTGTGTTATTGATTTTTTTTGGGTTTTCGTTTCCGCTTCTGTGACAAATTACTTTCTGCCTGTCATCCATTAAACTCTAATCTCCCTACAATATCTCGAACGGTTTGCAGTAAAGTTGCATCATGACTGCTGTTTTCCAAAAGCATTGAATGCAGGTTTGTCATATAATTATCGATTGTTTGAAGAGTTGCAACTTCTTTAACGCCTGCAATAAGATTTATGTAACAAACACGAATCATTTTAGTTTAAATTACTATGTTCGTAAAAATTCAATAAGCGCACAATAAACTAAACATTTTACATTACGCTTTTTTCAGTGGCATAGAGATCCTTTTAGGTACAACGTAAATTTCACAATGTTTAGCATGGAATTTTCTTTAATCAGCAAGTTAAAAGTTTTAAGTTACATACACTACCGGCCAAAAATGAGGGATCACTGCGGAAATTAGTGCTACATGTTTTGTGAAACTAAAGATATATTCAAAGGAAAACATAATTTTTTTATAAAACAAACATTTGCTTTTTATCAAATACAAGTATATTTATAAGAAAAACATACATAGAAACGGATAATGTAATATGTTTTATTATTCTTTAAAGTAACCGCCTTTGCACTGTACAACTTTTTTGCAAATATTTGGCAATCTTGGGACTAGTTTTTGGAGGATATCTACTGGTATAGTTTGCCAAGCATTCAGTAATTGTTCCCAGAGAAGTTTCTGAGATGTTAGACAGTGGTGTCGTACATTTCTGTCTAACTCATCCCACAACAACTCGATGGGATTAATGTCGGGCGATTGCGGCGGCCAAACCATATTTATGAGGACACCTTCTCTTTCTTTTTCTTGTAAATATTTTTACATAGTCGGGAGGAAATTAATAATAATAATAATAATACTTATTAACGATTTAATGGTAATACAGAACTTTGATAAACTTAGTATTGATTTTTATTTGTACTACTCGAATTTCTACTCAGGTTATGCATATTCCTTTAACATTGCAAAGCAATAAGAAGTGCTGTTTTGCTGCAAAATGTTGATATTTTTTTACCTTAAATGGCATAAAATTACTCAAAACGTAAAAAAAAAAACGATTTCGAATTAATGCCAAATTTCGAATTTTAAACGAATGTATTTAAAAACTAAGGTACCTATGTAACGTGAAAGTTTTATTCTCTACAACTTTTATTCCACCTGTTTTTTCAATAGTAGTATCTGTTTTCAAGATATGTGGTCTTGGAAAACCGCTTAATGTAAGGTTGCACCAGAATATGAAATTTTTTTCGTTTTTAACATTCGATTTTGGCCATACCACTAAACGTCAATTTTGGACGGACCTGTATACAGAGACATAATTTTGAAGGCGTAGATTTCTTGCGCTGTATTTCAGCTAGAATCATGTCAAATATCAAGAATTTACCTGCATTGGTTCTAGAAATACAAAATTTTTAACATAACGTTGCAGTTGGCCCTATTTTTGAAAAAAAATTGAATAACTCAAAAACAGTTGATTTTGAGTATAGGGTATCTTAATAAGTTTTGATGCAGAATTGCATGAGCGATCTAAAGAACTTATAAAAAATATATCATACTATTATTAAATTAAGAAATTTGACGTAAACTTTCGGTAAACCGAAAGTGATAGAAAAGCGTAAATAATTTCACCAATGAGACCAGATGACACAATCCGTAATTACTAATAAAGTTTTCAGAATTGTAGGATATCATGTGCAAGATACACACCCTGCTCTTAGATTTATTCTCACCACAGTATTCAGAGACAATCATGTTAGATTAGAATTTAAAATTTACATTCTATATGTTTCAAGAACATAGGAATATATAATTAATTATGTATATATGTATGTAGCAAATATCTATTGTGAAATACCATCAAATAATGAATAATGTCAGTTATACATACCACTTAAATGTTAGTTCCTACAATATTTACCTGGTAACTTTACGTCTGCAAAACCATTAGTTAACGTAGTACGTAGATGATCTAAATGCTGCTGCAATGCACAATTATTCTTCTTTTGTTGGACTACTTCACTCTCCAGTTTCTCTATAGCTACTTTCATACTCTCTATATGTTTCTGTAATGTTGCATTTTGTTGCTCGTAATCAGTGTTAGATTTACGTAGTTGCCTTAATTCCGCATCACGAGTTTTATTATGGTCCAAAAATTCTTCTGTAAATATGGGAATATCAAAGTTTGAAAAATCAACTTCGTTATTATTCTGAGTATCCTTGGTTGTTTGACTCTTCGCGATAGGCTAAAAACTGTAACATATACCATAACAATTAATCAAAATTACATTACTTTACCTGTGGCTCGTCTTTAGTTTCCTTCATTTTCTTCTCGTTTTGTTGCTGTGTAAACTGTTTATAAGCATCTGTTTGCTTGTAAGCATTGTATTCCCTCGTATATCTTTCACGGTCCTGTTCTGCAGCATCCAAATACTGCTGTTTTTTAGCTGCTGGTAAATTACTCCATTCACTAGCTAAAATTTTAGTTATTTCTGCAAAAGATAAATTAGGATTTGCAGCCCTAACACTCTCACGCCTATCATTTAGAAATCGCACATATCCTATAAGTTACACTTGATTAGAAACAAACATAAGGTAAAGCAATATAGGTATACCTGTTAGAGGATGCCTTGGTGCTGTGGTATCTTTAGGCTTCTTACGTTTTTTTGCTTTGGAATTTCTTGATTTTTGTGTTATACCTTCAGAACTATCTGGGGCTTTTTCATCAACAGTATTAATTGGTTTGATTGAATTTTTAGCTGGTTCAGAGGCTATAACAGGGCTTGAGTTTTCTGCTGTATTTTCCATTTACCTTTTACACTTGGAAAAATTAATTTTATTGGTGTCCAGTCTTAATTGTTAGATTAGTGACATTTATATAATCAATTAATCGATCTTAGTATTAACAAATGAATTCGTATTGTAAGATAAGGAAAATCGGAATTGTCTCAAATGTAGTTTGGTATGTTTGGTGTTGATGAAGTTTTTAATACAGTTTGGTTGACTAACTCACTTACAGAAATCTGTAAAATGATAAATCGGCATAAAAGTAAAGATGCAATAAAAGTATAATGTAATTGTTTTAAAGTATATTATACCACAATTGTATTAATCAAATTGATAAAGTAAATTTTGTTGAAATCGTTAACTTTAATATATAAATCAATTTCAATGACAGCTTAACATATGCGTCGCAATTAAGCTTTCCAGGAGGTACGAGATACCTAAATTTATTCAACTTTTGTTATTGATTGAAAATAAAATTGTATAGATCCAAAAGCTTTTAACCGATCACACCATTTTCGCTAAAAATGTGGAATATAGGATGATATAGAAAGGTATGTTTATAATTGCTAATTTTTGAAACAAATGTTATAAATATCATAAAATCTAGTTTAGTTATGCCCGGTTTCTGGT
Source organism: Holotrichia oblita (assembly GCA_023690525.1). Lineage (NCBI taxonomy): Eukaryota > Metazoa > Arthropoda > Insecta > Coleoptera > Scarabaeidae > Holotrichia > Holotrichia oblita. Next base: position 164,889,428 of record CM043016.1, read on the forward strand.
ACGCAAGAGAGTGTAAAATATATTAGAGAAAAATATCAGTAGATAATCGAACAAACACATTAAAGAAAGAACATTAGTTTCTACATATTTAAAATTGCCGCGCTGATAACTTCCAAAACAATGGCCAAAAATCACCAGAGAATCACTCTTTAAAATAAATCATTGAATCTGTATGAAAAAACGGTAATATTGCTTAAGTTAATAATCTATTTTTATTCTGCCGAACAATATAGGAATCTGCAATTTCAGTTCTGTAATGTTATCAACGTTTTATATAAGGCCTGTTCGTTTGCGTTGCTGGAAGTGCTCGATATCACTTTTGTCAATTACCGTGTGTTCGTTTGAAATTTAGCTGCTGACAGGTGTTTTAGACACTCGTTCGTTTGCATCCAGCAAGCTGCTGTATGTCAGAAGTAGCAAGCTATATTTACTCACGGTTCAAGTGTTGAGCAATAATAGCTGATGAAATCAGATTTATCCGCTCAAACATCTATTTGCTGATTCGCTACACTTGCTATTTCTGGCAAAACTTACCAAAGTTAGCAATTCAAACGAACAGGCCTATAGTTTTATAACTAAAATTAATGTGTGAACACTTATATGCACTTATCTATTAACTGTCATTATTTGTGCGTATTACATGTTTTATACCTTCAAATCTTCGTCGTGTTTTAGTGCCACTTTTGTGTCTTTTTCAAGACAATATATACGGTAAATCTAATGCCTTTAGCAATACAACAGGATATGTTTATTGTAATGACACATTTTCGCAGTGAAACATTACAAAAGGACGAATTATCAAAATATTTCTTCGGATTGTGTTTTTAGCCATTTGTAATGGAATGAGTGGGCATTTATTATGGTTTATGATAAAAAATAAAGTATAATTATTATATTTCTACGAAAATTTATTCATATATACCTTCTCGACTTGAAGCTACCTTATTTCATTGTCATTTGTCACAAACATGTCACAAATAAAATGCTAAGAGTAAACTTAACCACCAAAATATACAAACTTGTTCGCCAATTACACATGTTGCCATGCTAAAATCAGTGCAGCCAGCTCAGGATACTTCAAAATGATCACTTCGTATGTTCACTATATGACTACCTTGTCCGGCGCCACTGGACTAGATCAAGTTATACGATTCTTGTAAAGATGTCACCACCTGTTCTGATATTGATAAGTGCTGCTAACTTACGAAGATTTTGGCAAATCACTTTACAAAAAATAATGTTATTCAAGTATTAACTGTGCGTAACATTGGGGATACATTATTAGTGTGTTGTAAGTATTCATTTTTCTAGATGGGGTAGTATCCAGTGCAAGTATTTACCTTTCGATTTTATTCGCAATTATCGTTGTATTAGAAGTGATTTACTGATACGTGATTTTTTGATAGTTCTTTGTGTATGGGTCTCTCCGTTTTGCGACACCACCGTTCATCTGAATTTGATCTGTTTGAAAGATCATATTCTTCAAAATATGTATATTCAGGATCTTCATTTGGTGAGTACATACTCTTTTTATTTATATTTTAGTACAACTTGCATGCTACGATATGACATTTAGGTTAGGTCTAATTAATTCATATTTGGCGTCTGTTATATACTGTCGTTTCTCGAGTTATATATTAAAAAAATAAAGGAAAAATGTTAGTGTTGTAATATTCAATTAATCTCCAGTAATGATTTATTAAAAGGCTTAAGTATTTTGTTTATAGGGTCAATTTTAATGTATCAGGTACTTTTTAGATGATAATATTAGTAGATATAATGGTCTGCCTCAATTTTTTTACTGGTTCACATAATATAGGAAGTAAATATCACCGTGTATGTATTATGGGCCAAGTTCAAATAAGTATAAATATAAATCTTGTACCTATTTTAAAGATATGCAAGTATAGATCTGAATAGTTTTTTTCGATTTAAACGAAAATAAATATTACGGGAATGAGTTTCTGGATCAAAATTTTATTTAATAGAGGTTATATTGCATTTTGTTACAATATTAATGAGTGTAAATATAGGGTATAAATGCGGAATGAAAATTGATTGATTATTTGACCTAATTTTGAAATATATTTTATCCCAGTTTCTATTAGTAGGTCGCTAACCCTTTAAGTACACCTCTCAATGCAGTTAATTTTGTAGTACGGCAGCGCTTTGTTCATTAGTAATTTGTTTACTGATTAAAAAACTTAGTAATTACTGTCATGTTACAGGTGAATATCGTTTACTTCCTCTTATTTATTATATGAAATTATCAGCAAAAGATTAGATACAGTATTTTCATGTTATTAATAGTTGCATTTTGTACTATTTAGGACTGGTTTTATATTGAGGTAGGTCACTTACCTTCTACCTGTTGTTGCTTGGCAACGTAAGCTCCCAGTTTAGTTAGGAGATATAAACATAAGAGATGTGGATCGTTTGAGTAGCTGTATTACATCCATCTACGCCTACTCAGATTGATTTTAATACACGTGTTTTATATAGATACAACAACCTTTATGCCAAACTACGTAAGTTAAGAGGCAAAATGCATTTATGTAATTCAAAATATGTAGATATATGCCTACATGTTATTAAAATCAATCAATCCGTTCGTGTATTTGCGAGTTTATTTTTGAGTATGTCTAGTGATATACTCTCTAAATACCTGCAAGCTACGAAGCAAATTTGTTCAACTATTGCCCATCAAGATAATTTGATTATCTCTGATGTAGTTGAAAAGTAGGTCTACCAAGTTGGCCCCACAAAGTGGTCAAAAAACGACAAAAATGACAACCATTTATTGACCATCGGCGATTTTGACTGACCATCTTTCGTAGACTCTATAGCCCCTAATCGAAAATCACCGTTTGCTGATCATCAACCGGTTAGTTTTTATCTGATCTTGAACTTACAGTATACACAGTATATCGCTAGTTCATCGCATTGTTATAGATTTGAGAGATGGTCAACAACATGCTAAAAATCTTGAATTTTTGTAGTCTAGAGACATAGAATAATAAGCTGTAACATTTTCAGCGTTGACTACCTCAAAAGTTTGTGGAAAATACAAAACTCTGTTATATGTAACTCTATCGGATAAAAATTAGCCACTGTGTGATCAAATGACTATTTTCAATTTTTTGTGGTCTAGGAACATGATACAGGTTTTCACACATTCAGTGTTTGACTACTCCTCAAAATCTCTACATATATACAAGGTTATTCATGGAACTGGTTCGTTAAAACTTTTAAATGTCTCCGAAATCCTACAATTCAAAAAATTTGGAATGTAGGGATAGTGTCATCTGGGTCTCATTGCCGAAATTATTTACGCTTTTGTATCGCTTCCAATTGATCGGAAGTTTACGCCAACTTTCTTAATTTAAATAGCATGATATATTTTTTATGAGTTTTAGATCGCGCATGGAATTCTTTTTATCTTATGGTGGGCATATCTGCACCAGCTTCGTAATCTGTATTGCTTGTCAAAACTACCACTGCAGTAAATACGTTTTCATGGCTTTGCTACAACATTACCTCGCCGTAAACAATGTTGCGCTGTTAATTATGTCTCAACCGAGAATGGTAGCTCCACAGGAATATCGATCTTGCAAGACGTGTCAGAAGAGTCACAAGTCAACACGTGTCAAACCCTGGACCGTATGCACTACACGATAAGTGGGAAATGTCGAATTTCAAGGGAGCAATACCTGTGCACATGTAATTCATGCACGCTTACAAGTTTTCTAAACACGTCGCTTCTATAATCATCACTAGAGCCGCACAACTTATTCTGTCGATTATACTTCAAATGAGTAGTAGGACCCGCGGACATGTAAACATACGACACTACGTGAAAATGATAACTAGTTGGTGCTAGTGGAGAATATACATGATGCAGCATGAAAATCCAGAAAAAATTAACAATTGCTTGAAATTAAATTTTTATTCGACTAACTGAAAAAGTTATTGGCAAGCTCACAAAAAACAAAACTACTTAATATAACCCCCATTTGCCCGAATGACGGCTTCCGTTCTCGGTCTGAAGTGGTCGTATACTCGCCTTAATGCATTGCGGTCCATGTCAGTGAATGTCTGAATGCAATGACCCTACGTTGGGATGTTTTAATATATTAATGACCTTTTTCCACCACGTTCGTTACGTATAGTAATCCAATCGATTCAAATCTTAACTGTAGAGAGGTTACAATTCTTTCGATCAAAACATGTTGACGTTATCTGACAGTATTTGTCGCACTTCAAACCTATATAATTTGTACCTGAGGTTCTCGTCGACGATTTGGCACCTAGATTTTTTACTCTACCACACTAACATTTCATATTAATTTTCGAATACCCTGGATTCTGGAAAATCTGCTGCTGAGCCTTTTTAGTAACTTTGAGTGTATTGACAACGCGTTCTTTTGGGCGATTTTTCCTCGCCAGTGTTAACAAATCTTTATTGTACCCGAAAATTCTAAAGATTTCCGCCACGGTGCGCTCAGCGCGAACACCTTTAATAATTGTGGCTATTTAAGTTGCCAAAAATGATTTCTATAACTAAAATGGCGGGAATTTCAAACTGAAGACGGCACACTCTATACACTTACTCGCTTTCGTACAGGCAGTAACCGCATATCTAACAAATAATAAAAATTGAAAACGGTAGATTGCGTTATAACAAACAACAATTTAAAGGTACCTTTAAATTGTTGTTTGTTAATATTTATTTAAAACCGCAATTTACTATTTACAGTATCATTCGAACTAATCGAGTTACTTTAACGATCAAATTAATCGAATGAAATCATTCAATTATGCCCATCACCAGTTAATATAAATTGTACATGAAATACATAGACTGCAAAATAATAGATGCATACAAAATATGTAAAAAATGAAGCTCTGCTTATTTCGCCGTTATTAACTCGAACATTTCGTTTATTCGTGAATTTTTCGTGATGCTCTTGCTTGCAAATTTCTTTGTATAAAATATCTTTTAATAGTGGATGTATCAATAGGCAGTTGCTATTTTTTTATGATGATGTAGCAAAAAAAATTGTCTTAGAAAATTTTGCTGATGCTTTCCAGGATTGTCTCTATTTTACAGTGGTAATTTGTTTTTTTTTTCGTGGACATACTAAAATATTTACTATATGTAAATTTTGTGCAAGTTTTGTAATATATTCTCCATCTTTTCAACAATATCTACAATTCGTCATAATAAGCTGTAGATTTAAAATCAGGAGCCCCGATATTGGATACAAAATTTTATAATAGTTGCTAACTACTTTTTACCTATATTATTGCACAATTATTCGAAAGTATACTCGAACCAAAGCATCGGCCAAGGTGGGCTTCAAATTTTGTCAACGGGCGGGCTTGTTAACACAGGTGGGCCGAACCTAAAAGTGGATCCATGCAATGCTCTACCTAGAGAAACGAAATGGAAATTATGTATTTGATTAGTTATGTTTATCTTTATTTTTTTTACACGCCACTGCATTGTAAACTTATTTAACTACTTTTCTACGGCTCTATTCCGATACATATTTGTTATTCATAAACTCCCAAAAAGACATGCATACTTAGTTTTGTTTTGATGCAAACAAAATAGTTTATAGTTAATTTTTGTTATCTAGTAATTCGGAAAAACTATCGGAGGCTAGGAAATTATATAATAATACGGTTTTAGTCGAATACTTTAATTGTTTCTATGAACTCTTGTACCAGTAATAAGATTGATTTTTCCGTATACGTAGTATATAGTAAGTGTACATATATACTTATGTGTATATAATTTATCATGATTGCTGAATTACAAGCTCTATTAAATTACCGAGTAATACATAATAAATGAGATAATCGTTTAATTATATCAAATAACAACTTAAATATTCAATGGTGCTGCAAGCTACTTATCCGTCAACTAAGTATATGAAAGTACGAATACTATTGCAAGTATAAATAAATAATTACTGAAACAGGGTTTTACATGCTGACATCTTCAAGTGTATTTGTACAATTTTGTAATAATATTGGGTATTAAATTGTAAATAGAATTTACATATTCTCCTATTGTTTAATCATGTTATAATGAATATCAGGTAATGAGTTATGTCTATTTACATTTAAAACTCTTTTGTAACCGTTTGTTTATGAACAGGTTTAATTGTTAAGTACCTCAGTTAAGTTCTAAGTTCGCATATTTTATACATCAACTGTACTGATATAATAATCTCGTAAAAGCTTTCCGTTAATCATATGTTATTGATATTATCGTAAAAAATAAATAGATTTCTTAATTGTAGGAATTGTACACATCAAAACTTTAATTCTAGTAGGTATATACACGTACTGTATGTTCCCATTTCAATACTCACTCGTTTATTAAAGACAAAGAGCAACTGTTAAGTTGGAAAAGTTTTGCAGAATTCCATACCTGCTACAAATCTCACTATTCTAACTTTTTTAAACTTTAAGTTATTTTGAAAAAAAAACAAAATTTGTCAATTTAAGTTTTCCTCAATAGTTCGATGCCACTGCAAAAATTTTAGGTACATAGTTTTATGCAAGCAGAAACGTCAGATTGTTATTCGATTTCAAATTGTTGGCATTATTTTTTGTTTTTCTTATGGCAGCTATAGCGAATTTTTAGTCAATTAAATAATTTTTCCAACTATAACAAAGCTGAGAAACCTTTATTTGTACGGAAGATATCAACAACAAAAATCGACAACATGAAATTAGTGTCAGTCAAACTACACCAGAGTTCAAAACGAAATCGGATTTGAAATCCTTTGATTTATTAAATGTGGATTCTCAATAGACCAATAATGATAGTTATGTGAATTGGTAAATCGCGTTTCATCTGTCCACCGATTTTTTCTAGAACAATTAGCATCAACTTCACATTTTTATATGTACTTTCAATTAAACCTTGTACAATTGTTGGCTTGTGTAGGTGGTATTAATGATCTTCAAGGTCTTGTAAATAGTGGATTTTAGAATTGCAGTTGCTCGAGCTACTCGGCTGTGCTCGGTTGCTTGTTACATTTTGCAAAATATAATTTCGGCGCATATCGCCGTCGTTTGTTCGAAGTTCCTAAAGTTAGATAGATTCCTAATTATCTTAATGGAGGTTGCTCTATGTGGTTGCTGCCCGGAAAACACTCAGCGTAACATACAATGCCTTTGAATCATTATCAACTTTGAATAGTGATGTGACTTTATGAATAGTAGTTAATCTTGATTCTTAAAATAATTATTAATAACTAAGAGTACGCAATGCTTCAATTCACTATAGAATTAACTAATTGCTGCAGCAAAATTTATACTTTGACAGCTTATCGTTTTGTTTCACACTGATGTTTAATTCGATAGCTTCACAATTTTATTGAAAAGTCCGTTTTATTAGTATAAAGTTTGTTAAAACTCAGTATCTTTTCGTTGTTTTATGTGCCTTCAAAATCTTTCCTCATTAGAGTCGGCCATGCTTTTTTTTAATGGTTGGCCAGAGTGCATGTAAATCTGTCAGAAATGCATCATTTTCACAGTTTGGTTATGTCATATAAATGTGTATCTGTAATAATTATAGAGTAATTAAGTTTTTGAACAAATATTTATTGCAAAAGCCAAAATTGAGAGAAAATAATACTAAAGCAGATGTTGGAAATGTTGACCGTTGTTTTGAAGACAAAGTTGAACTCTACGCTTCATGCTTTCAAAGCCGTTTATTAAGATTTCTTCGGTGATGTCAGCACAAGAATTAACAATAGCATTACGAAGCTCTTCGATTGTTTGATGTCTGATCTTGAAAATCGTATTCTTTAAATATGGAAAAATAAAATAATCTAATATTGTCAAGTCTGGAGATCTTGCAGGAAAATTAAAAATTCTTGTATCGAAAAATTGCTGTAAAAATGCCATTGTTTCTCGAGATTTGTGCGCTGGAGCATTGTCTTGCTGGAAATATCCTACCGTAAGTTCATCATCATGAAGTTCGTTGATATACGGTTGTAATAATTCGTTTCTATATCTTTCAACAGTTACGGTTTGGTTAAAAAATATAGGCCCAATAATTCGTCTTCTTGAAACTGCTAGCTAGACACCTATTTTTTGCGGATGCAACGAAGTTTCAGTGAATTCATGTGGATTATCTGCAAACCAAATTCTCATGTTTTGCTTGTTTAAATAACCAGAGAGATGGAACCACGCCTCATCAGAAAAATAACATTTGTCAAGAACATCGTTATTATTTACGTTATTCAAAAACCATTGACAATACTGTGTTCTCGTACCAAAATCTATCTCTTTAAGTTCTGAAACTGCTTGAATTTTATAAGGAAACAATTTTAAATCCTTTTTTAAAATCGTATGACATGTTCCCACTGACAAACCAACTTGTTGCGATAGTGTTGCGACAGATTTTTTGGGTGAGTGTTCCATTCGCTGTTGAACATCTTCGATTAAATTTGCTGTTCGTTTTTTAGGTGCTCCACCGCCAGGTTTACGTGTTACTGCACCTATTTCGCCAAATTTAATAACGCAAGCTTGAATTTGTTTTAGCAGTTGTGCGTAAGTAACTGGCAAATTAGGAAATTGTTGTTGGAATTCTTCTATGCACCGATTAATGGAATAAACCCATTCTCCATTTTCTAATTTTTGCCCAGTTCTATAGTAACATTGAATTATAAATATTTTATGTTCTAATTCTAACATTATAATAAAATAATTAAGAAAATATAAACGTCAATTATTTGAATTTAAGTTTGACAACTGTCAGAATTTGAAGTTCTGAAAAGCATCGCATTTGCATCAACCTATGATAACTAAACTGAAAAAAAAGCCTACTCTAATGAGGAAAGATTTTGAAGGCGCGGTATTTTCGCTTTAACCATTTCTCATTGGTGTTTAACTTTATAACTTACTAATTTCATATTAGATATTAATTTATTTTTCTATTGACATCTTCTGCATAAATAAAAATTTCTCAGTTGTATTATATATCGTCGAAAAGCTTTTTCTAAAGATTATCTCATAAACCGAAAATTTGATACCGAAAATATTCAAGACTATCGGGTTATTACAACCTGTAATTATTGTATACCTGTAATATAAAAAAATACCGGGTGTTATTATTATTATTATTGTTAGTTTCCGCCATAAATACCTAAAAATGTTTTGATTTGGATTTGATCTCGTTAATACAAATTAATACAAAAATTAGGTAATTCTATTTCAAATAACGAAGTTGACGCATTTCCAGTATAACCGGAAGAAGCAGTAAATTTGAAATTATACTAAATCGTAAACGCCTAGCATGAAACCATAACAATACGAATTTATAATAGAGGATCAAGAAATCTCGCGCTCCTGTAATCGGTAATAATTTCAGAATTGTTACCACGAATGCAACTCTTATAATTTAATGAAGTATAATTAAATCAATAGATTTCCTACGTAAAAACTTTCCAGCTATAACTTTTCTTATAATCATCTACATTACAATGTAGATATTTTGGTATATATGTTAACATTCAATTTTATTCCATTGCACTTTAGCTGTTATTTTTTACAGTACTGTATATGTATGTATGTTGTATAAAAAATAAATTTGTCATTAATATACCTCACCTGCACGCCTCGCATAAATTTGAAGTTATGTGATGTCATGTTCTGTCACGACCTTCACTATAATTTAAGTTTCATAGAAATTCTTTATCACGATTACATTTTACTTCTCGGAACCATGAAAGAAATTATGACATCAAGTACAAAAGGGTTAAAATATATCAAAGTTGCCCGCATTCTCATTGAATGACTCACGTTATTGATTGTATAGTACGAATTTATTTTTTGTTTATTCGTCCAGGTAATGCTACGTTCGTTATACTTGTTTCGAACACCCACGTCTTGTACAAACAAAATGTTAAATAATGGTTTGTTTTATAGCTTTTGACATGGATGTTTAATGTCAAACGTGAGATTCGACGAAATTCTAAAAACACAATGAAACGCACGAATTCTACTTTACCAAATAATGTTTTTAATATAAGATCTGCCTTTTTCGTATTTTTTTTTGCAGTATTTGAAAAACAAAAAGCTTAGTGGAAATTGACATTCTCAATAAATAAGTAAGTGTGTATATGTATTAGGTGAATCAAACTGTCTTGCATTGACCTCGATTTGTTTTTATATATTTTCGGAATTTTCAGAAAAATATCTAAGAATTTATAATCTTAATTTTACATTTGTTTGATCGATTCAAAAATATATTGCTCAACATTAGACTTTTCGAGCCTAGTGTATTTGAGATGAGTCAACTCCTTCTTAAACCTAATTGAAACTAATCTGGTTCATCGAAAATATATTTTTGATTGCAATCATTACAATTGTTTTATTTAGCCGAAAACCATTAGGTACTCTTGGCCACATTTTTTATAGTTTGAAGCTATTTCCGTTGAACCTTCGCCGTCCCAAAATAATAAACTTCCGTGAAATCCCAAAACCGGGTCAACACTGACCCACTTAGTAATTAAATGAACTTTTATCTAACAAAATAATAAAGTAAATATTTTGACATGTATAAATAATTGTATTTTCGTATTTTATATTTTTTATCAGAGGAGGAATTGGTATTTACAAAAAAATAAATTATGTAAATTTAATATCTGACTTCCAACACAGAGAAGACTTCTATATTTTGTTCATGTAAACTGGTAAAAATGCACAATGTTCATAGCTTTCATATTTATACCTTTTCTGGCTCGCCATCTTGGTTGATTTTACATCTCTTGTTATTTTTATTCGATCGTTTTACTATGTTGTTTACTTATCGTCTTTCCAACAACAGACATACAACATCTTCAACGTTTATTGCCAATTACACGATGTTCCTGTTGTTTACGTATAATCATTCGCGTAGCTTCGATGTGTGCAGATCGCATTTGCATTTGAAAATCCGCGTCCATCGTTTGCAATTTCATTCCATTGTCTAAACGGATGAGCATTACTAAGTTTCATTCCAGGTTCCCCAAGGATAAGTCATCATCGAAAATTGATTGATGAATTTGACTTAAAGTCAGGATTTTTAAAAACCCAGATCGTGTTACTGTTGTAGCAAGCAATGTCAAAACTATCGTAATGACTACCTCATTGTGCTTCTCTTACACGAGTACTCTTTTGCTATTTCGTCTGAAACGCCAACACTTTTGTTTTGTTATACATGCTAAGGCATGAATTATTATTATTATATCGGACTTGAACTTATTTTCCTCAGTGAATATTTCATGCTGATAGTACAAGAATGAAACTTATTTCTTTAGTAAGTGAAAGTCAGACGAGACTCGCTTTTTCACGTTTATTAATTGCATGGGAATATTTTTACGGGACTTGCTCATGGTGCCAACTAAAGTGAGCTTTTTACTGAGTAATTCTTCTGCCAAAGTAGTGACTATAAAAAAATGGCCATACAATTAAAGAATACATTCAAGTGAAGTTGGGTTTTATTTTTTATATGCAACTGTATACAGATAGATTTGTTAGTTGTCATGCAATACATGAAAAATTAGTTAGCAATAGTAAATAGTAGAATTCACCAGAAAACCGCCCAGACAAAAATCACAAAATTCCAATAGAAAAGCATGTTCTGCGGTCGCTAATGACCTGATTTTAGGGTAGCATTTTGCATTGTTTGAAACATAAAAACTGTATTCTGATATACGATATTACGTCACTATTTCAAAATAATATTTTTATCTGTTTTCACTACGATTAACATAAAATTTCAAATTTAAAAGGTATTGGCAGCATGAATTTCTTTTAAAAATATTTGCAAACTTTTTTTGGGAAATCAAAAGAGTGAAAACTACCAAGATATCGTAGCTAATTTGCTAGAAAACTAAAAATGTAGGTTGCCCAAATGTCGTTCATGTGGATTTCTTTCCTGCTAATTTAGGAAAGATGAGTGATGAACAGGGGTAGATTCCATCAATATATTGCAGAAATGGAAAAACGCTATCAGGGTTGGTGGTATCCCTTCATAATAGGAGATTATTGCTGGTTTCTCATTAGAGAAGGCAATAGGCAACATAAAAGGAAGAAATAACTCTATTTATGCAAAGCTTTGTTATGTCTGCAAATTTTCTTTGGATACAGTTAAGTATTTTTGTATTCTCGATATTAATTAGACATTCTCGTATTTGTTATGTCAAGATTTTTGTACTTATCTATTTTTTATAACAAAATTTGTAAATAGAATTATTATTTATCTAATAGCGGAGTGTGGTTATAACTCTAAAACTAGACGTGGTGGAAAAAATTGGTGTATGCAATTATTATGCAAAAAATTATCGGCTAGTGCGGCCTAGACGATCTTTATTTGTATTATACCCCAATTGCACTTGTAAACTTTTTTGCTCTAAATATACATTTTTGTATATATTTTTGTAATATTTGTCGGACTTACGTCATCGTACTCACTCATTTCATTTCTATGGCAACGCACGTAAAGCAAGTAAGACACTTGAATTTATTACTAAAATCATTAAATTGTGTCTCAATTTAAATGAAATAGATCGTTTTACACGATTGCCCAAAAAATGTCGTGTGGCCACAAGCGGCCTTGGCGACAATTTCTCTCTTCGTACGTTAAAAGTATGTTTTCGCGGCCTTGATATACAAATAACTACTATCTTTATCTATTAAATCAAATAACTGTTTTAAACATAAAAAAAACATCGCACCAAATTGCACTGTTTAAGCCATATTTTCAAATACACTTCCGTGAATTGCTCGCGCTTGGAGGAAGTATAGAATAAATTGTAAGGATCCTGTTTTAAATATTATTCACAAATGCTAAGCCGTTATACCGGCAGACAAGCTATACATTAATACTGCTGGTTTTAGTACATTACCTACAAGTTTCGTTTCCATAGCGGATGAATCAATACGAGCATTTTAGGTATTGCATAATTACCTAACAAAAAATTACATAAATTTTGAAAAACGTGTAAATAAATCTCCAAAAATCTATAAAATTATTAATATCTTAAAATATGCAAAAATATTTGCGTTAAAGTGAGTCCTTTTTTGTAGCCTGTTTAAATCATTTTGACGATGATGTTGGGATACGCTGGACAACAAACAAAAAATACTTCTTTACTTTATCAGCAAGGTTAGCACGTTACGTGTTCAACTTCAACGTACAATTTACCTATTCTTAGCATCATGTCTTACACAAATTAATAGCTGATGCGATGGCACGCGATTAACTCCTACTCGTTTTCCACTATCTCTTTTTTTTTCATTACTCAGTGGTTTATTTTTAAAAAAGCGTAATTTTCGGAAGGACGCTTATCATGGTGATGTGATTAAGATGAAATTAAACATTTTAAAATAATTTTGTGGCATTAAAGTCTAAAAAAAGAATTGGGTGTTAGCGAGGAAGTTAAGAATGGATTAATACCACCACGAACGCCTCTAATTTGTTTGCAATTAATGTTTTAACCATCCAAGACGGCTAGTATTACACGAATTGACCTTCCATGTGAGATATTATAACAATATCTTTCTATTTTTTGAAGTATATTTACAACGAATAATAATTTTTATTTAGTGTTAGGGTTTCCAAAAATATCTATGTAGATATTTTTAAAAATTGACAGTGAACTATAAAATACATTGTTCAAAACAAGTAAAGATATACATTTCGTTCATAAAGTACTTAATGCATTCATATTGTCGACATTTTTTAAAAATAGAATATCACATATTTTTTATTATCACACTTCTTCCACTTGTTTAAAGTTTATTCTTCATGGGAATATGAATAAATTTCTTTTTCATCTATAAAGTGACGTAAACATTAATTTTTAGCTAAACCAACCACTTTGATTGAAATTCCTGAGATTGGTCGATTTTTTACCTGAAGTTAGTGAGTATATCTACCCGCATACACACTCGGTGATCAGTAGAGTCGGCGAAGAGGCGCAAGTTTCAGTGCAGTGCGGAGAACAACGTGAAGGCCTTAATCCTTATGACAACGTAATGGATCTTTCAACACACCTTCATAAATTTGTCTTAGTATGAGAAAATCTGAATCCTTGTCAATAATACTTTCAAATAACACAACCACAATTTTTTATCTTTCAATTCTGCTTTAATTCTTCTTTCAGTATAGTGACGAGCAGATGGCAACGTTTCTTATCGATGTTCGACTTGGTAATGTATACCTATATCAACTTCGTATTCTAAATCCGGCAACGTTTCTTATCGATGTTCGACTTGGTAATGTATACCTATATCAACTTCGTATTCATACTTGCTATTACGCGTTCTAGTTTCTTCGAAACACGCCCTTTTCGAAATGTGCCTAAATGCGACATTTTGTAGTATGTGTGTACTGATAAGCACTCACAACGACCAGTGGAATATTACTGAATAAGTGTGCTTTGATACGGTCTAGTGATCAGCTAGTAATTGCAATTGTAAAGACTTTGGTATCCAAGATTTTTGTATTTGAACATGTAAACGTGAAAATACCCCATACCTTCTAAAATGTTAAGAGATGAATGTATTCCAAGCACTTAATTCATTGTCAACTGGACCTTGGACAACAATTTAAACATTTATTTTTAATTGTTATTTTTATTTCTTGACCCTGTATATACGATTATTACGTGAAAACATAGTAAGTGAAAATAAAACATTGGCTTGTTTCCAAAATTTTCATCAAAGTTGCTTGTTTAACTAAAAATGAATGTATGTACGTCTTACGTTATAACAAAATCGTGTTTATTTGTCCAACCGGTGTAAACAATTTTTACATTTTTTAAATCATCCCAGCGAAGGAAAAGATATACCTTGATGTATATAGAGTACTTCGTTTTAAAAAAAAATGTTGATGACATCATCACTCAAGACACAAGATTTAGTTTGTATGTTAAACTATTATAGAAAAATACACGTTTACATGTTGTTTGATTTTAGTTTTGATTGGCGATAATGGACTTCATAGTTTCAATCCTTTAGTCGGATCGCTAAATCGTATAAAGAACATGCCGCATAGGAATTTATGGTAAATTATTGTTCAAGGAGCATAAAATACTGCAAAAACTGAGCGGCCTGAGGACATGAACACTGTTAAGCCGCGCTATGTTTGATTTTTCTTGTAACTTAAACAAAATATGTCAACCATATCAGTTGTAGCCTATTAGTACAATAGTCAACTGGTAATGTAAGGCCTTAACAAGCAAGGACATGCATCCGTTTAGGAATGATTTAGATTCGTTTTCGGGAATTATCATATCTCCTGAATTAGTATTGCAGCTACTGATAACATATCAATAGTGTTACACAACTTACAGTGGATGATGCATGTAACAAAGCTATGAAAAAGAAACACACGCCAGAGATACGCAGCCAGAGCTGAAACGTAATGAGTTCAGCATCTTATTTCGGAACTACAAAAAGAAGAAAAAATCAAAATGATAAAATGCTGACTATCCAGCAATTTTAGTTGAAATTCTGAAGTTCAACAATTGTGACTTAGGAAACGAATATTTTTCAATGGAGAATAAAACATGAATAACTATTAAACGAGAAATTATATTCTGTTGTGCTAAAATGGGTATCCAAAATTTGCAGATACAATTTGGAGAAAACAGGATTATATTTTGCTAATCATCCAAAATTTGATTGTTAAACATTTGACTCGCATTTGATTGCATTTGAGATAATTGTTAGTTAGCTAATTTTCAGTAAATTCGGCCAGTTCTCCATGAATTTTTCAACCGTAACAATCATCCAAAGAGGTTCATTTATGTAGCAAGAAATACATTATTCGGAACATTATTCTAGAAAATAATACTATGTAATCAAGGAAACGCATCATATGTTACATTACATCTAAAAATAATGGAGTGCTTGCCTAATTTATACTGTATGAAGGATATTCTTTCGAATAGGAAAGGAATATGTGTTATAGAATGGCAATTCAGTACAATGTATGGAAGGACTAATACCGTGGTATTGCGAGATTGACGTGCACGCGATCTTCCAACTAACGACCTTGGAGTCAATCGGAGCACACTTGCGGTTTCTGCTAAAGCTCTCATACCCAGCTCGAAACCCCCTCATTAACAACCGGTGTGTCGGTGATTAATTGCCTGGAGAATTTATTTCGTAATTTCTGTTCATCAGTCCGTTTCATTTATATGTTTATATTCACACATAATGCATGTGTATTATTAGTAATTTGTTATTGTTGCTGAAGATAACATATATTTTATGTCCACTAACTAATGTTTATGTACACGGATTAGATCAGATTGTTTAGGAGCGAAGTACGATAAAACTCTATGTAGACTGTATAAATACATACCTACATATTTTGGAAAATCCCTTGATACATGTAAATAGTTGTCTCAACTACATTTATTGTATGCATTGTCTACTATTATTTTTATTGCATTTTTTTGTGATAAATATTGCTTCTGTTAAGTATTCTAAATATTTCTTACACTATACGCAATATTAGTGAATATGCGCAGATAAGAATAGGGATATCTTTGTTTTATTATACCATGTATGTATCCAAACGCATTCCATTAGCAGACGAGTATCATCAAACCAAGGAAAAGTCACCTAAGTTCTTAACCATATCAACACAAAATTGTTTTTGCCCTTTTGATCTACTAACATGTGTTTTAACATCACTAGCGATAGGTAATATTAAATTTGGCTTTGCCATAGAAAAGCACGATTTTCTAGTGCAAGCTGCAGAAATTACGTTTAAACATCTGAGCGCTTCGTTTGCGAGCTAGTTTCAACAAGACGATGGGAAACTATTCTTGTGCTTACTGCAATTTGAAATCTTTTCACCAATTGCGAACTTCGATGGAAATTTTTAAACCTTTCTCTCTAACAAACACTCTACTTTTCGGGCTGTTTTTCACAGCCCATCACTCTGCATTATCTTTTGTTTCATTATCTGATAACGAGATATTTTATTCGCGAAATTGATAACTTATATGCATATTATATTTTATAGAAGAATTTCTGATTTTAATAATCCTACACTGCATTGTATTTCGTTCCAAATATTTTTGCAACTAGCAACAATAACGGCTTTCCGGGAAACCAGGAATTCACATACGCAGCTCTTAACAAGAGAAAGTCCGAATGTAATTTAGAAGCGGCACAACGTAGAGTCGTCATTATTTTGTTGCTGTGATAAACCTAGTTTCATATAAAGTATTCTACCGTAGAAACCATTGGAAAATTAAAAATAAAATTCATTCGTTATTGCTGGAATTATAGTAATTAACCAAAAGAAAAATAATGTTAATGAAATAGGTACTTATTTATTTTTCAGAATAAGTGTTCTTAAGCGTATCATCTTATAATTACCTACACACATATTCACATATTGAAGCAGCCTTTACATGGGTTACATATATTTCTGTAAATGTATTCTGTAAATGTATTCAGGTTTGTGAAATACGTATTCCGTAATATTTTTTAAATATTAAGGAAAGTTTTGGATAGATATTTTCATAAAGGTAGTTGCTACAGTTATCAGATTTTTCACTAAAGTTCCATGAAAATCACTTAAAAGTTTCACTCTCATATGTAGGAGTCATCAGGATTTACGATGCGTATGTAAAAAAAATTCTCCTCATCATTATATTGTATTCCCCAGGAATCTTAATAGAATCTTTTCAGAACATGCTTTATCATTATTCAGGCTCGCGATGAATGGAGAAGAATCGACTTCCCGCATAATAAGATGACGTGACTGAAATTCATTTCCCAAATTATTAAAATCACAGCAGTTATTTATAATGTGCCAATACTCCGTTTTTCAAAGAATGGTATTGAACTTCTCTTTAGTTTATTATTAAAATTATCGCTTTAGTTGATATTGGATGTATGTACACTGTTCCATAAAATTATTTTCACAGCAACGAAAGAATTTTTAATAGGACTAATTTATCTTAACCTTAAGCTTTCGAATTCGAAACTTATTTCCTTTTAAAAGGATTTTTCCATTCCCTGCTAACCCCACTAAATCTACGATCATCTTATTTACGTTTAGTTAAAGTTGTGACAGCCATTACTGCCCCTCTAACAATGTTTTTTTTTTAGTTAACTTTGATTGCCATAACAAATTTATTAAGGCTGTCGAATACAGTATTTATTATATTTATATTTTAGTTATATTTATTTGTTATTTTCTGCCTGAAACTAACATTTTGGGAAAATAGCTGTCTAGGGATCAATGGCAATATTATTTTTTTATATGAGCGTGTATGAATCTAGCAATACATATGTATGTCTTGATGAAGTCTGAGGCTTCATTTACATAGAGGGTAGTATCAATTGTAGTGTAAGAGTAGTGAAAGGTGTATAGTAGTGCAGAAATGCATTTACATAAGAAAAGTAGTGGCGATGCGCCTGCTTTGTTGCGCATGCGTAACGACACATCTAATGACAATTGATAATTGATGTATAGTCAGTCAAATATAAATACAAAACACAACAAAACAACTGATAATGGTAGATTGTTCTGCGCAGGGGCAATGGTATAAGTATCGGTAGTGCAGTGGAAAAGTTTGGAGTTTGTGAACTTTGGCACTACTTTTTCATTACCGTTACTGTCGCACTGTTTATGTAAATGCTCTCGTTTAAAAACATGAGTACTAACTTCGACACTCCACTACTCTTACATTACAATTGGCATTACCCTCTATGTAAATGAAGCTTGACCCGTGACAAATTTCAATTACATATTAATAAACATACTGAGCTCACCACACAAAAGCTATCGCTCACAAACATAAGAAAAATCTATTTTATTAATTGAAAATAAATTACTCGTTTTAAATTAGTCGTTTCAAATATTTAGTTTACTGTACACGAGAATACTGCTTCTTGTTGTACAATAAACTAAATATTTGAAAGGACAGTAATTTATTTTCAATAATTATGAAGTTTCAATAAGTATCACCCGCTTTGAAGCAATTGTTTGTGCTTTATTAGTTGGTCTGTACTATTTTGATAATGTAGTAAACATCATAATGTTTTCCACAATGATATGAGAATGAGCAATTTAAGTATAATACATCAAAATTTTATAAATACATGTTAGAAAAAATTGTATTTCCGATAGGATTGGAACCTATCTCCTGCCAGCAGGGTAATAGTCCTTACCAATTGCAACACCGAAGGCATGTGCAAAAGTTCTGCTTCGAGGTATAAAAAAACCAACAACCAAGTGTTGGTGGACTAAGCTATCGACGCATTATCAAGTGCATACAATAACTCCCAAATTATAACTAGACTGTTTAGTTATCAGTGTAAAGTAGTATAGTGGTCTATACATATCGTGTTTTCTATTTTTTTTAAGTATCGCTTTATTTAATATTAGTCGATTAAACCGTATTGAACTGTTTCTCGAGGAGTGGTTGTTCAATAATGCGGATCACTAGTAAAATATAATATTCTTATCGTCCGTATTTTAATTAGTATCCTATTGTTCCAATATTTCTTTAGAGCATTATATACCTAAGCGTATTTTTTTTTTATTTGATGTCTGTATACTATGTATGTACACAAACGAGTAATATTATATTGGAATTATCGTTTTACGAGTACACGATGAGAGCAATTTAAGGGCCTTTTCTATTCATTGTTTCATCACGCAAGAGCACAAACAGCGTTTACCAGTGACCTACCGTGAATCAGAACAAAATGATGAGTCATCGACAACGTCAAGGTCATCCGTGGGCGATAAAACATCTAATCTGAAATTCTAGGAACTCCCGATAGCGCCGGTGCTACCGGTACAGAAAGCGAAATTGAAACGCCCGAGGTCAATCGACGTCGCTTCCTTCGCTCGAGGAAGAATGGTGTGGGTAGCATTTGTATTGATAAGCCCGTTTCACGGCCTCCAACCGGTAACTTGCCGCGGCGGAAAAATATTACTGGATGGTTAGATCTTGTAGGTGAGGGGAAAGTTTAGTTCATGGTTATGGACATAAAATTTTATTGCTGTTGTTTGGAACTTCGGTATTATTTGGAAATGTGCTACTATATGGAATCAGTGCTCTTTTGAATGCACAAAAAGCAACGTTTTCGATTCCGAATTTAAATTTAAATTGCCAATAGTGAACGATGCGAATGATTATTTTGAACATCTGCTTATTAACGTTTGATATGTATTATTTTGTTAATAATGTAATAAATGTTTATTGATAGATATTGAATTACATTAGATATTGAGATAATGAATTAAATTGCGACACTCGCTAACGCACTTGTCGTAAACTTTTACTCGTGAAATAAAATCGCACTTTTAACACTATCGTAAATAACTATTTAAAAATTTTGTTTATGGAACGAATTAAACATTTAATATACATACATAACTTGTAAGTGCTAGAGCTTATGTAACATCTAGAATTTTAAAAACTTTTTTGTTACATAACGTAATATACTAATAATAAGTCCGTCTAAATTCAACAAACATTTTTATATACATGGTAGAAGGTACCGTAAACCGGGTAAACCGGATCATACAACAACAACAGTATCGCGACACATCTATACATTTTTTATAGATGCCCGAGCTGAAGGCTTGTCAGCAGTTAAGATCATTGCTTTGTTGGTAGTTGAAGTGTTATAAACCAGGAAAGCGCCTTGTAAATAATTATTGAAACTTTAGTTAAATGTAACGTATTTTACAAAGTGTGAAAACTAAACAGTTAACTAAAAGCCAAAAGAACTGTGGATATCATCTGTGCATATATTTATGTAACAGACACATCATAAGACAGGCATAACTTCAAATTTCATTTTAGTGTCTAGTGTTTGTTCTATTTTCAGATATGTTTTCTTTACCCATATGTTCCAGATATTACTGTTGTTAAAAAGTACCAAATAATCCGAAAGGTCTCCGGACATCCTACCAAAAAGAACTAAATGATTTCTAGTAATATTTCTGGGTGTTAAAGTGGGCTTTTAGGCAAAAACTATGAAACTGATCCCCTTTACCCCATTTTAAGGGGCAAACCGGACCAAATGACAAAAAAAAATTACAAGGCGTTCTTAACTCACAAATAAAATTACTTTACATATCTTAAAAATGAAAAATGTGATAATCAAATACATTTCTTGCATAATTTTAGTACACACTCTATACCATATATCATCGATCCTCTTTACCTCGTTCGACAGTAATGAATAAGATTTTGGTAGTAAACTACCAACCTACTATATGGATACAAATGGTTACCGGATGACTGAATCATTCGGTTTCTAGAATTTTACATTATATGGTTCCGAACACACCTTTTTATTGAAATTCCTTATCCCTTCCCTTCCCATTTTTTTTCTTTGACCATTTTTCGATGTTGTCGGTGTCTGGAAAATCGACTAATTCCTGTGTTTAAAAATTCATTTGATGAATGCACTTCCTCTACTTGTCTCTACCACGTTAGACAAAGATACTTTATAAGTAGGTGCTGTAAGTGTGGCTGTGGTAGTGTTTGAGAGGGGCGAAAATGCTGACATAAAGTAGTTACATTCTGCGTGTAAAGTGTGCATGAAGACGCACAAGAATATAATTTTCTCGACAAAATAATACAGTTTGCTATAACATGCCAAACATGGTCATCTCATTAAAAAAATAATAATAATTCCGAGGTTATCGAATTTGTTTCTATTTCTTTTTTTCTACGAAAAATTTATTCTCGATCAGCTAAACAAATCTCATCCAGTGGTAGTTCCCTTTTTGTAATGGAATCTAAAACCTCATAAAATGTAGACACCTGTGGCTTATTAATTAATACTGCAAACGTTTGTTCGTAAATATATTTGCGGATTTTTTCGACGAAATCTTGTTAACCGTTCTTTTCATGTTCTTTCGTTAGCACGGTTAAAATCGATACTCTGTATTATCCTTTATTTTTCTTCTGCGAACTGGTAAGCGTAACTATATAGGCTGTTCCTAAATATCATGTACATAAGGAAGGGGATAATTATTTGGTTTATTTTGTGCCTAAAATTTCATATAAATATAGGTCTGCAAACGCTTCCTTACCAATCTGCAGGGTGTTAAAATTTAAAGATTTTTTCACTTTTTACTGTATAGCTCCTACAGTTTTTGAGATATTTTGCTCAAATTTGGAAGGTAGGTTACGCTATAAGGCCTGCATCATTAGCCATGCCAAATGATGATGTGAATCTACAGGATAATAATTTTTTCGGGGTCATGCCCTCTTTTCTCACCCCGAACTTTTTTGCGATGCGCCACTGCTAGATTCTAAAATACGCAATAAATGTTCTGTCTTGTTTAGAAACTTTTTGATCTCTTGTATTTTTTCTTATCTCTGATCGTTATCGAGAAAAAAATAGAAAACAATTTTCTGTAATTCGCCAGAAAAAAATAATTTTTTTTTAATGGTTTAGCAGGCTCTGGCTTTATTCAGATAATCACTTGAGTTTATTAACTTGACAACTGACATTAGAAATCGTAACTTGCGTCTGCATAAATAAAGTTTTAAATTGCAAACTGTAAGGTGTAAAAGTGTTTTAAATACTCGTTATAATTTTATAATAATAATAATATGCCAAATTTCACTAATTCTGAAATGGCTGACATGCATTTTATCTACGGCCTTGCGAATGGAAATGCAAGAGAAGCCAGGCGTCTGTACATGGAGCGCTATCCCAATAGAATGATACCCGATCATCGAATATTTTCAAATATTCATAGGCGTCTTAGAGAAACTGGAACTTTTAAAAAGAATACTAATGATGCAGTTAAGCCACGTACTGTTAGAACACCTCAGATGGAAGAGGCTGTTCTGAATGAAATAGACAGACATCCTCGCACCAGCACCAGAAAAATCAGTGAACATTTAATTATATTAGTCATCAAGTTGTTTGGCGTATTCTACGTGTTTCCCTGCTATACCCTTACCACATTCAGAGAGTGCAGGCTCTTCTTCCCCGAGACTTCCCTTTAAGGATTGATTTCTGCCAATGGTACCTTAATAAGCTAGCAGCAGACCGCATTTTTAATTGTAAAATCATTTTTCCGATGAAGCTAATTTTTCAAGGACTTCTATTATGAATTTCCACAACAACCACACGTGGGCAGATGAAAATCCACATGAAATTGTACAAACGCATTTTCAAGAACAGTTCTCATTAAATGTGTGAGGTGGTATAATTGGAGATAATTTGATTGGTCCTTGTTTTTTGACTAATCGACTTACTGGTCAGTCATACAGGCTGTTTTTGTAGAATGAATTGCCTTTATTACTTGAAGACTTGCCCCTTTTACTTAGAAATCAAATGTGGTATATGCACGATGGCGCCCCATCACATTTTTCACATTTTGGCTCGAATGAAGTATATGAGAATAGGTGGATAGAACGAGGTGGGCCTCAGCCTTGGCCCCCTAGGTCCCCTGACTTAAATAATATAGATTTTTTCCTGTGGGGACATCTTAAATCTCTAGTGTATACAACACCTGTGAATACTGTTGATGACTTACGAAATCGAATAATCGATGGATTTGAAACGATAAGAAATACTCCAGGAGTATTTGAGAGAGTGCGAGCATCAATGAGAAGAAGAGCGGACGCCTGTATAAGGGTTGGAGGAGGACACTTTCAACAATTGTTGTAGCATAGTTTTCTTGTCATTGTTATTAATTAGGGTTTTTATTGTTATTAGTTATTACCTTCTATTGTAATAAAACAATGCTACGAAAACCGGGTCATCCTATTTTTTAACAGGTAGTAGCACCTTAACTCTTAAAATTAATAAACTCAAGTGATTATCTGAATAAAGCCAGAGCCTGCTAGACCATTTTAAAAAATTTAATTTTCTCTGGCGAATTACAGAAAATTGTTTTCTATTTTTTTCTCGATAACGGTCAGAGAAAAGAAAAAAATATAAGAGATCAAAATATTTCTAAACAAGACAGAAAATTTATTGTGTATTTTAGAATCTAGCAGTGGCGCATCGCAAAAAAGTTCGGGCTGAGAAAAGAGGGCATGACCCCGAAAAAATTATTATCCTGTAGATTCAAATCATCATTTGGCATGGCTAATGATGCAGGCCTTATAGCGTAACCTACCTTCCAAATTTGAGCAAAATATCTCAAAAACTGTAGGAGCTATACAGTAAAAAGTGAAAAAATCTTGAAATTTTAACACCCTGCAGCTTGGTAACGAAGCGTTTGCAGACCTATGTTTATATGAAATTTTAGGCACAAAATAAACCAAATAATTACCCCCTTCCTTATGTACATGATATTTAGGAACACCCTGTATATTTAACTAACTTGGTTTTGCTTTTTCATTAGAAGTGCAGAACAATCAACCTAGACTTTTGTCTTTTCCTTTGATCTTTTTATTTGTATGATTGGCTTCTGTGGGACGTCGAACCTATTTTATTTTCTTTTGCATCGTGAATAGTTTCCAGCATATGAATTTTGTTCTAGGATTGTCTGATACATTTTCTGGTATAGTTATCTACTATATTTATGTATAAAGTCCAAACTTAAGAAAAAAGTTAACGAATATAAAATTACATAATACATTTCAGAACCACCGCACGTCATTTTAGATACTAAGTATATGCTATTACTCAAATTTCAATTATTATACAAAAAATGATAACGATTAGAAAGACATTCCACTACTTCAACTTCTATAGCGTTAAACTTTATAAGTGATAATTTGAATAAACCTATATCTTTAGAAAATAAACGGCTTTATCACGGCTCTCACGAACTTTTGAAGCTCAGATATACATCTGTAAAATAGGAAGATTAGATCCTAAGTACGACATATTACGGTTACAAGAATGTTGATGTCTCTGGTGGTTACTGGCAAAAGTCGATAACAAGCAAATTTAATAATAAATACTCTAGCTTATAATTTAATAATTTATCTCTAGTGATTTCACAATCTAGAAGTATTGCAGTAATATTTCAGACGAAATGAGTTTCGTACTAATGTTAATTTCTATTTATTCAAGAAATTGACGTTGAAACGTCCTACAGAATGCACCATGACTAAATATTGGATCATATCTTTTGTAAAAATCACGAAGAGAAATGTATGTATTAAATAGCGTAAAAAGTGATGGCGTAGTTAAGAATGATGGGGTAGTTATTTCTGTAAAAGTCGCAACACAAAAGAAAGGGTATTTATTTTAAGAAAGAAAAGGAACGGAAAAAAGATATATTGCCTTCCGTTACACATTCCATTTTATAATGTTACAAAAATATTCAAGTCTTATCAGCGTGCCATTTTGCGATGGCCGATACACCTTACAAATTATCGTGTATATAGTCGAGTTGAATCGAAAATGCAATGCTGAAAGCTATACCTTTAAATTAGGAAAGATCATGCAATTTGTACATGTACGAAAAATTCTAAACACAGAAATCGTTACCATTTTCGATTAAAGCGAAAGTCGCGATTGCACGCTATGCTAGCAAAGCACCAAAACACTTGGAAAAATATTACCCTATTCTCTGAGCGTTAGTGTAAGCGACCCGATAATGTACCACGTGTACATGCAATGTATAATCTGAATACCAGGGCATGTTACAAATTACCACGACAAACGTATTAAATACCTGAATATATATATTACTCCGTGGATTTTGATCAGCATTTCTTCGAAAACTTTATCTTGAGTTGACGCGAATAGATTGTTCCAAATCGATTTCGTTAATGATCTTCATAGACTAGGACAAAGAAGAAGGCGATTTTCTCGCTAACCTTGCTGTTGTAATGAATTACCGGAAAGCGTGCTAGAGAAAAGCGGCCGGCCTAAACTGAAACTTGCACGTGGCCGTGACCTTCATTCTAACCACGTGCCGGTGTTCTAACCTTTCTGGTGTTACTGTAGTAGTAATGCTGGTTGCCCGTATAACATTCTGATAATGCGGTATATCATCGGCGAGCTTTTATCGCGATTATCGTGCGAGTTCTTTATTAAAATCAAATTATAGTAAAACCTTTGCAGTATAAAAAAGAATTCGGAAATGTTGCGGATGAGATTGGAGATAAATTAGTTACTTCTAATTTTCGCCTTAGTTTCAACATTACTACTCTTATACTATAGATTAATTGCATAGAAATTAGAAAATTAATATTTTGTAGTTATTCATTCAGTTTAAAAACGGGTGCGAAGTCCAATCATTACTTTCTATACCTAGATCTTGAGATATTTTGTTAAAAATTGATGGAAATACAGTAAACGATGAATGTTTATTTCTGTAGTTTTAGTTAGTAGATACTGCTGCATGTTGTCATTCAACTCATTAAATCACGTTCCTTTTATTCTGTCTTTTAAATTGCGACAGTAAAATATTTTACTTACGTGTACGTTAAACCTCAGGGATCATATTTGACAGACTCTATACTTATTTAATCAAACTTGTGGTATCCCCGTATTTAGTCGAGAAGTTTCCGAACGATCGTCATGGCTCGACAATAAAAATAATAAGAAGTAATGAAAACAAGGCAACGCAGAAAACAAACCACTCGACTTTATTGTCCTCTAAATATAGTGGCTACTATACGTCGAATCTAGTTAATAACGTTGATACCGTTAACGCCTGCTTTTTCGCTCTACGTATCAGAAACTTTGAAACCAGCCATTACATCCAGTAAACCTGTCTCCGCGTAACCCACTTACAAAGTTTCCAGCTTTCAGTTATGAATTGAACCACTTATAGATAAAGTTCTTGAATTGGCTTCTTGAAACACTTTAAACAATGTAAATGTCAATTTGTTAGCTATACAATTGAAGTATAGTACGATTCCTGCTATAATTTCCGTTCTTATCTATCGCAAACAATCAGGATCTAAATTTTAATTTTATATCATTCTTTTTCCTCTCTCACGTTTTAGCATTAAATGAAACGTAAGCGCAAGTAAATGTGTGTCTATTTTTATATTTAAACTATTCTAATCTTTTGAGTAACGTCGATCTCTTCTTGCTACAATCAGTCCACTTGTAAGATGTTGCAAGATGTCACTGTTTTAATGATTTTTCATTCTATTCTCATCTATAAATATAATCTTGCCCTTTTAAATACTGTAATAAGTATTCCTTCAAAAGCTTTTTTACCAGATAATCCTACCCGAGATCCTACCTTTCTAAACTTTGTTTTGCTATTATGATGAAAGCAGCTTCTATTAGCTTTGATAGATAAACATGACAATATCAATCAACACAAACGTAAAAGATTGTAACAGAAAGAGGGAAAAAAAGTAAGAACCATACGGTGCCCAATTTGTATCTATGCAAATTAGAAATATCAATTTGTATAAATTTAAACAGGAAGGTTCAATTTCCAATTCCAAACCAAACAACAGTTATGACATTGAAGAAACTTGAAAAAAAATTGTGATGTAGATGTGTATACTGTACAAATCATGCACCTATTAGTACGGGAGCTAGCAACGTTTAAAAAACAAGAATTTCAGGTCAGCTGATTTTTTGATATGTTGTCCTTACTGCTCCTTCGGTTAGAGTCTGAGCCGGCTGGCAGGCGGTAGCGGTTGCTGCGGTTAGTGCGCAGCCTACCTGTACAGGTAATAATCCTAGATTTTAAAAGAATGTTAAGAAGTGTAATTTTTAATTTTGTCACTTTGGATAGGTTTGCCTGACATAAATTTTTTATTGCCAGACATTTTTATCGTTGCTAATTGTATGCCATACGCGAATTTTCTTTTTTTTTTAATAAAAAATTCAAAGTATTTTTTTATGTCTGGTATTTATATATTATCTTATTTACGGATAAATAAATCTAAAATTAATTTGCCAGACGTTAATTCAATTGTTTAACTTTAAATAAACACGATAAAGTGTGGCAGTATGATGCGAGTAATCAAAGAGAGACAGATGCAGAATCTATTGCCGAGAATGAGACAGAAAACAATCACAAAGGTACATTACTTATTCTTGCTTTAGTGAGTACAAATTTCGATAAATAAATATTTTAACAGAAAAAAACTAAAATTAAAATAAAACTAAATTACAAAAGAGAGAATGAAAGGTACATCATTGAAGTTCAAAAAATTACATTTTTAATAAAAAATTTCTGGTCACTATACGGGAATTACAAATAATTAGTAGGAGTATTAAGTTATAAAATTTTTTTTATTCTATAATAGTGTCATAAAAATGGAGGCATCTTCGTAATCATCATCGTCGTCGTCGCTCTCATTGCCAGAATTATTTATGTCGTCGTCTTGAGTATTGTCGCTGTCTTCTAATACTCTATTATCTGTAACAAAAAATTAACAATTGTTTAAATCTTCTTGTTTGTTATATCATATTTTAGTTATTATTTATAAATGTTCTATTTTATACTCACTTCGAATAATAATAGCAGCAACTTGGTATGGTAATTGCTCTCCCACAAACCAAACAAAATCATATTTGTTATCGTTAATAGTCCAGCCGGAAGCCACTGGAGATAAAGATGTTGTTATGTTTTAGGTGAGCATTTCTCCAAAGCTTGGTTACGTAGCGAACTCTCAATAAATGCTGTTGCAATTCCACTTTACACGGTAGCAAACTTGATGAGTCGAAGTTTTTAAATTTTTTATCGAAGTTCTCATCGATGTTTTTAGACTGAAAAGTATTTGAGAATAAAAGAAATCGAACTTCATTAACATCCGAAGAATTTTTAACTCCATACATTTGACAGACAAATTTTTCAAGGGTTACAAATTTACTGTCAAGTACTTTTTCGTCATCTGTAGCAATATTTTGAAAAGCTGACTGATACTCTTTAGATTTTTCTAATAACTTAAATGGCCTCACTTTGCCTTTTCTGAAAAATGCTGAAAATGTGTAATCACATCCGGTGATTGCATGGAAACACCAAATCCTTGGTGACTCTTTATGTAAAGCTTTACCGTGTTCCCATGACAGTACATTTGTAACCCTTGAAAAATTTGTCTGTCAAATGTATGGAGTTAAAAATTCTTCGGATGTTAATGAAGTTCGATTTCTTTTATTCTCAAATACTTTTCAGTCTAAAAACATCGATGAGAACTTCGATAAAAAATTTAAAAACTTCGACTCATCAAGTTTGCTACCGTGTAAAGTGGAATTGCAACAGCATTTATTGAGAGTTCGCTACGTAACCAAGCTTTGGAGAAATGCTCACCTAAAACATAACAACATCTTTATCTCCAGTGGCTTCCGGCTGGACTATTAACGATAACAAATATGATTTTGTTTGGTTTGTGGGAGAGCAATTACCATACCAAGTTGCTGATATTATTATTCGAAGTGAGTATAAAATAGAACATTTATAAATAATAACTAAAATATGATATAACAAACAAGAAGATTTAAACAATTGTTAATTTTTTGTTACAGATAATAGAGTATTAGAAGACAGCGACAATACTCAAGACGACGACATAAATAATTCTGGCAATGAGCGACGACGACGATGATGATTACGAAGATGCCTCCATTTTTATGACACTATTATAGAATAAAAAAAATTTTATAACTTAATACTCCTACTAATTATTTGTAATTCCCGTATAGTGACCAGAAATTTTTTATTAAAAATGTAATTTTTTGAACTTCAATGATGTACCTTTCATTCTCTCCTTTCTAATTTAGTTTTATTTTAATTTTAGTTTTTTTCTGTTAAAATATTTATACAGTAAAACCTCTCAATAGCGACCACCCTCGGGGAATCAAATGTTGGTCGCTAAAGAGGGGTGGTCGGTTAAGAGAGAAAAATTAAAACAGCTGGCCTGCATTTTACAATTTTTATTTATTAATATACGTATATGTAAGTATAATAATTTTAAATATTTTTTATGTATATTTATCAGAACTAAAATTAAATATTATATATTATATATTAACATATACCTAGTACATATGTATATAATATATACATACAATGTACTGTACCTTTACTTTGAAATTCTTATTTCTTAAAATAATCAGAAATTAATGTTTGCTTCATATTTTTTAGTATATTTTCATAAAATTCAGATTCACATTTTAATAATATTTGAGATATATTTGTAGACATTTCAAAATTGTTAACATTACTAAAAAAGTGTTCTAAGTCTCTCAAACTTGCACAGGCTTCAGATAGACTTGATATTTTCGACACTGGAACAATTTCAGATTCCTCTTCCTCCGTTTCAGAGTTGGGAGTAGTTTCATGCGCTTCTTGGATCTCTTCAATACAGTCGACGATAGTCAATTCTGCACTTTCTGTTGGTAAATCGCTATCAATAGATGCAAATTGTTTCAAATTCACAAATGTGTCCTTAACGTTAGGAAACAATTCTGCGAGCGGCAAGTTATCTTCTGCTTCAAAGTCGTCAATATTTTATTACACATAAATCCGGCTTTCATAAAGCATTTCTTGATTGTTATTGGGGACAACTTGCGCCAGGCCACCGAAACCCATATCAAGGCGTTGGTTATGGTAATATTATTTTCTATTTCTAAAAGCGGACAACCGCTGTCTATACATGTTAAAAGCCTTTTAATAAGGTAGCTTCTGTAGAGCATTTTAAAATTCTGGATAATGCCTTGGTCTAAAGGTTGGCAATGTGAGGTAGTATTGGGTGGAAGGAAAATTAATTTGACATTATCCAGTGTAATTTTGGGATGAGATGTTGCATTATCCAGAAACAATACCACTCTTCGATTCTGCTTCTTCATCTTGGTATTAAATCCATGAAGCCATGTTGTCATGATGTCTGCTGTCATCCACGCTTTTTTGTTCGAGACCCATTGGAGAGGTAACTTATCGATGTGTGCGCCCTTAAAACATCGAGGATTTTTGCTTTTGCCTATTATAAGTGGTTCCTCCTTCTCACCTTCCATATTTGCACAGAACAGAATTGTAAATCGTTGTTTTGCTGCTTTTCTTCCAGGACACTTTTCATCTTTCAGTGCATATGTTTTTGTTGGCAATGCACGATAGTAGAGACCTGTCTCATCTGCATTAAACACGTCCCTTGGGGCATAATCCTTTAAAATGGTCAAAAGATTTTCTTTCCAAGAAGTTACGTCTTCGAAATTGACATCGGCAGATTCGCCACATATTTTCTTGAAAGTAATATTGTGCCGACGATGGAATCTTTCCAACCATCCATTTGATGCCTTGAAGTTGTCTATTCCTAGACATTGTGCAGTTTCAAGGGCTTTTGCTTGAATTATGGGCCCTGATATTGGTAAGTGCTTGTTTCGCGCCTTACAGAACCAGTTAAAAACAACCTGATCAATTGCCAGTCCTTCGGTTTTAGGAAATTTTCTTTTTGTTCACCGGTGCCACCTTCTTGAAATAAATTCTTAACTTCTGCTTTATTTTGAAGCAACATAGTCACTTGCGTCTTACCCACTTTAAATTTTTCAGCCAATTTTCTGGTACTTAAACCATTTTTTTCACTTTCCTCGATTATTTCAAGTTTTTCTTTTAAAGATAGACATTTTCTTTTTCCCGCCATCTTCAAATAATCACGTTAGTCTTAAAACACACGAAAACTACGAAAAAAGAAACTGTGTGCACTGATTACGCGTTTAGCTGAAAATTCAACCAGCAACACTTTACAAAGTTCAAAACAAAACTAATGCAAACACCCTATTTTATCCTACATAGTAAGCAAATGAATAGATCGGTCCACAATAAAGCAATTTCGAAAAATAGCGTCAGCAAATTCATGTATCTTAACAAACTCTCAAATGCGAATGATATTTTATATACATAAACAGAGTGTAAAACCATTCATTTCTGAGTGTCGTAGTTTATAAATATGGTGGTGATAAAATTCTTAAAAGAACGGACTTATTATTCTCGTGATTTTTATCACATAATAATATCTCATAACGTTTGAATGGTTTCCGAATCCTGGAATAAAGTAATAAAACTAGTGTAGGTAACCTATATTTCTTAAGAATTATGTTAAATAAAATACACAAATTTAGAATTTCCACAAAATATAACTTCAACAGAACGTATACACATGTTTCGCCTCTACAAAGGCTTCGTAACTATTCTAGGTAGGTACTTGAGTTAAACGTGACTTCAACAATGCGTAATTGTCGGGTCGAGTTTTACTGCCCTTAATAGAGGGTGTTTTTAACATTAAGATGTAGTAAAAATGGCGAGGATGGGTGCCCGCGGTCGTTTAACAGAGCGGTCGGTAAAGAGGGGTATAAAGCAATGGGATTGCTATTTGTAAATACGGGGGAATTAATAATCGGTCGTTTAACACAGGTGGTCACTTAAAAGGGGTGGTCGCTAAGAGGGGTTTTACTGTATATCGAAATTTGTACTCACTAAAGCAAGAATAAGTAATGTACCTTTGTGATTGTTTTCTGTCCCATTCTCGGCAATAGATTCTGCATCTGTCTCTCTTTGATTACTCGCATCATACTGCCACACTTTATCGTGTTTATTTAAAGTTAAACAATTGAATTAACGTCTGGCAAATTAATTTTAGATTTATTTATCCGTAAATAAGATAATATATAAATACCAGACATAAAAAAATACTTTGAATTTTTTATTAAAAAAAAAGAAAATTCGCGTATGGCATACAATTAGCAACGATAAAAATGTCTGGCAATAAAAAATTTATGTCAGGCAAACTTATCCAAAGTGACAAAATTAAAAATTACACTTCTTAACATTCTTTTAAAATCTAGGATTATTACCTGT
This sequence comes from Holotrichia oblita, assembly GCA_023690525.1. Taxonomy (NCBI): domain Eukaryota; kingdom Metazoa; phylum Arthropoda; class Insecta; order Coleoptera; family Scarabaeidae; genus Holotrichia; species Holotrichia oblita. The sequence goes on from CM043016.1 coordinate 164,922,189, forward strand.
ACAGGTAGGCTGCGCACTAATATAAGCAACCGCTACCGCCAGCCAGCCGGTTCAGACTCTAACCCAAGGAGCAATAAGGACAACATATCAAAAAATCAGCTGACCTGAAATGCTCTCTCAAAAACGTTGCTAGCTCCTATACTATATGGTCGGTGCTTGGCTCACGAACAAAATAGGCTCGAGAACTTCAAAATCATGACAACTAGAATAGTACCTCCTCGACATTTTGTAGAAAATTTCATGCTCTACAAAAAAAGTCTTACATGTTTCTTGATATGTCATGGTTAAAACGGGATACGCAAAAAAGGCCAAATATCGCAAAAATAACCCTAATCGTCCCTTTCTTTGCTGACGTAGGCTTAACGACAGAAAATATCAAAACACTCTTAAGACTTTTTTGAAGAGCATGAAATCTTCTTCAAAAAAGTCTGCGGGAACACTATTCTAATTGTTATGGTTTTTATGTTATCGAGCTAATTCTGTTCGTGATTAAGCCGAGCACCGATCATAGGTGCAAGATTTGTATTGTATACAGACAAACTCATTAATTAACCTTTCTTCTTTACTTCACATACTTCGCACCAATTTTATAAACTAAAAATCGAATTAATCGTAAATCATGATTTTCGTTAAATTATGGAAATATCATTTCAAGAATATGCCGACTTAATTTGCAACATATCAAGAATCTGGGCGAAATAACTATATTTCAGTTCATTTCATTTCCGAAAGTTATAAATGTTCGCTTCATTTTATTAGAATAGTTTTATGACAACACAGATTTGTTCGGTGGTATGTAATAACGAAAATGTACTTTAAATGTCTGATCTGAAAAATACAGTATTCGATTGTTTGATTTTGAAAATTAAAATTGAAATGATACATAAAAAAGTTAAACTCGTGTGCGATTTCTGTTGGTTTCGATAGTTGCACATCCATAATATTATGGCGGCTATAAATTACTGTATAATCTGAATAATTCCACATTTTGTTCTTATTTCTTAAATAAGACACGAACTGTATACATTTCAGAAAATACTTAAATATGTTAAAAACACGATTTACTCCGGGATATGCGTATGTAAGCGGGAAACTAAATATGGATATAAATCAAAAGTACGTAAGTAGATTTTAAATAAGTTTTTTTTTTGTTCCATATATCCTGCTTTTGTAAATTGAGTTCTTCTTTTCATTGTTTATAAAAGAAATATATGATAAGCAGAGTCCTCCCATTTCTTGTTTGAAAGTTTAGAAACTGTTCCTGGTTTTGTTCGCATCACTCGGAATCTCAATGTTTTCGCCGGTTTCTTCTGACGAAGATTTAACGTAAACATATTCTATAATGTAAATATCATGAAGAGCTTCCATTAATTATTTTTGTTCAGTAGCCCATCTCTAATTTCATCTTTAATGAGATTGTAAACAATATTCTTTGTCAATTCGGAGGCTTTCTATACGCTTCCTTAAATGCTTTTAAATTTTATGATAATTCATTTTGAAATAATGTAGCGCCTGCACGCAAAAAAAAAACGAATATTTCTAATAAAAATATCCGCTTTGTTTCAAATATAAGGTAACTTCCCATATGAGCGAAAATATGGTAAAATTAGTACACGAATATCTTATACTCAGCGTGTAAATATTTGATATCTGTTTGAGTATATTGTAAATTTAAAGGAGGAGTGTCAAAATAAATGCATGATATTCTCAGTCTACGAAATCTGTATTTTTCAACCAAGTATAACGACACCTTCAATAAAGTATATGTTACTCTTAAAGTGAATATATGGCAACTTTAAATGGAATATTCCGTAGTTTAGTTAGACCTCTAATATTCTTACCACGAATAAACCTTTAAATTTATTTCAATGAGATTATATTCTCATTGAGTAACGGTCCGAGTGGGGCAAGTGACAATATATTTAGATGGTCTTTTACACTTTGATACACAGTATTTTGATATGAATTACATTGTTTTATGAACTATATAATTTATTGATCAATTGAGAAAAAAAAATACTTTACGTTAAAAAATTACAATTAATCTACACACGACAAACAATTGTTGTATACAGAAGACAAATATATATTTATTTCGGAAATACAAATAACCCCTCGGCAGTTTCTATTTGAGTGTTACTTTGAGTGTCTTTAAACATCAAGCATAATCATATACCTTGATGAAGATTATGCAAAATTAATGTCTTTATAACGATACTATCTTCACCTCAAATACAATATAATGTATTTCATGTAATACTATGCCAGTATTAATATGAAACTATATATGATCAATATGAGTAAGAAAGCTTCGTTTTGATTATATATTTCAAAAAGGCTAAGGTGACGTTTTTCAAAAGTTGCAAGTTTCATCTCCATTATAGATTTAATCTAATAACAATTACATGACAGTACCTACTTTTCCAGTTTTATTCGGTGAAAGCTTTTTTAAAGGACACTGCAGCGGCTATAGTACTTAATCAGTTATGGCAGTACTGACAAAACTTTAAATTATGACATAGCTCAATGATCGAATTGGCGGAGGTGCAGGTCAAAGCATATTTAACTATGTAGTTTAGTAAATTTCAATATACTTGACTTACAGGAAGTATATTCAAACTTCATTGCTCAAGCTACATTTGATAGTGTATGATTTTATTTGTTTTGAAAAACGCTTGCAGTTTGTTAGAAAATTAAAGTTACAAAATTATCATTCGTCGTTGGTTTGAATGGTCGCATCGGGTCGTTTATGTGATGATTTGTGGTATTACGCGATTACATAGATATTTTTGATATTTTAATTGATCAATGAAAACCAAACCTGTATAAAAGAACTATGAAGGGTTAAATGATGCAATCTCGATTTCATATATTTTGTTGATACAAAAAATAATATTAACCCATGACCTTTTAGAAATGTGAAGCATAGTCGGATAAAAATATGCACATAGTAGGTGTAAACTTAATGAAGCTGAAGTTAAACTTTTCTGAATGAGTGCCCATTTCGTATGTGGATAACTTTCTTAATAGTAGACATTTTGTATTATTTAAAATATACAAAATAATAATTCTGAAGATGGTTTCCAATACGTCAATTTGTTGACTAAAAGTTCGTTTTTCACTTAATTTTTATTTTATACAAATCTAAATTTGAATATAAAATTTAATTATGATAATTAAACTAATTATTTTTTCCTAATGCCGTAGCCATTAGGATTGATGCAGTTATCTTTTTTAGTTTTGTTTTATAGTGTGTGCAGCGGCTTCGCAAGCAGTATTGGTTGATATGACCACTACTACAAAACTTACTAAGGCTAATTATATACACCATCTCACTGTGAGTGTTGTAGCGGCCCGAATTGCATCATAAGACTGAATATGACGTTAGAGATGTACTGGAATGCCTGAAGAGCACTATAATTTCATTTTTGAGTAGAATTAAACACGTACCCGATTTACGTCTATTATTATTACTAGATGTTCTTACTATGTCTACCATCGAACCATTAATAACTAGTAATATATGCACATTCTGACACTGAAAGTGCTCGATTTCAAACACAATCTGCAGACAATTATGCGAATTTAAAACACACATTTATTGCACAAGTACTGTGTAGTCCTTTATATGTTTTTACGAAGCAGTTGGAACAAGCCTACCAACCATAATTCCCAGAAATGGTTGAATTGTTTAAGCTTGCTTTATTAGTCTTACAATGGGAAAATTAATGAAAAAAACATATGTGATTGAATACACAGGCTTTTTTGAAATGAATTGGATCAAAAAGCTAAAGAATCGCGAAACCTAATAAATCCGTTCTTATTACTATCGTTACTCAGAGAACTTGTGAAGCTGTGTGATTTCTACGATTATGGTACAGTACATTTCAATGCCATAACTTCGAAGTGTTTTTTATAGTGCCTGTATTTATAATAATGGTGACGACACATAGAATTTGTTGTAGCTTGCCATTTATCCTTTCTTATTTAAATTATTCAGCCTTTACGTCGTTTTCGGTGTATGGGGAATTGTTTTATTAAAGCCCTTTTTTGCAGGATATCCTGTCATTGCTAAACTGAAAAATAATTACATTAAATATGAATAATGAACGTTTATATTTTATTGATGTCTAATAAATGTGGATGTAAATGTCTGACTGTATTGGCAGACTTTTTAAAAACGACCGATTAGCGTGGTTTTTAAATTTACGATAAAAACGGTAATGATCTCCTGTTATTCTAAAATTACATGCACAGAATTAAAATCCAGAACACATTTATTCGTTTATAGGCATTTAAATATCCTCGACCAGTACGTCTTAATTATATGAAAGGTTCTGATTAACACCTTATTCATAGAATGTTCTGCAAAACATTAATAAGGAAACGATACATATAAAACAATGTAAACAGCAATGAAGTTATAATTTGGAACATTTACGTTCCTGACCTAGGTGATTACTATATATAATAAAGAATATGCTACAAATATAAACGCTTTGAGGATTATGTTGATTCAGTTACATATTACACGCTTGTTTATTATGAGAAACACCTTCCTGGCTCTGATAATTGTTTAAATAATTGTTAGGAATTCGGCTGAATAATAGCGTTTAGTGATCTGCTGATGTACATACGTAATAACTTGACGCACAAGTTAATATAAACACATCGTGTTTGTAATACGAACAAGAACTTTACTAACATTTGCTGACGTTATGGACTACATACTTCTATAGCATCCGCATTTTGGTTTAAAATAAGCGGATATGTATCTCATTTTATTCTCACAGCACGTGGTAGTAGCGCAGCTCAAAAGCGATCTTCATTCATAAGAAACGCTGCGATTATAATACTTGGCATTTGGCATCGGGCACGGGACCCTAATGGAGCGGATAATTCTGTACACTGCTCTGCTGCAGCGACAACTGCTACTGTTCGTGTGAATGTGTAGCAGCTTATTTTTAAAACGACAGGCGAGTAACGCACAAATACTCATCTACCAGTAGTGTATATAGATCGATAATGTTTCACGTCGAAATGCATTTATTTTTAGTCCTTAACATACTTTGACACCTCCATCTCGTAACTCGCAACACCTATCTGCGATGGTCAAGGGAATCGCACGCATAATGTGCGTGGTGGACTTTTTATAATTTCACTTTTTTACAGTCGTTTTTAATTATTTACGCAGGCAATTAGGTGGCTAGGCGTTGAACGACAGTTGTGATTATTTATTCAAGTGATTACAAGAGACAGATTTTATTTTCTACATTTGCCAGTCAACGAGAATTACGATAACTAAAGGCTATTGGCGGACAAAAACAAACTCAAACAAATACCTTATTTATTTTATTTGATGGATACCGTTGAAACGTAATTGTCTATATTGAAAATGACCTTTGACTCTAACCTTATTCTCGATTGTCGTTGAAGCTTTATATAACAAAGCTGCCAATTCTAATTGTAATTGTATCTTATTTTGCTGGTTTGTATTTTACGCATAAAATTCTTTGATTTGATATAATTGCTTTCAAACAGTATCAGAGTAAAAATGTATTCAGCGTTTCGATTATAACGATTTTAGAATAAAGAATCTGAACAATATTTTATTTTGAGAGAAACGTGAATAAACGAGTGTTGGGACGATCGGAAAACAAGATATCGTCGAAAACAATTGCTTTTTGTAGTAACAACTTAAAGTTGTACTATAACTGCTGTATTGATCACTTGACATGTCATCTCAATACGTAAAAATGGGGCCAGTTTCCGGTATGTAAAAATGTATTGAATAATTCGTAAAGTAAATAGCTTGAAGTTCTGCATATGGTAAGTTTATTTACATTGTTTTTACTTGGTTTTGTTGTCATGGCAACAAACTTATTTTTTTAATAATACCTATAAGTTATATTATCAAATTTCATATAATATGCACAACTATTAGTCTAAACATTATTTTTGTTTCACCTACATTTCACTGATAGAAAAATGAACTATTAAATTCTATGATGAGGACTGAGGACGCACGTCTACACAGATTGAGAACCCTGTGGTCAGACGTAAGCCACTTCAAAGAAAATAAAAGGCTAAAGCACCTGAAGGTCCAGCCTTAGTGCAGCAGAAGCTCTCTGTACCTCCTATTACTATTTGAAAGATTCTTTTGAATTCACATTTAATTCAAATAGAACAATTTACCGATCATTTGAAGCGGGTGTTCCTCGAACTTGCTGTCCGTTCAGTTAGCCAATAGCTGTAAATTACTTAGTAATAATTAGCGTGGGCTTTACTTTATGATCGTGTTCATCATGTTTAGACTTATCTGCACATTCTGCAGTTCTATTTTTCATAATGTTACATAATAAAATTATTTGTCAGTATCATTATATGTCAAATTGAACACTATAAATATAAAAATTTTTCCAACGTTTTAAACAAATTCAATCCAACCAATTGCAATTAATACTTCAATGAAAGACTATTTTTTGCAAATCCGCACTTAAAATCCCTTTTTTGTCTGTTTTTATCGAAACCTTTTGTATCGAATTTTTTAAAGCAATAAAAATAAAAAGGAACGACCTATTTCAGTTACGTGTCGAAAACAATCGTTAAAAGAGGAAAAGGGATGGGAACCAATTTCTTTCCGTACCTTCAATTATCATTCGTTTTCAATACAGTATATGTCTATAGCACGGATTGATTTGGTCTGACGAAAATCACCGTTACAACCGTAGCAATTATTTTAGTATTCGCGTAGTTATGCACTGAAAAAATTTCGAAAAAAAGGCACAAATCACGAATAAATCGAAAATTAAAAGGAGAAAAATCACTTCGTAAGAGTGGCTCGACGATAAGCCCTTTGGATTTCAGCGCGAGCGTCATTTAATCAGGACGAACAGTTTTGTGACAGGATAAAAACTTGTCGTAATGAAATCCGAGCCTCCGTTTAGAGTCTAGAAAAGTGTTAGACTAACTAAAATAAGAGAATGTATTTTTCTATTCGGTTATAATTTCCTTGAAATGGAAATTCCTTCCACGCCATGACAACTTCGTTAGCGAGCAAGCAATTCCTTTTATTATTATGTACGGAATAATCTTTTGTTTAACATATATCCACTTCAAATAATATTTTTTCTTTACCGAAATAGGTGAAAAAGTACTCCTCTTTGGAAGATTTGTAATCCCGAAAAATGCTGATATATTGCAGAATGCATGCAACAATTATGCGGCTTCAGTTTGGCTATATATAAACGTAAAATATTGTTATTATTTCTGACGCAGACTAGTTGTGTTACGTTGGTAAAAATTAAAAATGGAAAACGCAATTTATTTACGAATAAAATTATAAAACAAGAAAAGGTATAATTGCGATGGAGATATACAATAAATTTATAAACAAGTTTTACTTGCAAAAGGTAAGCAACTATTGTTTTTGCAACAGACGATTAAACGACTCATGTCGCATCGAATAAAACATAATATTATTATTCTTTATCATTTAAATTTAACTTTTCTTGTTTTATAATTTTAATTATAAATAAATTGCGTTTTTATTTCTAATTTCCACCTAGTCTGCATCATCACAAATGATAGCAATGTTTTACCTCTACTATAGCCAAGCGGCAGCCGCATAATTGTCGCCTGCGTTCTGGAATATATCAGCACTTCCAGGGATAACAAATCTTTTACAGAGGAGTATTTTTTCGCCTATTTCAGTAAAAGCTTCTCTGCATTTAGGAAAGAGAACACAAAAGAAGAAATATGATTTGAAACGGACATATTTATTCGTAGCGTGATGTTAAATAAAAGATTATTTCATACTTGGTAATAAAAGGGGTTACTTACTCACTAACCGTGTTGTCATGTAGTGGAAAAAATTTAAACACTTCAGTTTGGATGAAATTATAACCGATTATGAAAATATGTTCCACAATTTTAATTAATCTAATATTTTTCTAGGTCGAAATTACTTTAAAACGGAGACTAGCATTTCACTCTATCATATTTTTAGCTGTACACTAAGAAAATAATACTATTAACAAAAATAAAGTACACCTCTAAGTTACAGTATCGGGACAATACAAGACAAAACGTTAGCCTTTAAGTAATTAATGTTGCAATAAAAAGCAACAACGCCTAGTTAAGCAAAAATACGAAATGTTTTAATAATTTATAATAAATTCTAAGCTCTAAATACCTGGCCATTGTTGATAAAGCGTGATTGCTAACTAAAAATGATCGGCAAAACTAGATAAACTTGTAAGAACAACCTTAAACCGTTAGTTTTGAGAAGCACTTGTTGGATGATCGACAATTTTACAGCATATAGCTAATCAATTTCAAAAACAAACTTCATCTGTAAAAAAATGCATAAATTTATGAAACTTATACAAATTGTAATTCGATTGCCAATATCTGTACATACATATACACATTTTATTTGGTAAATGCGATCGGGGAAGTCCTAAATCGCTTTAATGTATTTGAAATAAATTGCAACACATTTTTCTAGTAGTGCTATAAATTCAGGGCTAACCAAAAACCGTTTTAACCCTCGCGACAAAATTTATGTGTCACCATTGACAAAGCTCCGAACAATGAATCGATAATTTCCTATGCAGGAGTATAGGAACGCGATTTCTGAGAAAAATATATGTTTCAAGCACTACCGACAGTAAATCGAAACGCTGATAGATATCGGGGTTGTTGAAAGTCAAGTTCATTGGTAACTCGACGGCCAGTAGGCCGCCGTGTTCTCGGGGTATTTAAACAGGTGAAATCAGCGTAGCGCGTGCATGTCGTTAGAAGCAACCCCCAAGAGCGTGACACAATTTCAGCACACGGTTACAAAACGTATGGTCGGTGATTCGATACAACGACCGAAAACTCTATACGTAATATCGTGTATATACATTTATAGGATGTAGAGTAATTCTTTCAACACCGTTGGACCGGTGTTCGCGTTCATGTTAATCTTTTGTGAGTTTTCTGGTGAATCTCCATCACTTTGGGATCAAAGCAAATCGGTTTGCCGATATTGTACGTTTCCATGGGATTACAGTTAGCCGTTTTGCACGTGGTTATAATTAGGTAAGGCTGTCGCTAAAATTGTTGTAATTGATAACAAGATAAGAGTTAATTAATTTTAACGAGCTACAGCTTGAAATAAATACTAACAGTGAATAAAGAATTATTGAGCGAAATGTTTTAGATATTTCCAACGAAAAAGTTTTGAATTTATATTCAGCGTCAATTGTTCTTTTAAACTTTTGCTTTAAGTTAGTAATATTTTTTTTAAATTTCAATATAATTTGGGTTTTATTAATTTAACCTATGTATTTAAGCCCGAATAGAATGATTAAGTAAGTTAATTATTAAAATAAAACCCAATTATAAAATGCTATTGTAATATTTTTAAGTATTATGTTTACAGGTTACAAAACTAGTTTCTTCTAGTCTAGGAATTATAAATAATTTAGTGGTACGTTATTTCTGCAAAACTTTTCATTTTGACTTGTGTTACTTGTATCGTTCTTTTCTATATTACACATATATTATTTCATCTTGCCTCGCAAACGTTCTACCGACTTCAATTTAACTAGTGAGGTATGGTATTCAGTCCACCTTGGACTTCCGGTAACGATAGGAGTAGTTTCCTCTCCTTGATGAGCAAGTAGCAACTTTTCAGTCCCAAATTTGCAATCACAGTTAATTACTAATATACAGGTATTTTAGTGTAAGAAAGAGAAATCTTATCGGGAGCTATGTCATTAAGTTGTTGAAAGTGTCGATTCTAAGATATCAAACAAAAAGATTGTAGTTACATTTTTTCGTTGTTTTGTGAGCGGTATTCTAATAGTGCTTAGATGCACTTGACTGCTTACATTTTTGTTTCATTTCCAAAAGACCGTATTTTAAGAAAATGCTATTCATTGTCAAATAACTTTCTGAGTCGCTCAGATTTTCTATGGTCTGCAGCTAACTATGCTTACTTATATTTATTATTGTTTAATTAAAAAATGTATAGTTCAACTCAAAATATTTTCAATAATAGTAAAAAGTGTAATCCTCTATTTTGTGTAGTATTAAAGCTTTATAAGCACTGCAATTATCGGGTTATTGTAAAAAACTGTCCATAACATATAAGGAATTTTACGTATACCAAGTATTCGATTAACATACTGATTTATGTCTACATTATATCGAGGTAGTGACTTAAATGGGGCTCACAATCAACATGAATAGGTACCTACGATGGGAGAAAAACCTCAGTGCCGTTTGAAATTGTGAATCATCATATTTTCTGAAGTACACTAGTATTTACAAAAACCAATATTCAATATAGCCTGTTCAAAATTTATATAAATCGCTTCCTACGTCTTAGCGGAAGTACTACATCACTAACTCATCAATACTATGATTTTCTTCAAATCGTGCCATTATTATAAATTTAAAACATCAGTTAGATGTACATTTCTGTTGTCACAGCAGTAAATACTTTGTGCAATATATTTGAATCTATTTTTGGATATGGATTCACTTGCCAAAGTGTTACTACTTGATTTGGTAGATTTCCAGATCATTGATCTCTGAGGGTGGCATGAAAATCCTCTCAGTATTAGATCACTTAAAGAACTATAATTTCCTCATTTTATTTATTTGGAAAATGTTTGTAGAGGCATATTTGTCGTTTTGTTCCTTGAATATGCACCTATTCAGCACCATCAGAAGTTGTTTCGATCTTGTTTGATCCAGCTCTGTGTCTGCTTCCTTTCGTTTGCCTTTTTTACGCTACAACAACAACTCTAGCACTATAAATAAATGAAGGCAAATCATCTTTAGTGTCCCTCCCACCATCGATTCTATCCATCCATCATCTTCAACTTCCAACTCCACACTGTCTTCTTCACCTCAGTCCTCTTCCGTGTTTTCATTACTTGCATTATCTGAAGGAAATATAACAATATTCTCAGGGATTTCTATATCATCATTTTCAAGTTCCTCCTGAAAATCATGTAGGTAATTTCAAAGGACTCATCATATAACCGAAAATGGTAACGGTCTTGATTGGTTGATTGGACCATCGTCCTTTTAAAAATTGATACGTGAATTTTTATCAGCGCAGCTTCAAGCATGAACGTATTCTAACGTCAATTTAGAAGTACTACATTTTAATGCGCTCTGTTAATGAATATCAGAAATAACACAGTAAAAAATACTGTAGTTCAGCTATTAAAAATACAGTGACTCTAACTGAATGGCAGGATCTAAAAGATATATAAAAATGCTTCTCGACTAGAATTTTAAAAATACTTTTGAGATAAAATATTTTTGTTTAGAAGTTAATTAAGATATGTATTTTTAACTATAAAAACTGTTGAGTAAGGAATTATATTTTCTTTAGCTTTAAAGATCGCGTTAATTCGAGAGAGCACAGTGTCTATAAAAGGTTTGTAAAATTCTGGAGTAAAACTATCCCCAATTTCATGTAATTTATTACGCAATTCTGGAATGGTTTGTTGAAGATTTTCTATAACATTTAAATCTGGATTGCTGGATGGCTAAGCTAGCACCTTCATACCATTTTCTTTAAACCATTTTTGTATTAACTTAAAAGTGTAGCAAGATGCGCCGCGCCGTTTTGTTGAAATAAATATTTCCTTTCGGAAACAATTTTTTCGCACTTGTCAACAATGATTCTTTAAGAATTTGTATATATTTTTGGACATTATCATACATATCATCTATAAAAGTTAATATGGCCAATCCTTTTGCATTCCTTTAATCATAATACCTTATCGAAACTTACCGATCTTTTTAAAAAAATCTTTATGGAATGTATCTATTTTGTCACGTATTACTCTTTTCCTACGGTCGCTAACTTATTCATCAAATTTTCATTCATTGCTAAATAGGACTTTATCCCACACATTCTACATTCATAATTTTAATTTTGCCCATTCTATACTTTGGTCAGTAAGAAATCATATATAAATCATATTATTTTGCTAAGGATACTCTAAAATATATACAGATTTTATAAAAACTTAAACCAACTTTTAATAATGGCGTTTCTACATTTTCTAGCAATATCTAAATCGAAGTCGATATTTCATCGCATAGTTATTTTTCGGAGAGTGTTTCTCTTGCCGATTTTGCAAATTTTGATTTAGCACCGTAAATATCGGGGTGAAACTATTTTTGGTTACCCAGGATTTTTCCCGCAAGCATCAATATTTGCGGATTTGTCATATTTCTTTAATACAGTAAACACAGTACTCTTCGATAAAACCAATTCATCAGTAATTTTGTAAATTCTTCTCATTTTTTATTACTTACTCTCCCTCAACCCATTTTAAAAAATAAAGTCAATTTATAATAAAATTTATGCAAGTTTATAACTTACAAGAGATAATTCAATTTAGGTCATATGTTAAACTGTCATTATAAATATTTCAACGCTGCCTTTGTAGTATATTTTTTATACGAAACAAATTCAATTTATCTCAACTTCAAGTTGTCAGTAAATTTCAGCACTCAAGAACTAAATCAATTGTTACCAAAAATAACAAATTTTATTTACTTTTAAAAAATTACTAGCAAATTATATATAGAATAACAAAAGAATTTAATAATTTCATCGAACATACATATGTAAGGCTATGTTGTTAAGGCTATATAGTTGTTAGAGCTTGTAATCTGTAATTTTAACGAACTCTCCGAGCGCCAGTCCATTTGAGAGTATACTGGCAATTGTTTGTAAGGGTCACGTTGTAATACGTCATTGTTATGTTAAAATGCCGTTTACTCGAACTAATATAACAAGAATAGTTACGAACCACACACAACAGCGTCTTGTATAGATAGGTCTTAAATTCAACCAGAAATTCTAAGATGAAATAATAGATAGATTGGTTTCTCTTTAAAACAACAACAAAACAACTTCTGCAACTTTTATTTCAAATAGAACTATCGATCGCAGTTTCCAGTAGTGTAAGTTGATTTTGAATAATTTACAGCTGGTAAGCTTTAAGTATATTGTAGTAACGACTAAATAGATAGAACGTTGGACTAAAACGAATTCAAGTGTGAAAAAGCAAAATTGTTGTCCAATAACAAAACGTGACGGAGACCAATCGCTGTGTGGCAAGTTTTACATTCATTGAGGATATGGATAAATGCCAGTACTTAAATATGTTCAAAAGCTAATATTAATGCAGGTGAAATAAATTTGGAAGCGTGTAAGTGTTGTTAGTTTTTCAAAAATACATTGACTTAAAATACAATTCAGATAGTTTGGTTTCAGTTACTGCATAATTTTCCTCGCCACCTCAAACGAGATCTCTTGAATCTACAATAATAAAAAAATTAAAAACCTGGATGTCGAATTCAGAGCAGCATAATTGATATGCCCTAGAAGTAAACATAAAAATGTACTACATCGTTATGTGTATTTATTTTAAAATTCTATATTTTTTGAGTGCCGGGAATGCAGGTTAACTAAACCTAAATACATCTTATTTCGGTATAGCTCTTGTTGTAACTTGCTAATTCAGCTTATGGATGTATTAACATCAATACAGGGCTAGTGTTACTTCATGTTAAATCTCATTCTTGTTGTTTGTTTCTTACCTATTAAAATCAGAGGAGCGATTTATTACCGATGTAATTTGTTAAACTTTTTTTTTATATAACTGTCACTAAACGTGATACTTTTAATGTTAGCTAATCGGATTAAAAATTAAGTTTTATAACATAAGCGTGTTAATTAGTATATTATGCAACGAGCATTTAATGATAGCTATTAAGGCACGAGTATGAAAATTACAATACGAGGCGCAGCCTAGTATTGTAATGAATACGAGTGTCTTAATAGCCATTAATGCGAATTGCATACACTATTTTTCTACGACCCCATAATATCATACGTATTTCTTTAATTTTTACTATATTTAAATAGATACAGAGAACTCTCAAATTTAATTAATTTTTATATCTGTTAGATATGTAGTCAGGGCTATATTGAATATTGGATATAAACTTGTATCGTAATGAAAAATCTGATATCCTATTGGATATAAGTAAACTTGTATCATAATGAAAATCTGTATCGTAATGGACATCATTAAAGTACAGGTTCAACATATCTAATAATACAATTTATTGAACTATGGGAGTAGAAAAAAGTACTTTTAACACTAGTGGAGTTTATTGTTTGTAAATATTAATATAATGTACATACATTAGCATTACAACAATTACTATATAATATGGATTCATTGGGCATCATCAATAGTTTCAATCAATCTCATCAAGATCCAGTTTTATTACTTTAATAAGAATACAAACGTTTGTAAAAAACGTCAACAAAACTTTCTTGACGTTTCTTATTCTCAAATATCACTGCGTTACCGTGACTGATATTTCTGACTCATGACATATTAATCATAATAGCCCTTTTCCTTTGCTTAAAAAGTGTCGCACGGTGCAGCACTGAACTACACTTTACACCAGATTCTTATTCCTTTGCACGGTGTAAACAAAACTACTTCTGCGCCAGGATTGTTTATCTGCACCAGGGCATTAGCTAGTGTAAATTACACTATTTTAAATGTCAAGCATATGTCAAAGTGATTAATGAAGATACTTTAATTCATGCCGTTTACTTTATACTACGAATGTTATTTATTGGAATTTGTGCAGTAAGTATATATTGATAAAAAAACGTTAAATATTTATAAAACGCATGCAAAGAGAAGACAAAAAGAGATTATGTATTGAATGTAAAGTAAAAAATTGTTCTTATCTTTAAGTTAAATTATAGCCGGAATTATTATTGCAATTTTTGCCAAAACAGTTTATTTTAACTAAATTTGTAAGTATGTTTGTACATAATAGCTATCTTCAAAACTTGTAACATCTTTACAGGCAAACATATCTAAACAGTATGATGTAAATTTGCGTGAAATGAAGTTACTAAAATACATTAGTTCAGCTGGTACAGCTTACTAAATACAGATTACGCAAATATTTTGATCATCCACACAATTATTTAATATATTCTTTTGTCTACACAGTAGAAAGAGAATAAATACTGCAGATCTGTAGCAACAATGTGTTTACATTATATAATATAGATCTGTAAGTCACTTTTGTAAAGGATGCCTGAATTCAGAAAGTGCTATCCGTTTCTTTTCACGTCAGGTTATGAGGTCTTGAGTTGATTGTTGAGGTTATGTTATAAATCCAACTACACACAATTCGTTCCTTTGTATTGTCGGCTTCGTTGCAGCACTGTAAAAATTGTAGTGTAAATTGCACTACACTAAAAAGCAAAGGACAAGGGCTAATAATTGAGTGATAACAAAGAGTTTGTAGAGGTTTATCATTTAATTATAAAACATTATTAACGGTTGTATAAAAAATAGTGTATGATACACTTGTTAAAAGTGATTTTATTTTGTTCTAAGGGTTTTGTTCTAACGTTTGGGCTTATTTTACTAATCCCTAATATGTTAGTACACCATTTGCAGTAAATTATATATTTTCTTAGAAAAAACCTCTGCCACTTTCGCCTGTTGCCAAGCATCTTGCCGAAAAGGTAGACCATTAAGCCCTCTGGCTTAGTACACTGACAAAGCGTTTCATCCTCAGATCCATACACAGGGTGGTTACCGAATCTAATGCACAAATCTGCGCGAAGGCTCATTAAAATACGCATATCTATTGTACTCATTCTATTTCACCATATCAAAAAGGAGTTTTAGCTAAACGAAGTATTGATTTTGAGTCAATGGCTAATGTTCCTATTTCTTGCATTAGAACGCAAGGTTGAGTACATTGATGTCCTGGTACTATCTCTGTTATTAGCTCAGAAAAAGCGTTTTGGCGATCAAATTTTGGAATTAACGGACTGTCCGTCAACATAGTATAGAGAAGTTGTGTATTTCTTCAAAATCAAGCACTTTACAGAATGAAGGTTTGCTAAATTAGGTATCTGCATTACACCTATTTCTCTAATAATAATAGATTTTCTTTCTTGTAACCAATCCTTTGCCGCACTTACTGCGTTGTTGCTGTGTGTGTGTAACGGTAATGTAACTTCAGTAGGTTCGAATACTTATTGGCATCTATTTCTTCGTTTTAAAATATTGGCTCAATGCCATGCCAGAAAATACACTGCCATCAAACTGCTTCCAACTGTGTCTTGTAGTTTTTTTGTGGTAAATGTTGTGTGGTATTTTCTTACTTATAGGATGTCGCACTTTATTGTTTACTAGTTTATTACACCATAACACGGCTTTTGATTCGTCATTATATAGAATGTTGCGTCATTTGGATGCAGTCCAATTCTGATGCTCTATACCGAATACGAGGCGATTTAATATATATCGACTAGTAAAGGGCATATTGAGCCTAATATCCGTTCAACTTCTATTTAACAAAGCATTAATATCAAATGGGGCCGTCCCGGATTTTTTTTTATATTTTTTTCTTAAAGTGTACATTAAATTATAATGTCTACGTATTTTCTTTTTTTATGTTATTAATAAATGTGTAAAGAAAAATATCAAAGTTTGAATTTACCGCATTTATGACGTGATAATGGTAAATTGACAGAGAAGCTTGCCAAAAGTATGATATGAAAAGAGGTAGAAATAACACATCAATGTTTTCTTTAATCAGAAATGTAATCATTTTTTTTTGTTAGCTACGTAAACGTCAAACGAAGTCAACCTCCTGTCTATCTGCATTCTGTCATAGTATTTATTTTCATATTTGTTTGATAAACTATTGTGTTGTTATTATTTTGGGTGTGCTTATTGTTTTCAGTTTTAATTTGTGTATTTTTAACATTATCACCTTTGGAATCGTGCTTTATTTTTATTTGAATCTTATTTGATATCAATTAATCATGAAATGATTTGTATCTCGTTGCAAGAATCATTATAAAATCAATCCGGAAAAGCGTCTTTATTTCCAACATATGTTACAAAAAAAAACAAAAGTATTTCTATATTAATATTAATAATGAAGTGAAAAGTGGTGGAGTTCAGATGCGTCACTAAAAGTTGATATCTGCTCTTCCACTCAACCAATCTATCTAAACCTAAAGCTTAAACCCAAAAAGAAAATTAAAATTATAATTTTTGCTATTACCTACATCAGATTATAGTAATCTTTCGTAATATAATATTTATTAACACATTAAAAAAAACGGGAAGGCCCCATTGCAACTTCCTTGCAGTACTAATACAAGCAACAAATTGTATATCTTGTTTACATATTTTTGTATACAAGTTTGAAGATTTTTGAAGATTAATTTTCATTGATTGCATTATGGACATTCACATCCGTTCCATTTTTCTTTCAGTCACTTGATAAGATAAAATATGTATCTACCTATTCTTTTTATATAAAGACAGGAATAACAACAATAGCCATTAGTTCACTTCTATTGATAATGTTTCCTAGAATATAATTCAATGTAATAATTTTCCATATTTTCTGCACTTTACTATTGTTTTTCGCTTTCATTGAATCGGAACATGAAAATTGATACCGGGAAAATGACGCCGTAGTGAACCTCTCAAGTGAAACACGTCAAAGCTTTAGCTATATTGTTCTCCGTTTACATTTTATAAATGTTCTATCTACAATACACTTTTACCTTTCTAATATATGTACATACATACAGCGTTATTCAAATGGAGCGGTTGATTTTTCAAATTATAAATAAATGCTATAAATGCTGGTGGTAGCGCGATTGCCGAAATGATTATTTGGAAAAACCTGATAACCTCTCAGTTTCCTTGAAAAATATTTATTTTTTCATCAAGTTCCATTTAAATATACAAGACGGATTTCCACTAAAAATTTAGTTCTCAAAACTTGAATCGACTATTTGGACATTGAGCCATTTCGAAGTTTTTCGCCCACATTTTGTTACTAAGTTGCAGAATGTCAAGTTTAAGCCTGAACATCTACCTAAGAAAGCCAAATAGATCTCCTCACTATTTAGTACAAATTGCTTGTCGAAGATTACCAAACTTTTCTTTGAAAATTTGTATGATTTAAAAAATATTTGAATGTTTCAATAGATATGAATTACCCTGGAAATTCAGAATGTTTCTACACTGTGCAAACACAATGACAAAATTACCTAAGAATGTAGTCCAGCTTTTCAAATGAGGGTTTTCTAAGATATTTCGCACCACAAACCATCAACTATATTTTGTGCTTCTCGAGTACAAAGCTTTTTGTTTTAAAACAAGCAGGGCATCACATTTTTTTCTGCCTTCTTCACTGTCAACTTTGTATCGCATGACCCGCGCGCATTCCTGCATGTTTTGCGACTGTATTGCTTCTAAAATTTCATCATTTATTGTGTTATGAAATTATAGTAGTGTTAGTGGAATTTTCGTTGTGACCGAATAAATACATTCTACAAAATTATATATTTAAACTTATTTTAATTGTTCTAGTTTTAAAGCCCTTAGTTGATATTTTACATCATTGAATGCCATTGGTAAGTTAATTTGAACATTATTTTCAATAAAATAATCTTCATTTTCATCTTGTGTAATTTTTAAGCATAGCCTAATTAATTAATCTTGTCATCCAACACTTGTCAGAAATTGGTTGCCTATCTCGTTTGATTGTGGTCACTGCGTCTTTTATAACAGAAAGATAATAACTCCGAACTTATACTTAATACAGTTAGAATTTTTTTTCTGACAGAATTGATTTTTTTGCAATTGCATTTTTTACTTCTTTCTTTGTAGATGGTTATACCATAAGGTGAGAGGCGGTACTTCGGTTTGATAATATACCTTCGATAACTTCATTAACCTTTCGAAATTTCTGACCGCATTTAACCTACGAAGTTATTTGATGTATTACTTCCACTAAGCTATCAAATATAATATCCAGGGTATCTACTATGTCCCTAAATATATCTATAATGTAATTCGACGTGAGTTATTGCCGGAATTATACGATTTTCGGTGGAACTAAGGTATTAATATACGTCAAGTTATTTGAATTAGGGCTACACCGGTGATAAATGAAAACTTGTCACCAACTAAGGTAAATAATTCGATAAATAACAATTGACTATACATCCTTATCGGTAAAATAAATAGTACCTACAACAATAGCAGGTATCTAATGTTGATTTATAAATGGCTGGGACTAAATGATTCGGCACTATTAACACTATGTTTTACTAAAAAGGTATTAAAATTTGTAATTCTATGGATATGTATTGCTCCTGTTTTGTAAGGTACGGTTTCATTAAAAGGAATTGTAAATCATTTAGAACATGAAAGATTAGTTTTATCATTTCAGATATCCTGTAAATAAACTACGGATACATAAACTTGAGATGACATCACACCGGAAGCACAAAGTATACTACCAGAAAGTTACATTGATTTTTTTGGCCGCGTAATATAAATGTTAGAGAATCAGTGGCATGTATCTAGTGCAAAATTAGAATTATAAATCACAATTATATAATACTATGTTAATCAGATTACAGAAAGTCATACTACAATCTTAGTACGTATATACATTACAATATTTCAGACTTTATTACTGTGGGTCACCTAAAATAAAACCTCTTATCTTAAGCTCTATCGGCAGTTTGCAATACATATTGTAATCTTGCATTACACATATTTCAAACGGGTAAATGTCCTCTAGATAGGTCTCGTAATAGAAATTTGCTTTGATACCATATATAATGCGATTCCTACATTTAGACTTGCATTAATATAATTCTGCGACAAATAAACTGATTTTGAATAGAAATGTAAATTTAAATAATGTAAAAAATGATATTATTTAACATAAATTGCCTCCCAATTTTGTAAGTCATACTTGTATGACCAGCATGTGTAGCAGAACGTGTAAGAAGTAAAGAGAAAAACTCACGACCCGTTAATGCAACCCATAAGCCTTACATTGCATATAACTGTCTAGTACAGAGTACTACATTGTGTTATATTACATTTTTTAGTCCCAAATCAATTAACAGTACATATTTAATAATATGAAATAGGGAAAACACACTTTATTATTTTGTATTCAAAATTCTTAACAAAAAATCAAAATTTCTCCAAAAAACAGTATTTTAAAATTATCTATCCAGTTTTATTTTCTGACAAGGTAAACTTGTAATCCTAGGTGTCCTTGGAAAAAGAACGCAAGATAAATGCTATTAACTAATTGAATGTAGCTGGATAATAGTTGTATTTTAATTAATGGACAGAGAAAAAATTCAGAATAAAAAAGATCCTTTATACAGGGTCCGGCAACGAAGCGGGGACGGAAGATTACACGCTTATTTGAAAGTTTGTCAAATATTTAGTCATCGGATATTCTTCCGCACCATCAAGTGCACGTTTTAAAAATATTTTGTTTTATACAGGGTGTTCCAGATGGAAATGCCAGACTAAAGTTGCATTTTTTTAAATGGAACACCCTGTATATTAATAGAGAAAATGATCCGCGCTTAAAAGCTGGTTACAACGATATAATGTTGTATAGGTCTAAAGTTGATAGTTTCTATGTAAACAATTATTTTACTTGATAAATTGATACATTTCAGTAGGCTATTCTGCATAGGGAAAAACAAAAGATTCGAAACCAACAGAGTAGAATATTTTTTACTAGTATGGACTGTCGTTACTATGTGAAATAAATTCTGCAACTGCTCGCTTTATACAGGGTGTTCACAATTTTGCAAAATCGAAGAAATCTCAAAAATTTTAAATGGAACACCCTGTATATTGTCAGCTCATTGGAAAGCCCTTTTACTACGCTTTCTATTGATACCTCATTTGATGCATTTAGGATAGATCATATTATAATTATTTCTTTTTAAAGTTGAATTAATGAGAAATGCTTGTATTCTTAGAAGCTAACTTGCACTTCAAACCTACTGTAAGATCGGATATTCAACAAATAATCCATAAATGATCTATAACAAGGAGAAACTCAATTTAGTATGAGAAACAATTGATTTTCACTCAGCGGTATCAGTTTTAAGCTTGTATACTAATAACCAAGTTGTAAAAAATTTCGTTTTGTGTTATACAGTATTTCGTTCAATTTTTAAAATAAATTATTATAATGATTAATTTTAGTAGATACTCAACAAACACGAGCTCCTACTTTCAATAGCTGTTACCTTTGAAATACCATCTATACTTACATCTCTCCACATACAGAACATTTAGAGCGACTAAGGCCACCTAGAAAAGAGATAGATTTAGAGTGGAGCGGTTGTAAAACATACAGAATAGCACGCTCGCCAATGCGTTAATTTCGTATATGTTTTATAACCGCCCCACTCTAGATCTATCTCTTTTCTAGCTGGCCTTACTCGCTCTAAATGTTCTGAATGTGGATTTTCCTGTATTGTTAATAATACGGCCAGTTCGCTTTGTTTATTGATTACCAGTTTGTTGGTTTCGCCCTTCTTCTAGGTTACACCATCAGTTTCTATAAATTACTCTAATAATCTTTCAATACTTCCGGTCTTCTTTCAAGGTTTGGAAATCTCTCTGCATATACTCTACTTGCTAGGAAACAATTTGTTGTACACTCCTCAAGAATAAATATCATATTTACCATTTCTTGAGTAGGTACCTACTAAAATTAGTTAATATAACAATTGCTTTTAAAGATGGAACGAAATACTGTATAACACAAAATGAATTTTTTTACAACTTGGTTATTAAGTATACAAGCTTAAAACACCAGATAACTTGATTAGCAGTGAATCTATTGAAAATGCTATATTACTTTATATTAATTTAATGTTTGCTTTCACCGCTGAATGAAAATCAATTGTGTCTCATACTAAATGGAGTTTCTCCTTGTTATAGACCATTTATGGATTGTTTGTTGAATATTCGATCTTATAGTAGGTTTGAAGTGCAAATTAGCTACTAAAAATACAAGCATTTCTCATGAATTCAACTTTAAAAAGAAATAATTAGAAAATGATCTATCCTAGGTGCATCAAATGAGATATTAATAAAAAGAGTAGTAAAAGGGCTTTCCAATGAGCTAAAAATATACAGGGTGTTTCATTTAAAATTTTAGAGATTTCTTCGATTTTGCAAAATTGTGAACACCCTCTATAAAGCGAGCAGTTGCAGAATTTATTTCACATAGTAACGACAGTCCATACTAGTAAAAGATATTCTACTCTGTTGGTTTCGAATCTTTTGTTTTTCCCTATGCAGAATAGCCTACTGAAATGTATCAATTTATCAAGTAAAATAATTGTTTACATAGAAACTATCAACTTTAGACCTATACAACATTATATCGTTGTAACCAGCTTTTAAGCGCGGATCATTTTCTCTATTAATATATAGGGTGTTCCATTAAAAAAAATGCAACTTTAGTCTGGCATTTCCATCTGGAACACCCTGTATAAAACAAAATATTTTTAAAACGTGCACTTGATGGTGCGGAAGAATATCCCATGACTAAATATTTGACAAACTTTCAAATAAGCGTGTAATCTTCCGTCCCCGCTTCGTTGCCGGACCCTGTATATTAAATTTTGTAATTCCGGAAAATCAAACTAGGAAATTGCAAATTTATTACAATTATAGTATGGTTAAAAAAACAGAAAACTACTGGATTAGCCGCAAGGTTACAGTACGAGTCAAAAAGTAAAATTACAAAACACAAAACACACACAACCAAAAACCCATGCGCTAAATATCCTCAGTTAGGTGCATTATGAAGTAGTGCTCTTGGAAAGAGAATTACAAGATCTACAGTCACACAGAAAAGTATACGTACGCCTCACAAATACTGCGTATAGGAAAAAATTGATTTTATTTAAAAAAAGTGAATATACCAAAAAAATACATAAGAACACAAATATCGATTCCGTGGTTTAAATATATGTAAAATAGAATATTTTAACATTGTATAAATAACAAAATTGTATTCACAGAATATTCCTCCTTTCTTAATCTTATTATTAGCTCTCGCATTTCAATACAAATTTCCTTGGTTTTTGGACTCATTTTCATAAAAATATATTTTGTTTTATAGGCAACCGCACACTTCGCCAGTAGAAACACAAATGCAGCTTGCAGCTGCTTCTTATTCTATATATTTTTTTGTATATCATGCGAAAAAGTTGCTACTTTCTTTGCATCGTACGTATTACTTATCTCTCCTACGACAGCGCCTCATGTATACAGGATAACAACTTGAACTACGAAAGCCTATTGATAGGGGAAGGGAGTGGGAGGTAAAATTAAATGTATCCATTTTAGTATTGTTAACTGTTTGTATGACAGGAATGTCAGTGGTTATGTCAATACTATGGCAAATTATAAAACCACTTTATAATTTGCACTTTTACATTAATTGTGTATTCCATTAGGATAAACTTCGATGGTTCGGTAAAGTAATTGACATAACCACTGGCATTCCTGTCATATAAAAAGTTGACACTAGTAAAATGGATACATTTAATTTTAACTCCCATCACCCTCTCCTATCAATAGGCTTTCGTAGTTCCAGTTGTTACCCTGTATAATACAAATGTAATTAATGGGACAATTGTAGTTTGTTTTGAACAAATGTGTCGTTGAACATATGAAGGAGTAGGATGTTTTGATTAGAAGCGTGTAGTTTGGCTTAGACTGCAAATTTAGGAACGGTACGTATACTTTTCTGTGTGACTGTATACCGGGTGTCCCATGACGTAACTGTCAAAACCTAAGGATGAGTTATTCAGACAATTTCAAGTCAAAAATGTCTAATGAACATGTGACCAAAACTTTGTCGTAACTGATGCCGCAGAAACTATTCGTGCTGATCCTGAGTCTATTAACAGAACTACCTACTAGTGTTGGGCAGTCTAGTTCCTTTTGCGGACTAGTTCCGTTTCGTTCCATTTTATCAAAGGAACGAGTCCGTCGAACTCGTTCCTTTGGAACTAAATCACACATACATTCGCTGCCGTATACATTCATACATATCAATATCGTATCGTATCGGAACGTATCTCGAATGCCAACGGACCACATTCAATTAACGGAACAGAAATATCTCGGCTATTAAGAGAGATAGGACCGAAATCTCTTCGGTACAACACTCAGGGCGATGAGTACAATCTTTTCCACCCCTCGGCGATCGAAAATTCGACAAATGCCCGGCTAGAAATCTTTCGGTTTTTTTAAACATCTCGGCCATTAAGCGAGTTTAGACCGAAATCAAAGGCGTCAATGTGCCTTGCTGGGAGTTTGCCCTCTCGTTTAGATTAATAAGACGAACCAACTTGCCCAGAGCGAAGCAGATTCATCAAACGGTTCTCGAGAAAATATCGATGAAAATTTAGCCCTATAAGGCGTTAATGTGCCATGCTGGGCGTTTGGCCTCTCGTTTAGATTAACAAGGTGAACCTACATGCCGAGGAGGAAGCAGATCCATCAAACGGTTATCGAGCTAGGTAATATTTAGATGATGAAAATGTTGTCCAGAAAAATTTATGAAAATGTAACGGTCACAGCGCTCAAACGAGTTAATGTGCCTTCCTGAGAGTTTGTCCTCTCGTTTAAATTAACAAGATGAACCAACTTGCCCAGAGCGAAGCAGATTCATTAAACGGTTCTCGAGAAAATATCGATAAAAATTTAGCCCTATAAGGCGTTAATGTGCCTTGCTGAGAGTTTGACCTCTCGTTTAGATTAACAAGGTGAACCTACTTGCCGAGGAGAAAGCAGATCCATCAAACGATTATTGAGCTAGGTAATATTTATATGATGAAAATGTTGTCCAGAAAAATTTATAAAAATGTAACGGTCACAGCGCTCAAACGAGTTAATGTGCCTTCCTGGGAGTTTGTCCTCTCGTTTAGATTAACAAGGTGAACCTATTTGCCGATGAGGAAGCAGATCTATCAAACGGTTATCTTTTCGTTTTTTTGAAATATCTCGGCTACTAAGAGAGATAGGACCGAAATCTCTTCGGTAACCCACACAGAGGGCGATGAGTACAATCTTTTCCATCCCTCGGAGATCGGGGAATAAATTAACTATTGTTTGTATTAGTGGAGTTATCTAAAACTGCTTGTAAGTCAATTACGACAGAGTTTTGGTCACATGTTCATTAGACATTTTTGACTAGAAATTGCCTCAATAACACATCCTTAGGTTTTGGCAGTCATGTTATGGGACACCCTGTATATTACAGGAAAACTCGTAAACTAAACTCATAACTTACCTATAAGATATATTTTTTAATTTGGAGAAAATAAAATGCTTACAGGAAAGATATATTTTTTCTATAAAGGTTTTCTTAAAACTCTCAATTTTGTTTTACGCCAAAGCGGAGTCGTTTTTAATGCCAATGTGAAAGAAAAAGTTTAAAAATAATTAGAGAACATAAGAATTGGACACGTCAACAAAGCCAGGCGATACAATAAAGTGATGAGGGTAGATTTGGCTTTTATCGAGCATGGACGGAATATTTATCACTCGATGAGGTTTTCTGCTCCAATAGAATGGTGCATCATACCACACCTCAAAAGAAACCTAAAAATGAATACAAAACAACAGTATTTCAATCGCGGATGGGTTTCAAGGTTTCTCGGCCAGTCTCAAAAGTATCTTGTTGGAACAACTCCTGAACAATATATATAAAATAATAAAATAGAATTTGGCATATATTAGGACAGTAAGAATCATTCCATTTAAAATAAGAAATATGTCCAAAATATAGACTACAGAGAATACCATTCTTTTTAGACAGCAGTGAACTGACTTATTATACCCTACTTTGAAGACGTAAATGTATTGTCAACTTAGTAGTTTTTATGTATTCTGGTTTGGTTACAATTTTTGTTAAACAGTCTATTACTTACAACATAAAGCATACAACTCAAAGTATTCCTCAGAATGCTACGGATGAAATTACTACTTTTGTTGGTAATTATTATTGTTATTGTCAAAGTTCACTTTGATCTTTATTTCTTTAAAAATTATGAAAATTTCAATGTTTGTACCATCGATGCGATTTATGATTCAAAATCGTTAGAAGTTAAGCTATAAAATTGTAGGATGTTGTGGCAATAATCATTTTTGCTTTTATGTTTAAACGTAAAGAATTTCATAATTATTTTTGTCTTTTCTGTTCAATACCACACACAACCAATAATATTAAAATGTTATTAGTATCACGAAGGACATGTGTTAAGTGAAATAGTATAATCAGCAGCGTGAAACATCGGGGATCATATTAGTTACTAAAACTTTTATATCCCGGTCATATATTCTATAACTGAAGTTTTTAGGATTCTTCTCTTTGATTTTATTAATAAGGCTGTGTATAATGATGTCCGAGTCATCTAGTCATCCGAAACGAATCGATACATGTATCACGATGTAGAACATGTCCTTATAGACAGAAAACTTCCGTCAACATCTCATGTAATGTTTCCATAATTAAAAATACAACCTTTTATATTTAGGAAATCTGTACAAGCGGCATTACAATAAGCCACAACAGAAAACCACCTTCCGCTACATTGCCGAAGTTTAACTAGTCTGGTGATTCTGGGTTGTTGGGAAACTATCCGTGATATTTTAGAGTATATTTAGGGAACTTGCTTCAACATAGATAAACTCTTTGCTTCTTGAGTCGCGTTAAATAGAATCGCGACCCCACTAAAACTTTTTGGTCCAATTTTTAGCTATTGCCTTTCTTTCAAATCCGGCCTATTCGACGTGATTTTATCCTACCATGAATCATCACTTTAAGTTTATTATCTGATAATAACTTTGGAACTAAATCAATTAAGTTCTCATAAATTGCAAGCACTAAACATTAGATTTAACTTTTGATTACTTTTTTAATATTGCGGTGGTTAGCACGTAGCTAATAAAATAAAAAGGCGACGTGATTTAATACTTTATCTAATACAACGCTGCACACACATATACAGTTAAATGAATTTATAAAAAAGGTATATTCAAACTGTGTCTTATTTAACTTCCAGTTAGTCATTGTAAAATTTGTAGCAAGTTTTTATTTAATGAAATCGTAAACTTGAACGTGAACTGCTTTACTTTTGTTGCGTATAAACATTGTAATTATTTCTTGGGACCTTGGTGTGGTTACAGGCATTTTTATTGCAACTATAAATATTGTTTAATACCAGCTCCGTCGTTTCGCATGATCCTAAAAGATGAAAATTTATAGTCATGAAGGGGACCGCGTTTGTATAATCAGACTCCAGAAAATTCCCTACGTCTACATGTTGAGTTAAAGTTTAGGATGAATGTGTATTAACTATCGATCCGGCACAATGCCCTATATTCTAGGGAAACCTTTCAGGAGAATCAGCACAATTGGGTACATCGCCACCGTTGGGGTCACGGCGCTGTTAAACAGCCAAACACTTACAGGTCCAGCAATATCCGTTTCGATTATATGGGTTAAATTCAATGTATGTGTAGTTAATTTCCTTACAGACGTCAACAAAAGAAAGATTTAGAGATTTATTAAGCAAAATCTAATCAATAGGATAAAGATTAGATCTGTTTTATGTTGTTTCCTATGTAAACTGTGAAAGAAGTTTTGAAAAATATCGTTGAGCATGCGTATATTTAGGAGTGATTGCGTTAACTTATGTAAATATTTAAATAATACCAAAAGGTACGATTTTTCTGAAGTAATCTTAATTATAGTCTAAATAGGGAAATGCCGTGACCACTCTAGGTAGTCTAAAGTTTTAATTTCTTATATTCAAATTGCTTAAGTAGACTGAAAAGAAAGTAAAAAATCATGTACATATGTATGTACATATGGTAGCTATATATATACTGTCCCAAGATTTCCGTTTTGTTTACTAGCTGCAAAAAACATGTGAAAACTCCACTGTTCTCATGTCCAAGAACTACACAAAAACACATTGAAGGAGATATCATATTTACTGTTCATTGCAAAATGAGCAGCTCTAGTTGTTATTAACAATCTTTGTACGTTTGTATTAACCATTCTATTGTAATGATTATTTGAATCATTAATTTCTTTAAACACGGCAAATGTCTGACGAGGTTCTATATTAACACAAAGTAAAGAAAATGTACAACTCGCAAATTGGATAAAATAAGTTTTCTTAGAAAGAATCCATCCATTTCTTTTTTTTTCAATCTGCACGGGTGGGACGACTCCGAAAGGCAAACTCGACCATAAGAGAGACCACATTGTTCCCCCACATTGTCGTCACAGTGGAGAGTTTACTATGCCCATACGATGCATGCAATTCAGTGCATAGTGACCAGTTAAGATTTCTGTGATCCAGAGAGTTTGACAGTGTCTAACGCCGGCCAGCGCATTTCAGTGGGAGCAATGCCTAGCAGCGAGTTCGAATCTGACAAAGTCTTTGATGCTGCCATAAGAACTGCCACGCCTCGGTTCTGGACTTGTGAATAGTTGTTCCTTGGCGCCTCTAGCTACTTTGTCAGCTATTACATTGTCTCTGATTCCAGAGTTGCTTGGCATCCTTCTCAGTGTGATGATGTGATGTTCTGCCAGTTTTGCAAGCATCCTATGGCAGTTAAGTACCGCCTCGGAATCAAACCTGACAGCCTGTAGTACTCTTAGGGTAACCTGGCTATCAGACAAAATTTCTACCGCTCCATTTACCTGCGGACAGTTAAAAATGCCCCCTGCGCATGTCTGGATGGCAATTATTTCAGCTTGGAAGATGGAGGGGGAGCTCTCCAAGCTGATGGCCTCACCATCGGGCTCTCCATCTCTCCCGTGCCGTTCGGCGTTTTAGAAGCATCCACAAACCAGGGGAATGAACTCGATTTACGAACGAGAACTTTGCGGTCTCTCTGCTGGAGATGTCTACATTGTATTCCTCACGGAAACTGAAGACAGACGAGATCTTATCCGCCCTTATGAACAGTGGTGCCGTCTGTTCGATGTAGGTGAACATGCTGGCGTGATCTCCCGTTTTACTGGAGAAACCCCTACATTTTGTTCTATAGACCCCATCCATCATTTTTGTCATTACTTGAAATACTTAAATGGACATCTTCCAGTTAGTCGAATCTTCTAATTCATTCATATCTAGCATCTAGGAAAAGCGTTTCTATTCAAAGGATCGTGAACACCATTTTCAAAATGATGCCTGTAGATTGTGTATAGATGTGTACAGTATTAATACATGGCAACATTCTTAGCATATCGGTATGAATAAAAATAGAAACTAACAGACGCAGAGGGAAAGGAAAAGAAAACTAAAAAAGGGAATTAAGATACCTGATATCTCTACTCTTTTTGTATGATGAGGCCAACTAACAATAAAATATAGGGACATTGCCCGTTTTTAATTGTTTGGATGACTTCTCATTAAGGAACTTATATACGAGTACGCCTAGGTGCATCAAGATATCTGTTATCTATCTAACAGATTTGATCATGTTCTGGAAGGTTCCTCATGACAGCCTATATTTTTAATACTATTGTTTATTCAATTCAACAATTCAAGAAAAAAATAGGTAAACAACCTTCCAAAAGAATTTCTTGCTATGAGTTCCAAAAAGATAATGAACTTGAAGCCAACAGTCGGCTAAAAGGAAACGAAGAAGTTCGAGGACCATCACGAACTGATAGAAAACTCGAGTATAAAGGTCCAGTCATAAGAAGAACCTATAGGTATTTCTGAAATGAAAGCCTCTATTTAAGATGTCATATCTACAATTAATACTTGCTGTAGGTTTACTGTTGCTGGTGCCGCAAAAAGAAGTCTGGCAAAACTTTTACTGTTCACTAACACTAACATGCTGTCACAAAGACAATTGATTCAAAATAAGACGAAAACAAAGCAATTGAAATACTAATTGTAATATAATCATCAATTTGTACGAAATTCTTGGCACACATACAATATAAGCACAAAAGTATTAATGCAGTACCTTGTATACCTAACAATAAAATTGTTGATTCTTCAAAGCATGTGTTTATACACAAATCTATTTTTATAGTATACGTATGCTAATACCTACCGTAAATTTATTTAAAAAAACTGGTTTATTTCACTATATCATAACTAGACATTGATCTCAATTTAAAATATTTATATATTTAAAGTTGTCAATTAACATTGGCCTCTCCTGTCATCGCATTCTAAAATTGGCTTCTCAACGTAGTAGATATTTTTCGTAAACTTAAAACTAATAAAATTTAGCGTTTTATATTCGCATATAGTGATATATTACGTAATTTGCAAATGTTAATAATTCGGCAAGAATAACAGTGAATATTGGTCTTGTAGTTAAAATAAGTAATACCTGTTGTCTAAAAGCAATTTAAGATACCTAATATTGCTGGGATTAGTAATGGTCGACAACAAACCACTTTTCTGCAATAATATATTGTTGATTACGGCTTCGCACGAGACTTTCCACGAAATGTATCACAATTAAATCTGTTACTGGTATCACGTTCAAAATAACTATGGCGCATTTAACACCAGTTACAAATTAAAATAAAATAATATCCCTGGAGTAAACACGTTACATTTTATGAATTTCAAGATTATCTGAACTTACTAGAATATTTTGTAAAATGCGAGGAGAGATTTTTATATAATCTGCCTAGCTATGAGGACTACTGACGGGAATGACTCAAACAATAAACGTTTAGTTACTACGGTCAATTTTTGAAAAAGAATTTGTGTCGACAATAAATATTAACGACTAAGCTGGAGTCTGTGTGTTCTTGATTTTCTGTTTAAATTTTAAGATAAAATAAGAGTTTTTGGTGACGTGGGCCGTGTAGACCTTACGTCTCCATTATGTGGTCCCATATACTGAAAAGGTTAGGCTTACCTGCTGTATAAGGTTACGAAGGTCTAAAATACTATCAACTAAACTTTGATTAAAACAATTGTGTTGGAATCACAGATTCATTAAAGATGATTGAAAATAGATATCTGAAAACAAGATCACAGGAAACAACAATTAGAATTGTTTGAAGTAAGGAAATTTCAGAAATTAAAAAGAACAGCTTTGACAATGTTACATGATACGGCAATGTATTTCTAATCTCACTATATAAGAACAAAAACTTGTCAGGCAAGAAGATTACCGGGACAATTTGATGAAAACTAAGTTTATCGCTATAGCTCTCCAGCGAGGCTTCGAGAGAGCAGTCTATCTGTTGAAACGTCTCCACTAACAGAAAAGATGCAAAAAAATAATGACAACTGTTCTTTAGGACCGCGAGAAGACTACCATACGAAGAATAACACCCGATTCTAATTAGTTCAATTTAAAGTGTAAATTTGTGTAACTTGTCTTTATTCAAAAGTAACTCACGGGCAGTTATAAGTATAAATAATATAAATTGAAAATTAAAGAAATCGGCCAAAAACATCCTGTGGCACCGAAAACTAAAAAAAAGAATTTAATACAAATGTTCCTTCTCCGAGCTGTCCTCATCGTAACTAATAATGTCTTTATTTTCACTTGCGAAAGTCACATATTTTATATCGCTGTCTTTAAGAACTTCCTCAATATCTTCTTCAATGATTAATTCTTCGATCTGTCCATGCCGTCTTGCCATATGTAAGATCTCTGCTGCCTTTTCATATCCTTCTCCTGCCTAAATACAACGAATCAAATCATCTTGAGTTCCATGCTTTAAATGATTTTTTTATGTGTGGTGGGTGCTTAATTTAATTATCATTGCAATAGACAGTTGCTTCTATGCATTCAAAATCCATTGTAATAGTAATACTTTTGCCGGTGCTTTTAGGTATCCTCCACGGGTGTATTCTTTTTGTTCAGATCCCGATATACAATTGTGATAGAACTCCATTATCTGTTATTTCAAAGGTTTGTTCCAAAAAAATATCTGGTGCTTGAATATATTTGGTACATCAACGAGGAATAACCGCAATATCTGTTATTATTTTGCTTTAACAAGGTAAGATCAAAATTTCATGTTTAGATCATCGGGATCTTTTTGAGCGAAAGTAATTCTAAGACGCAAAGATAAATGGTGTCTGACCGTAAATTTCTGTAACCAACCAGTACTGGCTTTAAAGTTTGCACGCGAATTATTTTCTAGCGTTACAAACAATTCTCGCTCTTTTTATTGAATACTACGTCGTGATATCCTCATTTTCCTCATTGTTCCAAAATCCAATCAAAAGCTGCTCTATCTAAAATATTTGAAATAGGTTTTTAGCCAGCTTTAAGAATTCTTTTCATAATCTTTCTTTTTCCTTTCTGTATTGCTTCTTTCATATGTTCAACTAAAAGTAATTAGTTGAGTACCTTTTTAGAAATTAACTATGTATAGAGAAATGAACATGTGCAAACCTATGGTATAGATATGCAGAAGAAGAAAAACTAAATAATCATTGTCATAGTTCTCCAGTTTTTACTGGTCCGTTTAACCAAAACATTGATGTGGTTACAGGTAGATTAATACTAACTAGATTTTCGACGCCATCTTAATCGAGGTAAAGATCAATTATATACAGTATACCAAAAATATCAAAAAATACGCACAAACCTTTTATAGTATTTTGGATTTCAAAATACTGCAGATCAAAAATGCATATTGTGTCTCCTTAACAACAACACTTTATTGTTGGCTATCATAAATCTTGTTACATTATGTATTATGAAAAACAAGATGACTAAACACTGAGTATAAAACGTGCATGTTACCGACTTTGTGTAATTTTTAGCTTTTGGCAGTATACACATACATACATACTCTGGATTTTATATCATATCGTTGCACTCGGTAAACGACTTCGTCCTTGCAAACGAGGTAATATAGAGACGTATCGCTGTTACAAATATGGCGGGGTTATTAGTCTCATTCATCTTGTTCAATCACTTTACATTTTCCTCGTACAATTCACGATTTAGTTAAACCTCGACGTGGCGTCTAAATATCAAATAATTGTCAAGCAACATCAAATTTACTGTAAAATTTTTATTTCGTGATATAATATGCACTCCCGCGGTGAATATTATTATTCTGGCGTGCAAGGTAAAAGGAAAAGCATGCAAAAATAGTTTAATTTTCTCTAAAAATAAACATTATGCTATCGATTTTCTTAGCGAACCAAAACGTTCGAGATTGTTTTAAATGACAATGAAAGGTGAAAGTTGAACGTAAAGGTAACTCCTACATTTTCGTTTTACAGCTTTTGTTTTCTTGTTTTGTCTTATCACACCCAATTATGAGTTGTAGAAATGCTAAAGTTGAAACGCTAAGCACCATAATTTATTTCTACTGGAGCAAAATAAAAGTACATAGTATCCTCTCTAATCCTTTGTAATTCTCAGTAATATGAATAACGGTAACAATAAGCGATGAAGTTTTTTTATCAGGTACTCATTATAGAATGAGTTTTGAATAAACATTATACGATTTCAAGAATTATATTTCAAAATTTATTTTATTAAAATGGATGTTATTGGAAGAAAAAGATAAGAGTCAAATGAATACACTATAGGTTTTATTACGAGATAAATTCAGTTTATTTAACATGATGCATATAAACTTGCGTTTTCTTAGCATTTTCTTCTGATGTGTATCTAGTAGACCTCCTGTGTCCTCTGTCTCTTTGTGGGTCGGATTTCTTGTCCTTTTGTCCTCTTGTCACTTTGGCATCCAATGTCAGGTTCATCTTGCCTGAGAAGTTTGACATTTAAAATCGTTCGAGAAATATATATTGTCTCAAATTAGAATGTTTGCTGAGATGTGAACTAGAAATTCATCCTGGGGGTTAGTTTATACTATTTTGATGTTAGATAAATGCTTATTCAGATGATTAGCTATTGTAGAACCACATGGAATGCCGAATCCTGACTCTGGGCAGAGGTCGATCTTGCGCGGTAACAAGGGGGATTGGTGTTCTGCGTTGCTTTTTCCAAAGTCGATCTTGCTACATTCTTCAGATATTCCTGAAGACTTGGAATATACGCAGCTAAGCGTTACTGATTAAATAAGGTGCGCTGTACAACATCCCCAGCGTTTTGTTTTGGAGGATCTCAAGTTGGTTAGCATTTGTCTTTAAGATAGTCTGTCTAAATTACGTTTTCTAAAAAGTTTCGATCTTTATCATATTTTGTATATTTTCATTATTTGTTTTACTCAATCTATTGCTGTATTTATGCTTTCTCCAACTTTTTGAGGGTGACATAAAACATAAATGTGCTATTTAATAAAATGCAAATTGATTATGGCGTGACGTCATCATGAATGTTATAAAATTTAAATTGTTATTAAAATGTGCTCCTCATCGACCTCTATAGGTCTACCTGCTTGCATTTTAAAATTTTTATTTAGCTTGGCCGTAATTCTAGTGCATCATTTTAAGTGGCCCACCCTTGATATACAGGATGATTGGTGAGAATGGCCTATTAAAAGTATTATACAAACGGAACGAAGTTTTAAAACAAAATTTTGAAGTTGGATATGGTTGAATATGAACTACCATGTGAAAATATTTTTGAATAAATATCACTTCCGGTTAACCGGAAGGTATAGGAACACCTGATAGGGATTAAAAGAGAATCTTTTGTAAAATCAAAATATCAAATAAAATATATACACCTGTGTGCAAAATAATAGCAGTACAGTATATTATCGCTTGTTTTACAAATAGAAGATGAAAAACGATTTCTTTCGCCACAAATCGATCATTAACGACAAGAAGAGCTTAAATGTGGAGTATTTCTCTTGTGGTGAAAGTTTAATTAAATTTTTGTCACTAAATCCAACATTCCAAATTTGGTTTGATTATCTGCAGCGGTTCCAAAGTTATGAATTTTTTACTTTACGCGAGTCGCACGCGATTTTCGCCTCTATGCATCTCAGCCGATATAGATTTGAATAAATACATAAATAAACGAAGAAAAACGAAAAATCAACTTAAAACTAAAACAGCACGATGAATTGATCACAATTCATGACAGAAATGCATAACCGGAAGAATTTACCAGGAATCTTCATTTAAAAGACGATAAATTTTTGACGATAGTACCTACTGTTAATCCTACTTTTTGACATTAACATTTGCCATTTCTTTTGAAATATGTGTTAAGAATTTTTTCGTTTTATCTGCCTTTTTACTCCCCAAGTGTTCGTAGACTAAACACATTTTTAGAATTTGGCACTTGGACAAGCGTTAGTATATACATTGTTGAAATTATTTAGCTCTACTGATTATTAAATAATGAACTCTGCATAAGTTTTTTTTAGTATATATTATGAAGTTATGATTGTCAATAATCAGACGTCAAATGTTAAAGAATTCACGATGATTGTAGATTAGATTAAATTTGAACTTGTTTCTATACCTGCTTTATATTAGAAAGAATCACAAATGCCGAAAAAAAATTATATACAGCAAAAATTGCAGTTTCAAAGAAATAATTTATAATTCCTAATTGCTCTATTTCAGGATAATTCCAAACTACACTGCCTCGATTGATATCTGTCGTTTATCTTTCTCAACTACACATGGAAATTAGAATCAGTTGGTAAGTATTGTACATTAGAAAACAAACAAATAGCTTACACAATATAAACTGTAATAGTGTTGAGATTAATTACACTTGCTGGTTTTTATCAGCAATTTAAACGGAGTTCGCATTATAAGTTATTAAAGTATAAAATACGGTAGGTTTTGCATTACATTGTTTCAATGCTTTCCTGATTGAACCCTCACGATACGTTATATATGAATTATTATTATTATATCTCTTATGCAATGATTCATATACCATCGCAAATATCTTCTTTTTTATTTACTTCAATATGATGAGTTGCTCACACCCGAATATATTTTACGCATCCCCTAATGGAGTTAAAGTAATAGGGGGCTTGTCGAAAAACTGTGATTTAATTAGTAGCTACCCAGTTATTTCTTTTGTAGACGTATATACATACATACATACAAAATGTATTTCTTCAATTTATAAATAATTCTA
This sequence comes from Holotrichia oblita, assembly GCA_023690525.1. Classification (NCBI taxonomy): domain Eukaryota; kingdom Metazoa; phylum Arthropoda; class Insecta; order Coleoptera; family Scarabaeidae; genus Holotrichia; species Holotrichia oblita. The sequence continues at coordinate 164,958,209 of CM043016.1, forward strand.
ATGTAAATTCATAAATAAATTAGTGTAAGAATACGGACCAATTAACCTCATCAATTTAATCTACTATTTCAATTTTGAACATTATCTTATTACAAATTCTGTAGTACATTTCTTGCGCATTATTCCACCGCAATTGAACAAGATTCTCAGACAATTTAGAAAAATATACAGGGAACTTCTCATGTAGTGTCTCCTGTTTGATAAGTGAAGCAGGGAAAAATATGCCTCTATCAAAGTAGTAAAGAATAACTATAATCTCTGCACATATACAAAAAAGATGGTTACAGTATTTTACATTAACTATAAAGCGATTTGTTTACTTTTGATTAGATATAGTATAAAATAGCGACTAGACAAAATATGTTTACAGGGAATTTAAAATGATTCTTTATTTATTAAATAGATACCATGAATCGTAAACAACGCCTGATAAGATTTAATTGTCCTTTATAAACTTGAATTATTTTATTAGAATGAAATTATGAATTATCCACAAATACCACAAGTAATGAATGCTTGATGTAAGAACGTAAGAAGAATATTATTTCGAACAAAATGTGGTGTAGACTTGTACTGTACTTGTATCTGTATTGCAGTCTGTCGTAACTACACCATTGCCAAATGTATTGCGTAGTAGTATTTTTACATTATCGTCTATGTAGGGTGGAGCACCGTGTTGCATAAAAACAACGTTAATATGAAGATTCTGTCATGATGGTAGTACGAAGTCAATATTCAAAAACATCATTATTATTTTATCGTTACCGGCTTAATTTGACTTATTTGATGTTCCATTTTTTCATAATAATAAGGGCCTCTTAGAAAAGTTTACGTATAAAGCCGCATCAAACAATAACTTTGACATCAAGTAATTCTAGCTCAACAATCATCTTTGGATTATTTTGTGCTCATATGCTAAATCATCGCATCCATCCAAAAAGATGTGTACAGACAACAGATAACATATTAGAAACATTAGCAACATGACTCAACGTGAACATGAATTTTACTAATTTAGATTTTTATGGTTCTTTTATAGACAGCATTGCTATTATTTCACATTTGTTGGAGTTTATAATGTTCTATTTTCCAGGAATGTTTTCTTTGGCAGTTGACAGCTTTGCTGGTGTATAAAAGGACTGGAAGTTGTATCTTTCTTTATATAGTAACAGTTGTTACAGATAACATTAAGGTTTTGTATTAAACCTTTGCGCTTTTAATAACCGGCTATAAAGTAATCGTGATGTATACATTATACGTATTCATTTAGGCAACGTTGCACATCATGTACGGTTATTGCTACCAAAATTAGGAGAAAAGGAGGACTAAGATGAAAGCAGTGAGTGTATTAAGAAGCCAGTGGTGAATATGAGGAGACTATTCACAATTGTTCCATACCTCAAATATCAGACTGTAGCAGCAGCAGCAGCAAGAGCAAATATTTTTTATTAAAATAGTTCTGACAAATTTAATCCATTTTGTAGCATGAACAATTTTTGGGCAAAATATATAGCAATTCATCATACCTCGGGAAACATTGGTAACTAAAACCATTCCAGTGCAAATAAAACAAATGATGATTACATCAAATTCATTAATTTTATCAAGTGTAGAGCGTTAAACTGGCAATATTTCTTACGACTATATAAAAAAAGCACAGCTTTGAAAAACAAGACAGAAAAAGATTTTATTAACTTAGCGTCGATGAAGCGCTTCAACACTTAAAGAAAACAAACTACCATGAACTACCTCGACTCTAGAAGCTTTATTATTCCAACCACCTGCTTTGTGAGCAAAAATCATTGCTCCAGGTAAAAAAATAAATCTCTAAATTTAGATTACAATTTAGATACACGAAAAATAACATGTGCAGACAATATGTTTTTTATGTATAAAACTCGCCCCTTGTATTCAATTGGCTGGCGCATGAGGGTCCAGAATAGAAGAAAGTATTCAAAGACTTTAGACGACAAATACTATTTAGGGACGCTGCTCTAATCCATAATGACATCTATGTATATCTAACCAAACTATTAACATGTGCAATTGCAAAATTTTGTTCTTGGACTGCAGTAGGAAACATCGACAACATAGTGCCTTTTATTAGTATTACCTAAGATTTTCGTCACCTTATCATAAATAGTATTTTGTGAAATTAAAGCATTATTCCCCAATGACTAAATCCCGCGAGTGTACAAGAGATAAAATTCTTTAACACTGGTGATTTATTGATACAGTCATATTTGCAATTGTAAAAAATTAAGGAAGCATGCCCACCATTAACGTAACAACCGTTTGTACATTTTACTTTTAGTTATACTAATAGAGTTTTTGCGGCCAACACCAGCTATAAACAGTCCACGATGATTCAATGTCAACATCTGTTGCTAGATTTGTAGTACTTAGTATTCATTACATTTATCAATTTACATTAGAATTAGAGTGTATATTCGTTTCCTCTTGTTTTTATTCCGTTTGCGCATATCTTTAATTCAGTAAATTTATACCTCTCTTTATTCTGTCTCATATTTTCAGCGTATTTTTGCAAAACATCGTTTTGTTTTCAATTACTGTCTATTGCTCTAGTGTGTTAAAAGATTACATTGTTGATCAGAAATCTTTATAAGGTTTATAGCCAATCAGGTCGAATTGTTTGTGTTGAGCTTAAAATTCAGTAGTTAGGAAGAAAAATCTGAAATATGTTAAAATCTGCATGCAGCATTGGATGCAATGTAAATATAACTTAGTATTAATGATGTGCTGAGTGGTGCTGGCAAGAAAGAGTATTCATTTTGGTGACATTGTGTGTGGTTAAACTTGCTATACAAACATCGGAAGAAACATGAAAGATGATTGATCTTAACTATTTCATTTGAGTAGAGTTATATATTAATATTCTCAGCACAAAAAACTACACACACTCTTACATTAAAAAGTGGCATTTGAACAAATAAAATTGACATATAAGCAAGCAATTTTCATAGAAACGTCCTAAAGGAATTATGCATTTTATGTCCACAAAATAATAAGAGAAGGGTTACACTCTATTCGAGACTCTATTAAATCTCTTAACGTAAAAGTTGATATAGAATATTTGCTATATTGATTTGCTTCTTTTTGATAATGGTATATTAGAACATTAAACTCTTCAACCCACTAAACACGAAAACTTTTAAGTAAACACCGACGCGTTTCGACAGTAACGCTGTCATTATCAAGGCGATAATAAAGTTTTATTATTGCCTTGATAATCGTCGGTTGATAAGCGTCGGTGTTTAGCTAAAAGTTTTTGGTATTTAGTGGGTTAAAGAGTTTAAGGTTCTACTTCTGCACCAAGAGATCTAGTGAAGAACTTCGCAATGGTATATTAATTTTGTTCAGCAGCTTATTTAAATTTGACCATATTAGAGAATACTTGTTGAAGTTATTGAAGTGTCAGTTTGTCCTTTTCTCCGTGTAAATGGTCCGGCATGATGATCCAAACAGAGTTCGAAAAATAACTTGGTTCTGTCTTCTAGCAAAATTCACTTAAGGTACCTTACTCCGCAGGATTAAAACTGATATTACTCTGCACACATATTAATTTAAAGATCTAATTAATTACTCTTTATACTTCAGATTATGACCACTTATAAATCAAGAGCACTCTCGTCATTAAATGTAAACGTTTTCCAACACTTTAATTTTCATAAAAGCCTGCAATGGACAATTTTTGCGCAAGTATAACTTATTTACGCATTACATAAAGGTGCCGCTATTATTTATTTTATAATATTATTATAATTTCCTGTTAAAATCAATGAAATAAAATCTAGCTGGGTTTTGAACTGAGCTAAGTACTTTCAACATAATACTAAGTGTAGGTATCTTTATTAAAACATATAACCTAAGTAATTAAAAATTAAACTTTTTTAAAAGATAATTTCTTTTAGGTTTTTAGGTTCCACTACCTGTAGTTAACAGCAAGGAATAATGCAACAAAGGGGTACAAATACGACCATGAATTTTGATTGCGAGGAGAAAACGTCGCCACCACAAGTTAGAGGACGTGTAAGTATTTTATTTCGTACGGTGACCAAGCTATTCTGTATTTTATTGCTGTTTTATTCTATTCATTGCGCAAAATTCTTAGTTTTATTATTCAATCGTAAATTTTATTTCTCAACGTTACGTGTTTACTATTTATCTTTAATTTTGTACCAAATTATGTTTTAGTTTGACTGTAATACGACAAAGGGCATGTACAGAATTTTCTGAGGAATGTGAAATGCCAAACGATATAATACAAATCTATTTGTATGTCTTAAATCTTTTCTTTTTATTTTCTGTGTTAAAAATAGAGGCAGAATCGATAAAATGAATCGGTTTTTCGTAGAAAGAATTTGAATTAATAGAATTTCAATGTGGCTTAAACACTGTTTACAACAAGATTTAAATATACTACTTTATATAAGTAAATAGGTGTTCTTTAAAGTTAGTGAAACTGTAGCAGAAACTAAATAAAATGCGTTTTCAATTATTCTTCAAGTCGTAGAAGGTTCTGAAAGTTTTTTAATGTATAAGATACATAACTGAACTTTTTTTTCATTTTTTTGCATTCTTCATTATACTTCCTAAATTGAATTTCGCGATGATAAATCTGTTTGCTAATAAATAACATTCTTGTAGCTTGAAGAGTGGTTTGAATATCAGATAAGGTTTAAATAAGAGGACAAATACGTTATAACATTTTAAAATTTTTATTTTACTTAATAGCTTAATGGCCAATAAATTTTCGATAAACGAATTTGCCAGAAATCCGTCTGTCAGAAAGAACCTGAGAAAGATTTGAGCGTCAATTGACATAAAATCTAATTATCCGGGAATTCAAATTGATTGGTTATTCAAAGCGTACACGGTTTCGTTGATTCTAATTCTGGAACATCAGATGATTAAATCGTCACGTATAATGGTATGTCTTCTTGGCGAAAATTAACACTAGTACAAATTTCTTTATCCATCCATCTACCTCATTACAATTAAAGTGGTGTTTATATCGTGAAAAATCCTGGCAATGAATTTGTGTTAGTATTACGAATATTTAATTGGATAATGCATGAGCCTTGTTAATTAAAAAAAATCGGCATTTACTGTTGGCACCTATAAATTATATTGAACAGTAATATTAAATGAAGCTCAGATTGGTTGTATGTTTTAATTGATAATACTACATTTTAGTATTTTGTTACTCCCCCTTTACCGTGTATTACTGCAGATACTCGTCTGTTTATACTATCAACAAGTTTTGCACATGTAGTGTTTGATATTATTTGCCAATCTTCTTTGAGTTTAATTTCTAGCTCTGCTGCTGATTTTACATTGTGTTTCGCAAAAAAAGAGTGACCACGAGTGTTCGATAGGATTCAAATCCGGTGATTGTGGTGGCCAGTCTAAAAGTATAACATGGAGCATTGTCCCGTTAGAACAAAAACGTCGGTCGAACCTCTTTCAAAATAATATTGTAATGGTATTATACACCTATCCTCGGGTTTAACTCCATTTTTCATTTTACAGATGAGCATCTAGGTGTAGGTAATCTAAAAAACATACATAAAAAACATGTCTTCGCATATGTACGAGTCGATGTCAGTTTTTGGCTCAGTAACCGTCTGACGTAGAAAGGAGGTGTTGGTCAACACAGACCTTATTATAAGTCCAGCCAACGCCAAGGACAGAAAGACGTTTAAGTCACCACAATATGTTCAATTGTATGTTTTAAAGTATTAATTAAGTATACACAAATACACATAAATATTGTAACAAAATTACACAATTAAATTCCACACACAAATGAAGGAAACCTGCCAGTTAGGGGCATTTTAAAGAAGAAAAGACCCTGTATACCACGATTTTTGACCGGACCTGTAGGAAATGAATCCAGCAACGACCGTTAAGAGGCCCGACTACCGTTTGACAGTTGGCGATGGTGCCACAGTTAAATTTTTTCATAATAATAATAATTTCATAATAATAATAATCATTTCATAATAATAATCATTTCATAATAATAATAATTTCTTTCTCTGGACTTCAACAATACAATTGTATTACCAGCTATGCCGATAAGTATCTCGATCTCATTTTGACGCGTGATGACCGTGTTGTGAATATCGAGCACTCGTTCCATCCTATTGTTCCTGAAGATATATACCATAGAGCCCTAGAATTCTCCTACAGGTGTAATGATCTACCCACTTTATTGACTAGCAACACATCTCAAACAATCAATTTTTACCGTGCAAACTATACATGCATAAACGCTTCTCTCTCATCAGTGGATTGGTATGCGGAACTCTCGATTTTGTCAGTTGATGCTGCGGTCGACAAATTTTATGAACATCTTGCTAATGCCCTTTCGGAGCATGCCCCCTGAGACATCTCGCTACGAATAGATTTCCCACTTGGTATAGTAAACCTACTATTACTGTTATTAAAGAAAAACTTAAGGCACATAAAAGATGGAAAATGTTTAGTAACGACATGGATTATTTAACTTATAAGATATTGCGATCACGTTCAAAATACTTAATTCGGGAAGACTACGCTAGTCACATTCGTGCTACAGAGGATACAGTCATAAATTGCCCCAAACGTTTATGGTCCTTTTCGCGTGAGCGGCGGACAACTAAGGCTATTCCTAACACTATGATGCTTAATGAGAAAGCCGCATCCGGTGGGGTAGAAGTTTGTGCAATGTTTTCAGATTATTTTTCGTCTGTCTTTGTGGCCGATGGCGATGGCCCGGATCAGCACTCGTGCATTACTAACTGCATTGCATCTATAGGTACTATCACTATCACTGAGACTGAGATATTGAACAAGATATCGAAACTAGACGTTAATAAGGGTGCTGGTCCCGACGGCATTCCGCCTTTTTTTATAAGAAAATGCTCAACTTCTCTGTTGCAACCCTTAACAATATTATTTAACAAGTCCATGAGTACCGCGACTTTTCCAACGTTTTGGAAGATGTCTAATGTTATACCGATTTATAAGAGCGGCGATCGGGGTGATGTACGGAATTATCGACCTATATCTCTCTTATCAACCATACCTAAAATGTTGGAATCTATCGTCCTGGACAGCCTTTTCTGCTCTTTGAAAAACGACATCATGCCGCAACAGCACGGGTTCGTCCCAAACAAATCGGTAGTTACTAATCTTACGGAGCATGTCGACTTTCTTTCAAACTCCATGGACCACCGCGTTCAGGTGGATTGCATATACACTGATTTCAGTAAGGCATTTGATAAAATTAGCCATCGCCTACTTGTGGATCGCCTGTCTGCGGTTGGAATCCACGGCGACCTGCTGAAATGGCTTAAATCGTACATCACGAATAGAACACAAACAGTAACTATACACGGTTATAAATCTAATGCTGCAAATATCTCCTCCGGCGTAGCGCAAGGCTTCCATCTCGGTCCACTTCTGTTTTTAATCTATATAAACGACATTCATTCGTGTTTTCGTAATACGACTCTACTGTGCTATGCCGACGACTTAAAATTTTGCAGAAAAATATATAGTGTTCGCGATTGTCTATTGATTCAAAACGATTTAAATCAACTTGTTCAATATTGTAAACGTAAAAATTGTACGTTGTAAAAATTATTTTTAAATCTTGGAAAGTGCCAGCAAATTACTTTCACAAGGAATAGCAAACACATTCTTTCGTTTCAATACAACATTGTAGGCAGTAATCTCTTACGCGTTGATAGAGTCAAAGATCTCGGCATCATACTTGACTCAAAACTGTCATTCAGTGAACATATCAATTACATTGCTAGTAAAAGTTACAAAATGTTGGGATTTGTCCTGAGAACATGTAAGTTATTTAGATCTCCGCAAAGTTTAAAATCTCTCTATTACGCATACGTTTACTCGCTTCTTAATTATGCATCACAAGTGTGGAATCCCCAGTATAATGTATATATCAACAGATTAGAAAATGTACAGCGTAAGTTTGTCAAGCATCTCCTAGTGCGATCCAGCGGAAATACTGCCACTACTTACACTCAAACCTGTGCGCTATTCAATATGCATCCACTCACCGAGATCCGACAAAAAAACGATATATTATTTGGCATCCGCGTCCTGCGCGGACTATTAGATGTCCCACACTTACTAGGCTCTATTTACTTTCACTTACCCACTCGTAATACAAGAAACACCCCTCTGCTTCATATTCCTTTTCTGAGAACAAGTGCCGCTATCAACTCTCCGGTCTCACGTATCTGTAGGTCTATCATCTCCTTTAATATTGATTGCTTCATGCAGGAGTATAGCTGGTATAAGCGCAACACTCTTCGCGTTGTTTGCAGGTGTGTTGCAAATTGAATATTATGTACCTACATGAGTATATATGTACAATACCTTTTGCTCTCCAATATTGTCATTAACCTTAAACTTATATTTACAATAATAACTTCATTACAATAAGTTTTGCGTTTATAAGTAACTGATTTGTATTTAATTTATCATTTGTATCAGTGGACACCGTTTTTGGACTTAGGTCTGTTGGTGTTCCTCAAACTGTGTGTGTGTAAATATAATGTTTTTATAATTTATTTAAAACGTGTTACCGTCATCACCGCCATGCCAAATGAAATAATATATGGAAATAAATTTAAAGCAAGTATTTCCAATATTAAGTTAAAACTTTCTACCATTATTCTATAAACAAATATGAACCTCATTATCGGGTTATTTTCTGAGAAAATTAACAAAATCTATGTTAGCTGATATTTATAGTTATCATTGAGCTAGTATACTAAGGAGATGCTATGAAGCATATTTACTGTATGTTCAAAACGGCGCACTGGGCGGGCCTAAGTGTAGCACCAATATGGCTGCCTCACCAGGTCCGGACTACTGAAAATTATAAGTATAATTTTAGGCCTCCACTTAACAGATGGCTTTATTTAAAATTAATTGTGTCATCCCACGCCTATTAGGCTCAATGCCCATAAATGTCATAATTTGACAATAAAAACGCTCAATATGTAATAGTTTATTTATGTACCTACATAGAAGGACACCAATTAAAATTTTCCAATTACGGCCCTGCACATTGTTGTGTACCCGTTTTAACCACGCGATGTCGTCTCCCTACCTATTCTATCTCAATGATAGTTATGTATACTTAAAATATCATAGTAGCATTTATGTGGCATTTATTCAATAATTGACAATGTCACTGTCTATTGGCACTATTTTTTCTGTAGTGAAAATTTAAGTTAACAGTAATGTTCCAAAATTGTGTCGGTCGTTTACGATCACTATCAAAGTGCTCGTCCTTGAAAGCGTCATACGCTACAGAAGCAGTACTTCAATGTGCTACATTCAAACTTCATAAATTGGACCAAGGGCCGAAAAGTGAATTTGTATTTAAAAAAGATGAATCTCTAAAATGGCTCAATCAAATGCATGTTATAAGACGTATAGAAGTTACTGTAGCAAATCTCTATAAAGCAAAGTTGGTACGTGGTTTATGTCATCTATATCCGGGTCAAGAAGCTGTTGCCGTTGGGATAAAATCTCGAATGTATCCGAAGGACACCTCTATCACATCATACAGATGTCATGGTTGGAGTTACGTCAATGGGTGCTCACCTTTGGGAATAATAGCCGAACTTTTAGGTAAACAAACTGGATGTGCCAAAGGAAAAGGTGGATCTATGCACTTGTACCATGATAATTTTTATGGTGGAAATGGTATTGTTGCAGCGCAAGTTCCGCTAGGAACAGGGTTAGCACTTAAACATAAGTACATGGACGATGAAGGGTGTTGTGTTATTTGCTATGGCGATGGTGCTTCAAATCAAGGCCAGGTTTTCGAAGCTTTCAATATGGCGAAACTACTTAACTTGCCGGCATTATATGTGATTGAAAATAACCGATATGGTATGGGAACCTCCGATGTACGTTCATCATGTAATACAAGTTACTATCAGAGAGGCGATGTTATACCGGGTATTTGGACAGACGGAATGGATATCGTATCAGTGCAAGCGGCTGCAGAATTTGCAAGGCAACATATAAAGGAAGGGAAAGGACCTATTCTCTTGGAAACTTACACGTACAGATACCATGGGCATTCTACGTCAGATTTAGATACTTATCGATCTCGAGACGAAATAAGGAATGTTAGAGAAACTATAGATCCGATTGATATGTTCAAAAAGAAACTGTTAGAAGCAGCTTTAATAACCGAAGAGGAAGCAATAAAAGTAGAAGACGAAGCAAAGGTAGAAGTAAAGAGCGCTGTAGATAAAGCATTGAGAGATCAAGAAATTTCTTTAGAAGAAATAGGAACTGATATATATGCTCAAAACTTTGAAGAAAATATTAGAGAAGTTTTATTTGATTCTCCAGAATACAAAATCCGTAAAGTTGCTGTACGCATGAAATAACTTGTATTCTATAAATGATGTGTGATAAATGTTTAAATTCTCAAAGTAATTGTTTTAGTAAACAGTCGAAACATCAACAAACACTCGTTTTAATACGCAAAATTTGAGTATTATATTCATAATATTAGTTATAAAATTTTGTTCATAATAGTACATTTAGCAATAATGTATGTAGTTAATTAAAAAGCACAACAGTTACGGAACGATAATTAAATTGAATTGTTAAATAACGTGATAATTGATTTTGTCATTCTCAGATTTGCTCGTCACTTTATTTCCGTTTAATTTTTCTCCGGTTTTGTACAGTCTTTTTTATCTGATTTGTGTATATTTTACATTTACATGCGGATATAAGAGAATATGTACTCAAAAAGAAAATATTACCTATAAGCCGACTGCAGATAATTTAGTGCGATAAGAAAATTGCACAATGGCCAAAGATGCATATTGGGAATAACATTCGGGTCAAATAACTTTTTCTCGTGTGTATGTTTTGATTTTCTGCATAATAGTGAATACGTCAATCAGTGAAAGTCGATTTTCCAATGGATTGGAAGAAAACGTAAGTGGTACTAATTTTTCAAACCGAGCCAAATACCAAACGGATAGTTATAGGTCTATATTTATCTTATCGCACTAGTCAAAGTGCATAAAAAAATTAACCGGTATTTTAAACACAAAGTATCAGTCGGGTATGGGTTTTACGCTAACAGATTTATCACAGTAAATTTAAGAAAATATATGTATTAATACACAAAAAATATTAATACTGCTATCGATATAATGCAAATGGTAAATGCAGTGTACACTGACTAACAAAACCTGAACTTACATTGCATGGCAACTTACATCGTTGGTTTACTTCCTGTATATTATCGGTCACGAATTATTTATTGATCATTTGAAATCAAGTTCAGAATCCTTCAAGATACTCATTTGGGAAGTCTATTACAGACAACAGTGGCATTCACTGTTTTTGAATTTTGTAAACTTGCCGCTATTGTGTCAGTGAAAAACTTGTATTAAATTTGTTCAAATACCACTACGTATCGTTTACAAGAAACAACCTTATCATATTTTTCTTCTTTACAACTTGTCTAGTATGGTCATCACCAAACTGGCTTCAATCAAATACCTTGCTCTATACAGTTATGAATACATAGTAACTTAATATTCGACAATTAACTAAATATTTCGTAAGTACCAAATCAACTTGCCATAACTATCATGCCTATTTTTGTCTTATATTAAACTTACAACGTATCGAAACCATTTAGACGCGTTTTGTAGGATTCATCAGATCATCGGCTCTATGCATAGTACGAAGTGTGATGTATTCACTTCTACCGTTGCAAAATAATAAACTTCCGTGGAATCCCAAAACCGGATGAACGCTAACCCACTTAATAATTACTGATCTGCAAATTTTCACTTCAATTTTACCTAAAAACTTGTGGAATACATCTAGAAAAGGGATGGTTAGTAAGCTTCATTCCAAGCTGTTCTATGGGATGTCGTTTTCGAAATTTAATTGACAAATGTAACTTTTTCAGGATCCTGAAACTGTTTATAGCAATAAAATTGTAAAACCATCGTAATGGCCACCTCCTTGTACTTCTCTTACATAATTCTTTCACTTTTTATCTACAACGTCAACACCACTTTTTGTTTTGTCAAAACTTTTAGTAGCTTGATCGTATTTTCCTCAATAAATCTTTCATGTTGATGGTACAGTAAATGGCAGTTGAATAACAAATTTCCTAGATTTTATAATACAGAAACATTTCTTCAGTAAACAAAAAAAAACACACCGTACAAAGTTTTCATGTCTGCTGCTTGCTTTAGAATATGTTTAAGGAACTTTCATATAGTGCTAACTAAAGCGAAGTTTTTGCTGAGCAATTCTTGTGTCAAAGCAGTTTCTGTAAAGAAGTTGTCAGACGTAATATTACGTCCACCCTCCCCCCCCCCCTCCTATCCCCCACTCCCTCCCTCCTCCAATCTTCACAACTCTTGGCTCTTGATTTTACTCACATTCCCTACTTTTCCCAAATAGACTTCAAAGTTGCGACAGAAAAATGTTTATATATCGCAAAGGGTTCAAATTTGTATCCCCTGTTTACCGGGTTTGTTAAAGAGCACAACCCTCTAAAGATTACTAGTTGTTCATCTATGGACCGCTAAGCTGAAGGCTGTGCAAATCTACAAATCTGAGCCTAAATATAAGCAAACTCACGAATGAGACGCAATATATCATTTTTGTCGAACCTAATATGTTTCAGAATAAACAAAAATCTGTTTCTACTCATTGCCCGACAAATAGGGCTGTTCAATGATTGGTTTCTTCATGATTTCTATGGCATGGACATCAACTGGTGTCATCTTGTTCAGATTTTCTGCATTTCTTTGTTCATGATTGTAGGCATCTACAAATTCTCTGGCTCATTTTGTACACTTTACAATAAGATCTACAATATTATCAGATGTAAATGGTGTAAAGGAATCCAATATAGAAGTAACATGTTGTTCTGACTCGTTTTCAATTTTATTGTCATTAAATTTACTGATGCTTTGTAAGGTGATCTTAACAACAACGATGTGTTCAGCTTCTTTAGTATTCGCTTACAACAATACTGTCCTCAGTTTCTGACTCATCATTAAAAGTTTCATATTGCGATAACTAGCCATAGTTTTCATCATCTGAACCGTTAATAACCGCTCCGAAGCGAAAGGTATCATCATATCCCACGTTTTCTTGATGAAGACAATTTTGAAATGAGGCAATCTACATCGATCTACACAGCTTCGCTTTACACTGCTGCGTGCGCCGCAAAAGAAGTTCTTATACATAGACATCCAAAACGGGTTTCTGATAATAAAACTTAAATACATAATTGCAAATAACATTGTTGTAGATGTGTTTGTCATACGATACATGAAAAATTAATTATCAATAAATGGTACAATACACAAGAGGAAATGGCGCAGAAAAGACTATGTCTAAATGTGACATATTCTTGGGTGGTGAATACCAAGTTCTCGGACGGGGACATTAAAAAAGGTAAAAATGACTATGAAAAGTAACGAATCAAATAATAAAAGTAATTGCATGGGAGCGCGATGGAGAAGCATGTATAGACTGTTACTTTACCTTTGATTCCAATTCAATTATGAACTCACGCAGAGTATAAAGAGTATAAAAGATACAAATATTATAAAAATATATTGTATTATTTCCGACTATATTGTGGCATATTTTACATTCTAAAAATGCCTGGATTACTACGCCAAAAGCTTCATGCTAAAACTTCCTGCTTTCTTTTTTCTTTTTTAATTAACTTGTATTCATTAGGTGTTTATTAGGTATTTGTTCATTTCTCTAAACTACGTAAACCGTTGTGTAATAAAATAATGATGAGATGTTTATTTTATGGGCATTGTAATAATAAGTAATCGACTCCTTAAAAACACGAAGTAGAGTTAGTCACACCTATTTTGGATTTGAAAAGGGAAATAATGAATTTTGTGTGCTTTACTTACTAATACATAGTTATAAAGAGCAATGTAATCAGTGTAATGATTTGTTTCATTTCTTAAAAGTTTTTATTTCGTTTTGCACTGTCATTTTTAATTAAAAGAGTGGCTTATTCGCAGTTTATGAAGCATACACAGAGAAATATGCTGATTTCTGTAAGAAACCGTGTCGATATACGTATGTACCATCTTTGGCAATTTAAATGCGATTTTTTTTATCGGGGAATGTTGATTTTGTAAATAAAGGCTTTGTTTTAAAGTAAATTTAATTACTCTAAAGAAATTCATCAAAGCAGTACTCTCTTTTAGAGAAATTAAATTTGCTTCAAAGTATAGCCTTTGTTTAGTAAATGGAAATTCCTCGCTAAAAAATTCGCATTTAATTTGCCAAAAATGGTACCTATATAATACTGCGCTATTTTGACGAAGTAACACAATTGTGCGTGTAGAAGTTACAATTGTTAAAATCTCTATTGATGTGGTAATTTGTAAGGAAAACCGTGAATATAATTTTTGTGACAATAGTTCTTTCTTAACGTACAGAAAGTAATAAAATTAGAAAAAGGCGAATAACAGCAATCTATAATATATAATTTTCCAAAATCTATCGAATATAATAATCACTAATAGTTTATATTTCTTTATATTATAGAACAATACAAAATCGAAAGTATTGGTACGAAGTCATGCAATGCGCGAAGAAGCATCACCACCGCGGGAGCCAACGCCAACGTCTCAACATTCCCCGCGCTTCAAGGGTGGCACCGGCTTGACATTTTCTTCTTCGCGGAACCACTCGCCAATCAGCCCATATGTGGTCGTAAGTCCATCCATCAGCAGAAATGGTTCGCCGTCTCGATCGTCTGCAAACCTCTGCATTTCGCCAACTGCCACACTCACCCCATCACCGACTCTAAAACATTCACCACGAACTCTGTCACCGCACAGCGATTGTACCATTCTTCAATCCGAATTTATAGAAGTAGACGGAGGAAGTCCGAAAATGTTGTGTAACGTGTCGAAGACTAACGGTAGGCGGGAAGATTTAAGAGTGTACAGGACGGATGTAATAGTGGAAGAGGATTCTAGTCAGCGCAATTGCAACGGTAAAAAGAACGAGTGCAACTGTGTCAGTCAAAATTGTAACAGGTGCTTGAAAAGTCAAGATAGGAATTTTAACAATAACTTAAGTAGTAACATTAATAATAACGTAGTGTGCAGTCAAAATACCCTGACTGTGAATAGGGCGAATTTGCGAGGCAAGCTGAAACAACAGAGTTCGTCCCAAGGCAGTTTCGAAGGTAGTCTGTGCAATTCTCCTTGTTTAAGCAGAGGTAAGTTAATAACACATATTTTAATAAACTATGCTGCTGTACACCAGACAAAATACATGCCAAGGCGCAAGACAGCTCCTATATAACACAACACTGTAAGACTTATGTACATATAATGCTCCTTTTTTATCCTGTGTACTGCTACAAACTGCACATCTGCATTTTGCTACTTGAAGGTTAAGATCTATGTGAGTAAACTCAAAATATTTTAGTCTCTGCAAACAAACATTTGCATTTACATTTACATTTTTATATTTAAAAACAATCATTCTGGATAAATTGTTTTGCTTATTTTCTAATATTGAATTCTCCCTTCGAATGAACAATGAACAAAGCAGAAAATCAACGTCAATCTACCTGAACTAGCACGAGCTGCACACGCGCATCTTTGGTGTGCATTGACCTGACGACTTTGTACAGGATCCATAAGCTTCGGAACTCATGTTTGCAGAAGGTTCAGAACTTACATTGCATAAGATGAGTTGGTTGACGAGGGGTGAAAATAATAACTTAATTTCACCTGTTTTGTTGGTCGTATTATCTGGACTAGATCTCCAGCTTATCTTTATTAACCGGCTAACACTCGTGTTGCACTTATCAGTGATTTTTTAAATAAGGGTTTCCTATGTTACGCCGCTTACGATATGTAATGGGCTACCCTGTGAACTCAGATCCTCGTCGCTTCCCCTCTCTTGGCAGGAAGCTGAGACTAGCTTTACTCTCGTTTTAATTATGATTAAGTTATGGTTGATGTTGATAAGTTGGTCTATCATCGCCTTGATGATATTTGACGTAAAGTGGTAGAACGCCTTCGACCGAACTTCTCTCATCTAATTATGTCGTACTATATTCATCTTTTGTGTAATTTTGATTCTGTTTTATTTTTTTTATTTTTATGGACACTTCCGTAACTGCAGTAGATAGTCTGTTGTATGGGGAACTTGTTAAGATTTCAGATTTTTTGTATCAATAAATCTCACAACTTTTTGTTCAGGTTTTTTTTTCACTTGCTTTTATTAAATTTATGGGGAATTTTGTTCGCTTCTACATATTCAAAAGCATGTTTTCTGAAATGAATTAAATTTATACCGTAAAATAGTCTTTGTAGCACTAATACATGTTTTTTTTAATTCTTTTTTACATTCAATTATTTTATGGTCAAATTATAAGTTATGTTGCAAAAGATCACCTGGTAGGGACTGAAATGATAGCAACTGTAATAGGCATGAATAGAATAATAAATATTTTGCAGAAACCTTATATCAGCAAGGTCCTGAACGCGAACTTGTTTCTTCTTACAAATTTGTATAACATAGGTACGCACAGTAAACTGCCTGGATTTGATATACTGACAACCTTCACTTTACATGAGCTACACTCTACCAGGCATTATAAAAATTTATAAATGTGACATCAACTGTTAACAAAGTAGCATCATCCATTTATGTTTTCTCGTCACCTAAAAATGTAATTTAACACGATTTGCTTCAACTACCAGTTACTAATAAAGGTAGTTTTCTTAATAAAAATTGGATACTGTATAATGTTTATAACGCCGTATATAATTTATCTCGAATTACCACGAAAATAGAGGATAGATAAATGTAGCTAATTAGCAAACGAAATCGTAGGAAAACTATCAAAAGTAGCGGCAGAATTCAATTGCGGAGCGCAACGCAGAATTCCAGTTAGTACGGTAAAACGTCGTAAACGAGGGTAGCTTGTACGGATGAGTAGCTGTTCGTAAACCATTTTTGCGCCGGGGTAATAGACTGAAAAAGATAGAAGAGAGCACGCCAGCATCGTGACTGGACAGTAGTACAGTCGAAGAATGTTCCGTTGATCGACGAATCAACGTTTGGGAACTCGACCAACATCGAATTTTCGTTCCAGGGTACTGGAAATTTGCAAAATATTGATGAAAGGATGCATTAGGGAAATTATTGTACAATTATCGACAAAACGTCACGTTGCGCACGATAATAATCCTAAACTTACTGCCACAGTATGCAGGGAGTATTTTGCATAGAAAAGAACTAAAAATATTTTGGACTTTTGACTTGAATCTGTACCTTAATTTCATTGAATTCGTGTGAGACAACGTTGGGTTGAAAGGTGACAAAAACTGGTCACATTTGGAAGCAACACCAGTATTATGAACTATAAAATAATATGGAATGTTCCAAAAGAAATTCTAAACTTTTTATGCAGAAAATATCGATATCTTATTACTTTCATATAGCAAATAATATGTTTTTAGTTCTAGTGCATAGTACGTTTAAAATTAGTGGCAATGTGTATTTACTAGTGCTGCGAATCGTAATCGGTTTTATACCAAACCGCTTTTGTGTTAAGCGATTAACCGCCATCAAACGGAAATCGTAATCAAAAAATCGGTTTTGAAATCGGTTTTAAAATCGGTTTCAAATCGATGATCTTTTTTTGAATCCGCTCTGTATGGCTTTGCAATTGTTTTATTAATATTTATAATACATTCACGATGATAGAGAATGTAATGCGTTTTGTAAAAAAATACTGAAAATATAATGCTTTCATTCATTTGTGCTTGTTATGCAAAATATATTCGTTGAGATACTAAACAGCCAACACCTGTTATTTATCTATACCTCATAAAGCATGTTGTGGTTAACGTGGATGAAAAAATAAATAGCGGTAATATGAATTAATGAAATTTAATAAAACAAGTAAAAATCAGTATCCTAACGTATATACTATAAAAAGACAATGTTGCTGCAACTTCTTTCCGCTCGAAAAAAAATATTTATATTGCGGAATCAATGTTATTGTTAAACTGGATTTATGTTTGACGATTTGTCGCCATCAAAACAGAAATTCTAATCGAAAAACTTAGTGTACCCATTTAAAAAACACATTTTGAAGCCAATTTCAAAATCGATTTTAAACCAGTTTTGAACCGTTTTTTAAAGTCGGTATAAAAAATCGATTTAAAAAATCGATTTTAAAGACCGGTTTCGACTCAACACGATTAATCGATTTGAATGAAACCGGTTTGAGGAAAAGTCGATTAATCGATTTGTAATATTTGGCGATTTCCGCAGCACTAGTATTTACTTCCGTATAGTTAAATGTCAGAGCTTAAGAATTATTTTGGAAAAGGTACTAATTTTGATTCTCTAGAATCGATTATGTTATGGCAAGTAGAATGAATAAATAAAAACAAAAGAAGAAATTGTGTAATAATGATCTAAAACGTGTAACTTGTATTATAAGGCAACCGATAAATGTGAACAAAAAGCTAATACGCCACTAATGTAAATTTTCATACACAGACTATTTTTTAATAAGACTGACTCAAAAGGAAACGTCATCTTTTTAAGACACTTTGACGTTTCTGCTTATACACGGTGGGTTTTGTCAATTATCCACATTCACCATTATTAGATTCAGAAATCTTTGTTATTAAATCTAAATTGCAACATTTCTAGGTATTTAATGTCAGAAACTTTAAATAATCACGGCTTGTGACAGCTGCAGCTTCACTTCACGATGTTATTTGTAGTGAAAATGCCAGTTACAACTACTAATTACTGTGGTAGTTGCCTCTGCCTAAATGTATGTCCGGGTTTGTATATTTTAGTACATACTCGATGTTTTGCTGACTATGTTTTTCGGTGTACATTATTATTTATAATTTAGTATATTAATCCAACATAAATAAGCACACATTGGAAAGCGAAAGTGATAATAAGATCGTGTTCACAAGTTAAATTCCACATGACGGAGTTGTTACCAATAAATGAACAAAAATCAATTATACATGATTTGAATAGGAATCTATGAATTAGAAAATGACAAACAACGCTAGCTTATTCCAATATATATTGCTCTCGTCTAAATAACAAGATAGTTTTGAAACAGTCTGTACAATGTGCGTTTCAAAGGTAATATCTTCTTCTGAAAGTAGCGGCAAGATCAGTATTCTCCTATCAAAATCCGTGACAAGTACAGCGAGCGTAGTTTTGATATATCTTTCTCCTGGGAAAGACATTATTCATGAAACATACAATGCGATGCAAGATAAAAGTACAAATTTTGAGCACAATAAGTTTATCTAAATCTATTTCTTACAAATTCAAGTTTATCAAAATCATAGTAATTAAATTTAAAGAATATCACGCTTAATAATAAAAGAATTGTTAATTTTGTTCTACATTTTCAAAAAACTCTGTAGAATACTTTCACATAAATATAGAATGTATTCATGAGAAGATTTGTTCCATTCCTGCATAATAGAATATCTTAAATCTTTGACTACGTCAAGCTACCAATTGCCGTATACAATATGTGCCATGAATCGCCAAACATTGTCTATAATATTAAGATCCAGGAATCTTGCAGGCTGTGGCAATATTTCAGTATTATTAAATATGCAAAGCAAAACTTTCCAGTTAGTTGCTTCGTACATGTCGCTATATCTCCTTAGCTAACTAAACATATTGTGTACTGTTTTAGTGACCAAACAAATAAAATTGGTTATTGTATTTGTCGCGAAAGTAATAATCTTTTACTTTTATACCATCCGATACGATTTCTAACCAAATCGAATTTTTCGTTCATATGCGTAATGATTAATTACGGTTTTCTTTATAGATTGAGTCTTTTAATGTGAAAACACTTTTACTGCCGCTTATTTTGTATGGAGATTTGCATTAATGCGTAAAACTGAACGTGTTTTAGCAAAATCTATATTTGATACACGATCGCAAGATATAAATTTTAGTTCAATGATTCGAAATTCTTATAATGGCGATCTTGCAAATATGTCTGTTTTTGAACTTCTAATCTCTCTAAATATGCTTTTAAAGTCTATGTTTCAACAGAGGGAAGCTAAAAATATTCCATTTTGTAGTCATTTTCAGCAAACAGGTGGCTAATTATATCGTCAACTTTTTCCCCACTTTCAAGTGAAAAATAACATTTACTTTTGTGCAATTTCCTGTTACTGGGAAATTGATGACCACTTGTTTCAGCCAGCCCATTTAAATTATTCCTGAAAAGAAGATTTAATGAGCAATGCAGCAAATGCTCTTGCACGACACTCTTCGATTTCCAATAAATTTAATATATATTTGAACAGAAAGTACAGAATGTCTAAGCAGAGATGGTGGCGGATATTAATTGAAACTAATTTCAGTTACTCGGTATTTGTTCTAGTTTTATCTAGTAATATACTGAAATAAAAACATTTTTGTAAAATTTATTATACAATTTTTAATATAATCCTCTGATTACAATATATTTTGAATACTTAAGTGATGCTTAGCAAGTATTAATCGCAGAAAAACATTTTCTGACTACAACTTCTTCGATCTTCACTTGTTAAATTATCGCGCCATCTCTGTTTTAGTTAGTTAGTAGGCGTAGTTGCTATCACGAGTCTAATGCATTTCAATGATATACACATTACGTTATATAACGAAGTATGCATATATACATTAATATTGATGTATTTGTACTTCACAATCTTAATTATAAATACTGCACAACTTTTTTTGTAACTACTAACTGTGAATGATTTTTTGATTACAGACAACAGTTCAGAGCAATATTTTACTGACACTACAGGTGTTGATCTTGAACGGTTCATACCTGAAACATTGAATAAAAACGCTAAGGATCGTGCACTAATGTTACGTATTGAACAGGAACTAGTCAGTCTTGCCAAAGATGATAGGTAATTACTTCACTTATCACATACTTTTTATAAAAATCATTTTTCTTGATACAGCAAAACGCACTATAAATTTCCACCAATGTCCAGTTACCAAAGAATGCTGGTACATAGATGTGCTGCGTACTTCGGCATGGACCATAATATAGAGCCGGCAGGAAAGTGCGTAGTAGTAAATAAAACTAAGAACACACGAATACCGGAAATTCAGTTTCGGCAACATATCAAGGACGAAATATATTTCAGCGAAGAACCGCGCCGCTCCATATTGAAACGGGATTCGAACAGCATGGAAGATTACAGTTTTAAATCGCCTAACAGGCAGTCTAGTTTGGAAAACAGAAGAAGCAAGAGCATCGAAGAACGGGAGGAAGAATATCAGAAAGCGAAGAAACGAATTTTTAACGAGGTGATTAATATCAACTCTATCGATGCATTTATAATTTTCTTATTGAAATTTCTTTTTGTAATAGATGCGAGAAAGTGGTTCGACTGACGAGTTTGGCTGGCCCGAACAAGCTTGGTCGAGCATAGAAAGCGACAATTTGTCACGTTTTAGACTTCAGCTTCCAGACCATTCTGGCAGGTCCAGTGGTCGCTTACTTAAGGTAAATAAATTTATTTAGACTTGTTTAAACCTGGCTAACGTGTTATATTACATATTTCATGCATATGCATACATTTATGCAACTTAATTAGGTTATATAGATTGAATTTTGTGAAGTCTGTTACGAATGCCACTCTCATCGGACTATAGCATTTATGTCTGTCTTCTTTCTACCGACCTCGCAGATAAATTAGCCAATAATTGCTGTTGCAACGACTTTAAATAATTGTCATAATTCATATCGTCACCAGTTTTTTAACCAGAATTTAAAAAAAACGAATCACTTTTACAAAACCGATCTCGATCACCACCTAAAGATATAAATTTTGTAATCTGGATAAGCAGTAGATTATGTTTAAATATCAACCGCATAATTTTTTTACACAGCTTTGGCGGTATGTTTGGGGTTGTTGTCATATTGATTAACTCAAACGACCGGTAAGCATAATCGAAATCGAAATACAGGTCTTACATTGTGCCAGGAAAGTTTTACATTTCCTACACCCTGCTTAATAATTTTAATTGTACACCTAGGGTTGAACTGTAGGTTGTACTGGCGGCGAACATAAACACAATTGTCAGAACAGATCCAATTTACTGTCGTAGCCATTCGTAGCATTGTAGTTGACAAATATCACTTTCCATAACACAAAGTTCCAGAGACAGTACCACTACAAGTGAAGCCCAGTGAAATGCTACTACAAAAATGTTAATTATATATACCGGCATCCCGATTTTTCCAACAAATGTCTCAAAAAAGTTTATTTTGGTGTAAATGGCTAACTGCAGATATTTGTTTATCTGTAATAATAAAAATAATAAATAAATTATGTAACAGTCTTCAAAGCTGATTATTTTGGTGATCAATGGTTGCAACAATGATTTTCTTTATCTGGAGATAATTTCTTGGTTGCTGCTATAATAACAGTTGATTATAATTATAAATTGTAATAAATACAATAATTAAAAATGAACGAAGTATGTATATACAAAAGTAAAAATAAAACAACACGGCAACTTGAAAACAATAGTGGTAGATGACAATCAAGGTTGTCACGTGAATCGGTTAGCCTATAGCCAATGCGAGTAGAACAAGTAAAAGTACTATTTATCTCTTTGCTTTTTCGATTTTTATACCGGTCCTATTTTTGAACAAAAGTGCGTATCTGCTCTAGTTTCACGAGTTGTGGCATGGACTTTAACTATAAAAGTATTAATTGCAAGTACAACGGCAATGGTTCGAAAATGCCTCAATCGTACTAAATATTTCTAGAGAATAATGTCGTTAGTTTTAATAATTATATTAATAAATCTTATATTTAATCCAAAAGGGATTGCAAAACAAAAATCGGTCAAAATTTAAAGATGGTCAAGTTGAAACAGGTTTACAACTAGATTTACAAACTATTCAAAACAATTACTTGGTACTACTGCAAATATGAGAGAAATTACTACATTCTTCGGTGTTGTAAGTGTGTCACTTTACATATTGTTAAATGTACGCTCATTGCTATGCACCACAGATAACGCAAGAAATTGTTGTGTTACCGAATAGTTCGGGAGATTTTAGACAGTAATTGAGATGTTACCACATTTTGGCAGATCTGTGATGGTGCGCGTACAAGTCTGTTAAGTAATTAAAAAAATTATCTCAATTTTCCCACATCACTTTACTAGAAACAAATATAGTGGCATATCTAATGCTGCAGTTTTTCCTCTAATCTCATCCATTAAGGAATACCGAATCGTAAGCAAATATTTATTGTAGGAATTACTTTGTCTCTCATTTAACTAGTATGCGGTCTCTGAAGTTCTAATTTAGAAAACATCGTATATAAACAAATAAAGTATTACATGATGCTCATTTACAGTACAGTGGAAGCAATTAGTTATTTATACATAGTATCGAAGAACTGCAGTTTTAAAGACAATAGTAATAATCAGGATTATTAACAATGCGATGTACAGACTTGACAGCTTTACGATTCAACATGGCTTAAATATTTCATTAAAGAAAGCAATATAATATTTAACAACATTTCATTAACACAATATCTACGTGAATGGAAGAATTGTGTTCTCAATTCTTGTAATAATTTACAGACCATGTCAACGTAAGAAGGAATCCAGAATTGAATATCATGAAATGCTTTGAACAGATAGAATTTCAGTGTAGCAACAGTGTATCTTATGAACATGGAAATCCGAACATGTTAGTCATTCCTTTTAGTAATATAAGAAAAGCACAGAAAATAGATGACTTACAGCGTGATTTAAGAATTCATAGAGTAAAGCATGTTAAACTTCATCAACTGCTATTAAGTTCATGAAAGAAAATGTAAATAGAATATAATCTTTTACGTAACTGATTATAGACGTAAATTTCTCCTGTTCAAAGTCATATTATACGTGTCTAGTCTTAATTGCTGCAGAATGCATAATTTTAGTTGTATCATATTCATTTTTTAATATTAATTGACAACCTAAAACTGGAAATGGGGATACGTTCCAGCTTTACTTCTAGATCTCTACATGGCCGGTAATCCTATAGTGCGTCCTTGAGTTTCAGACTAACAACATTGTTATGAATCAATTGTTGAATTGTTATGAACAAAATGTACAGTTAATTATAATGGTATTGCATATATTTAAGGTATATAATTACCTTAGATGTTACATTACACCACAATTTGAAAACTATTATTTGTGCTTTTGAGCTTTATATAGTGTTACCAGACATTTTTTTCTGACCTTGTATATTTTAAATATTATGCGGTAACTATTTCAAACAGTTCAAACAAATGCTTGCAAATAATGTAAAATGATGTCATTATGGTAATGATGAAATTAAAATTATACGATTTTTCTTAGAAGGACTATAGAATTATGATTCATTGCGTTTACCACAATAATGCATAGTATATTAAATTTGCTAATCAAACGTTGTGCAGGTGCATTCCGAAGAAACACACGACGAAAGATTACGCCCTTGCGTCGCTAAAAGCAACAGTTTCGGTGGCTATTGTGGAACACATGGTCGTGATAATGGAATGAGCAATGCTCCTCGATTACTTACTAAGCAAGGTAACATACTCATTTGTGTTTGTTTAATTATGTAATTGAACAAGTCTTTCATAAACAAAATATTTTAACAATAATTACAAATTCGCTTTTTCAATTACAGAAATGTTTTATTCATTTTATGTTTTATTTAGTTTATATTACCCATTCAACTGTCTAGATTGTACAGATATTCCAAATGAAAGCGTCCTTTCTTTGCCAGACTCAGCGGCTAGTTCCGTATCCTGGAGGCTGAGCCCTTCTAGTTCAGGATACAAAACTCAGTCGCAACGGTCAGAGTCTGTTACGCCGTCACCAACTTCCACTCCCTACATGTCCGGTGATTCCATTAGACAGGATTCGACGGCAAGTGTTGCCACAAACACCAGCGAACAACCGTCGCCATCAGATGAGCACGGAAGTGAACAAGCAGTCTGGGTTCTCACCGATCTTCACAGTACCCCGAAAGGCAGCGTCATTATCAATCCACAGGTACGGTACGATATAAAGTAAAATTTGACGTAGTCTGCGGTCTCTCGCCTAGTTGTTTAAACATAAGTGTATATGAATAACGTATAGCAAAAAAGTGTATTTTGGAATTCATTAATTTTAGTACAGCATATAATTCAGCATTCATAGAATCGATTTCTTCAGAAACCGATTATATTTTTTCTTGTTTTAGACTGGACAGCCTTTAAAAAATCAAGATGGGTCTACATACCACTACGATCCTTCAAACCCGCCTCCAAATATAGTTCTAAGCAATCCACCGCTAACGAAACCTCCACCTTCTCCTCAAAAGCAGCAACCATCGCCTCAGAAAATCCCTAAAGAGCGACCACCTTCCCCAAAGAAACGCAGTAAATCCTCCCCTATTAAAAAATGTTCTGTTACGAACAGCTCCACCAGTCCAAGTTTACCATTTACACCACCGCCAACTCAAAACAGAAACTATCAATACGTGACGTCTGTGGATAACACAGCCAATGTACCAGTACAACCGCAGCAATTCTCAGTGTATGGGCAGAACTACCCAACGAACGTTCCCGATAACTCTGTTTCATTATATCCACAATCGTATCTTGTGTATTCTCCCTTCAATGTACCTGTGCAGTATGATAATAGAATAGTAAGTATTTTGCAGATTTCATATTTTTGTTTAGGTTGTCAGTACATCATTTTGTGGCATTTTTTTTCAATGTGTTTGCTCTTGTTTTAGCAGGAATCTCAGATACCAGACGTAACAACCTACTATATGCCGGAAAGTGGACCTCATCCTACTACTGTCTACCAGTCGCAACCACCACCGTCCTGGAGTCAAACACAACTTCCGCTTTATCAAAATACATCGGCGATACAACAGAGATATAATGTTCCCGTACACCAACAACCAAGTAAGATTATTTCCTTAAAAGATTAGTTATCTTTGCGTTCTAAATTTCATAACAGATGGAAATATTTTCTGCAGATAATTGCATTAGTCTAACAATTAAGTTCTTTATAACTAATTTTATACCTCTTCCAATATTCTATTTCAAGAAATGACTTTTTTCATTTCAAGGAAATGTTTTATTGTATGTACCATCTTTTCCAAATTAAATGCTAATTTTTCAGCAGGGAATGTGTATTTAATGAATAAAGGCTCTGCTTTAAAGCGAATTTAAATATTTCAAAGCAGTAGTCGTTTCTAGACCAATGAAGTTTGTCTGAAGGGCGCGGTTTCCCATATTTTGTCCCTATTCCGATACATGGGGAAAACGTGTGAAAAACTACATCGAGACAGGCACTATGCGATCCTATGTAGTTAGTAATAAATTGTAGCATGTTGTGTAGCCAAAGGATCAAGGAATGCATTATGCTATGTATGAATAAATAAAAATGTGTTTTAATTACGTTCTCGATGCAGTAAAATGAGTGTTTTATTATTGCTGATTTTTCTCTAACTGTGAGGATGGTTGTAGAAAATACTGGGTGAATTAGTCAGACAACAAACTTTTTTAGTTCACCTATATAAATTTAGATGGCAGCCGGTTAAATTATGTTTTCTAATTTATTAATTGTTATTAAAAAGTGATGTATTTGTATCAGAATATGAAATGAATAACACATCATATTACGAATAAATAAATCCGTATAATAAAGTAATATAAATCTTAATGTGTTCAGATTTTTTTTATTATTGTTTGCACACACATATAGTGCTTTTTCATGTGTTTTTAAGTAGTGCCGGCCTCTTGTTATTTATGAAATTTATGGATACGAGTGTATGGTTCATATACACAGTGAGTCGTTAAGAATGGGAAATCTGGAAAGTGGGAATAGTAGAGCCTAAAATATGAGGATTGACCGCGGCATGCCTTATACAAATGTTGCTCGTTTAAGAGATACAGGGTGTTCAAGTTAATAATTAAAAAAATTATATTAAAAAACTCTACTAATAAACTATGATTTAGTGTATACCTATGCATTATTTCTTGTTATTATTTGTTATTTACCTGAGCTTCGTATTTAAAAATCAAAAATTGTATTAATAGGCCGAACTGCATTGAAACTTTAGAAGGCAAATATCTCGAAAACGGATCAAGATATCAACATAAAACAAGTATGTATTTTTCATGTGATTCTACACGCACAAAAAAGATAAACATCGATTTATCTATTCAGCAGTGTGTAATCAGCGCCAACTATGAACAACGTTAAAATTGATGTCAAATTCTTATTCGTCTTGTTGAAAAACATAATAATACCAATTTTCAAGTTGATTCTATAAAAACTTGCCGAGTTTTTGGAATATTTAGAAATAAAATTATTAACTTGAACACCCTGCATCTCTTAAACGAGCAACATTTATATAAGGCATGCCGCGGTTAATCCTCATATTTTAGGCTCTACTATTTCCCAGTTTCCAGATTTCCCATTCTTAACGACTCACTGATATCTAGTCCATATCGAATAAGATGTACACTAGGAACACTTTGTATTTGTACACCATGTTGCTCAACATTCGTAGGATGAATAGTAGAGAGCTTATTGCATACATTGCCCGCGTCGAAATATGTAAACACAGATGCGATTTCTGTGTCTATTTTAAAAACGCTGTAGCTGCATTTATAAATGTAGAAAAAAGCATCTATTATTTGACGTATTTGAGTAGGAAGAAATTTGTTTGATGTTTCAAGTATTTTGAATAAAATAATACTGTAGTCTTATTAAATTGTTTTAAAAAATAATTTCATTACTTTTTGCGGTGAACTTTTTCTGTAGTTGAACTAGCGTAAGATCTAAACCAAAAGCATGTTAGATTGAAACCAAAAGCAAAATGTTTGATTTACACTATATTATACTATATAATATAGTGTAAATACAATAAATACAAAAATTTCAAAGGTTTAGTACTTTTATTTATTTAAAACATAACGAAATAATTATAAGTATACACTTATATTGAAATGCACGATGATGCTTATCAATGAATGAATGTGCGGTTTCTGTGTCTATTTTAAAAACGCTGTAGTGCATTTAGGAATTTACAAGGCCGATTGCATCTGTTTATTGTGGTCTTTGCGTAGACATAGACAGGTAGGCAAAAAACCATATTCTGTATTTCTGGAATCTTTATTTATGCGAATATAACAGGCTTATTGATAAGTATTCATACACAAGACAATAATGAGTCATATTAGACACTGACCTACTATATGAAAGCAAGCAGACACCACAATACGCGTGTTTTCTGGTGACGTCAGAGACTGGGGTAGATCATGATCTCGTATCCAAACAAAGGCCACTTTTGATTTTTCTCCCTGTATTTTAGATGGTGGTAAACTTAGTGTTCGTATTTTAAGTAACTAAATTGTGATTATTTAAGGACCTCTTTTGTGTTAGGTAGGTTCTGCAAATTGTAGTGAATCATTCAACATAATCTTAAGTGTAGGTTTTACGTATTTTCAGAATTATGGACCATTATTGAGTGGTCATGTTCAGTTAGCAATACGTATACGTTTACTATAGTGTGTTATTATGTATTTTTATTTTTGTAAGTAAAAAAAAATTACATTTTCCGTTGTTTATTAAAAGCAGATTTTTTTCTTCGCAACATCTGCAGAATCAATAGGAAGAGTATGTTTCACAGAATTCTTTGTCTACTTCCATCGGGAAACTGTTTCTCCAAATATACAGTTGCAATAATAGATAGCAGATCATAAAGATTAAGGAAATATTACTAATTTAAGCATATCATTAAATTATCAGCACTTGTTAACTTTTTATACATACACTATTGTTTATGTAATAGGAGCTTCACTAATATGTAGTAGACAAGACTGAACAAATAAATGTTTTAGATTAATAATCTCTTCCTATAGATTGTGCAGCTGTTAGAGAAAAGAAACGTTTCTTTAATAAATAACGAAAAATATACATTTTTACGTACAAAAATAAAAATACAGAATAACGCACTACATTTTCTTAAATAACACGCACAGTGACAATGAATAATCGTCTAATATTATGAAAATACGTACAAATTAATACAAAAAAGGTTCTTAAATAATCACTTAAATAATCATGAAAAACTACTTAAAATACGAACACTAATTTTAACGCCATATGAAATACACAGGGAAAAAATCATAGATGGCCGTTGTCTGGATATGAGATCATGATCTACCCCAGACGTCACCAGAAAACACGCGTATTGTGCGACACGTGTATGCATTTAACTGTTCCTATTGCTATATAAAGAACTGAATATTATTGTCGTGTCTGCTTGCTTTTATATAGGTCAGTGTGTAATATTACTCATTTTTCGTGAAAGACTATTTTCGACATTTATCTGGATTGCTTGTTTATGAGTACTTATCAATAAGCCTGTGTTATATTCACATAAATAAATATTCCAGAAATACAGAATATGTTTTTTTTTTTGCCTACCTGTCTATGTATACGCAAAGACCACAATAAATAGATGCAATCGGCCTTGTAAATTCATAAATGCTACTACCTACAGTGTTTTTAAAATAGACACTGAAACCGCACATTCATTCATTGATAAGCATCATCATTTCAGCATAAATGTATACTTATAATTATTTCGTTATGTTTTAAATAAATAAAAGTAGTACTAAACATTTGATATTATTTATTGTATAATAAACATGCTTTCGGTTTAGATCTTACCCTAGTTCAACGACAAACCGCAAAAAGTAAATTTCTTTTCAAAACAATTTAGTAAGACTACAGTATTATTTTATTCGAAATAAATGAAACATCAAACAAATTTCTTCCTAGTCAACTACGTCAAATAATAGATGCTTTTTTCC